>JAYESD010000006.1:146475255-146977469 GCA_036927565.1 Tuctoria greenei | reverse complement strand
TCGAGTCCATCCACCTTGGTGAACTCATCCCGACTGAGCAAAGAGGTAATTACGGCCGCGGCTTGGGCATTTTGGTGAATTGCCTGCTCTTGGCTGGGTGTGAGCTCTTCGTCGTCGTCTGGGATATCTATCTCTGTGCACACAATATGCCATAAACTTGGATTGAGGGAAATTAGATGCATTTTCATATTTTGCCTCCACATTGAGTAATCACTTCCATTGAAGTGTGGTGCTTTTCCAAGTGGGATAGACAAATAATGATTATTATTGGAATTGACATGATCATAGTTAAAAGGATATCGGGAGTAGTCGGTGTGACTACTCCCCTTCTTCTTTTCTTCGATCTTCACTTTCCCATTGGAATGTGTCTTCTTTCTTAGGAGCGCCTTTAGTTCTAGCATCTCCTCATCGTCGTCCTCGAAGTCTTGAATGGCTTCGAGAAGCTTCTCCACCTTGAGGTTCTTTTCATCATCAACCTTTTCTTGGTTTTTGCTCTTGTGGATGTCCTTCATGTCCGACATGATCTTCTTCGAGCAATTAGTCTCTTTCTTGAAGAACCTGCTCTAATACCAATTGAATGTGGCCTAGAGGGGTGGGGGGGTGAATAGGCCTTTTTGAAATCTATCAGAACTTGCAACACTTAACAACCAGTTCAAAACCAGAGATATCGGACTAGTCCGGTGTGTACCGACTAGGTTGATTAGGTTTGATCGATTAATTTGATTCTTCGATGTATGCATCGGAAATATACAGTCAAATGAAGTGTTGCAATATTATGGACTAGGGTATCTCACAATTCAATATTGTAATTAATGATTCAACATAAAGTATGCAATAATGGTTGAAACCCTAGAGTGTTGTAATGAATAGGAACGATGAACACCAAGAAAGACACAAGGATTTATCCCGTGGTTCGGCTCCCACAAAGACAACCTACGTCCACGTCGAGGAGTAAACAAAAGGACCGGGTCTTTTCCAACCCTACCCCCATCAGATCGCCACGAAGGCCAATCCTCTTCCACTTATCACAAAGGGGTGAATAACCGAATTCAAAGGGGCCTTCTCACATGTTGAGGGATCCCTTAATTACAACACGAAATACCACTAAGAACACACTCAAAAGATTACAATGAAATCACAGGAGTGTGTTAGAGAATCAAACCAAGAGCTCAATGAGTGTTGAACGTGTCTCTCCAATGATCTAGAGTGAATCCTCAAAGGATTGATCTTTGTTGCACTTAATTTCGTGGAGAGATGTGTTTTTGGAGGCTCTTGGGAGGTGTGACAGCGCTAGGGTTCGAGGGAGGGTGTGAAATATGGTCGTGCACCTCTATTTATATGGGTTTCTAAAAGTGACCGTTAGGGTATAGAAAGATCGGACTAGTCCATGGTGGACACCGGACTAGTCCGGTGTGCTGTGTGTAGCAAACCCTAAGTGTCCCAAAATATCAAACTAGTCCGGCTAGGAGCGGACTTGTCCGATTTCGATTTTAGAAATCTTCGGACTAGTCCGATAGTTATCGGACTTGTATGGACATGTGAAACCCTAAGTGAATTGGGTGACAAGTCTGCACTTGGAGGACTTGTCCGATTTAGGTCAGAGGGTTTTTCGGACTAGTCCGTGCTAACATCAGACTTGTCCGATTTAGATCAGAATGAATATCGGACTAGTCCGGTGGTGATCGGACTTGTCCGATTTTGTGTGACTTGTGAAGTGTTTTGAGGACTAGTCCGCACTGGGGAGGACTAGTCTGATTCTAGTAAGAGAGATATCGGACTAGTCCGATGGATATTGGACTTGTCCGATTTTGTGCAGAGAGGATATCAGACTAGTCCGGTGAGATTCGGACTAGTCCGGTCCTGTATAACTTTGTGCAATGTGTGTGTTTAATTGTAATGGAGCTCTTGGGGTGTGTTTCCTTAACACACTCCATACACAATGATCTACTATTCTTCTTCCTTGAGCTAATTTCCACTTTGCTCCTCATTCTCCCTTCTTTTTGGCACTTTGCTTATTTTGCTATTAAAACATGTGCTCATCTCAACAAATAGGTTAGGATCTCATTTGCATGTCATAAATCATCCAAAACCCACAAGGGATTCCTAGATGCACTTTCAGAAACCACACCGCTGATGAAGCAACGTGGGAAAGCGAGGAATATCTTAAAGCCAACTATCCGGACTTGTTAACATCATATGTTCATTAGGTCTTTTCTTTTTATCCTTCCTTTTGTAATCTCGGGACGAGTTTCTCTTAAGGGGGGAGGAATTTAAAATCCCACACTTTCCTTCATATGAGGTTTTGTTGTAAGTTGGTTGTTAACCCTAATGGAGACCAATTATAGCCATGCTTATAAACTTGATCTCATCAAATCTTTTCTTCTACTCATGCTTAAATTTATTAACATGAGGAATGCACTTCACCAATAATCTTAGATTAATTCTTTTGACCTCTCTTCAAAGTTTGGAATTATTTAAAGAAAGATTGCTAGGCCAAATTATTATGCAGTACCAAATAGATATTCAAATCAATATAAACTAATATATACTACTGTATATTTGGCCCTATCAAAATTATTCAATTCAGAGGCCATAAATTTTTCTATGGTTTTCTAATATTCCAAATGGACTTCCTGCAAAATTTCATTAATTTTGAACTCCATTTGCTATTTTAATTAAGACGCTTAGCAAATTCAAACCATGTTTATAATTCAAATTTTTAACCTGTTCAACTAGTTTGAACATTAAGATTTGAACACACTCTCATGGTCAGCATAACTTGCTTGACTTATCCTCATAGTTTCACAATTTTTGGAACTCAATTGCTATTTAAATCAGTGACACCATTGAATTTCATCCAAATTCAAATTTGAATTTGAAATTCAATTGAAACTTGCTCCAATTCAAAATCCAATTGCATAATAAAATTCTAGATATTTATTTGAGCCTCCCCACAGAAATCTAGAATTTTTGAAGAAAATTTGTAGGAGAATTGAAGTTACGGAGAAGGGAGGTAGATACAACTGTCAGCCAAAGCACTCGAGTGAAACCCGGGGGGGGGGGGGGGGTGCGGGGGTGCTCTGTCTCCAGCTTGCCCCACCGATTAACGCTGGATGGGCGCGACACCGCGACACACATGCATCCACCGAGCTGCGTGCTTGCTTGACGCCATTGCGCGCTCCCCTCTCCCCTCCGTCCGATAAATACCCCCCTTGGCCGTCGCCCTTGGACTCCATCCCAGTTCATGCCATTTCCGCCGCCACTGTTCGATCGAGCTCTCGCTGAAGATTGCAACCGTTTCTTCCTGAGCTGTTAGTAGATAAAAGGCTTGTCACCAACTCCTCTTTGTATTCTATTTGGTCATTGATCGTGATATAGCTTCTGCTTGGCATATTTTGAATTTTCCCAGTCGTCGTCGAGGAAGCTGCCGAGAACGTTCACTGTCTCGCCGTCGAACACCAGTTTTAGACCATCTCCAGCCTTGATCCTTTAAGCAAAAAGGTTCGCAATCCTCTCTAGTTCATGCTCACTGAATCTAAGCTTATGACATGAAGTGTAACTTGAGTTCTTGTTCGAGAACCGAACAGTTTCTCAACAGAACAGCAATGCTTCGCGCTTAAATTCATTTCATTCTTGCAACCATCCTTATATCTAGTTAGCAGATAGTTTCTATGTGTCCTAAAGAAGCTCCATGCCCAAAAACCCTGAAAGTTATCAACTGAGCATCTTAGATTTCAAGTTTTCGCGGCCGCCGGTTGAAAAATCGCACTTCGACGTTGAACTCAGCCTTGCCAGCGATTTCACCCCAATCTGACCCCCAAATTATACTCTTGGTGCTCCCAGGGACCTTCTCGAGTTTTTCCCGAGCCCATTGAGCCATTCCCGAGCATTTCCGACGAAGGCCGAAACCCTAGCTCCGCCGTCACCGTCGCGCCGCCGTCTTCGGCCATCGCCGGTGTGAATGGACACCACCATCGGCTTGCACGGTCGATTTTAGGGTTGAGCGGTCACGGCGAGGCCGAAAGGAGGTCGACACACCTAAGTCCGGCGAAGCACCGATGCGGTTCCGGCGAGAAGCGCCGTCGCGTCGCGAGGTAGACAAAGGCCTATCGGCCCCACTTGTCAGCGCCTATTCGAATGCCCGGGATCAGCTGCGACACTGGATCCGGTGCGGTTGCACGGTTGAACCCTGTGGCCCCCGGTGTGGCCCAGGTGCGATTGGCCCATTCAAATAAAGTGGGACCGGCCCCTTTTATTTGAAATTTCCAATAGGAAAATAAATCTAGATTCAATCCAAACTTAGAAAATCCATAACTTCCAGTAGAATTGTCCAAAAATTCCCAAATAAATTTTGTTAGAACAAGCATGAAGAATATTGTCCAGTAATTCACTTGGATCTGTATGAAAAGCCATAGAAATTCCTCCATATTTCAGATAAGCAAAATGCTTAAAGAATTTTTTCCACAGTTCTGTTAATTGGAAAATTTCCAATTTTCGTTAGAACACTATTGTTAATACCTTTGATCTCCAGTGAAAGTTTCAAGCTCTTTAGACTTAAAATACTAGATTGATCCAAGTTCCAAATCTCTATGTAGTTATAAATTGAGAAAAATGGAAAAAAAAAATCAATTTCCAGAAATTTACCCAAACTTGAAAAATCAATTTCTCCATGTAGGAAGCCCAGAAAATTGTGACACAAATTTTCATAGAACCAGTGAGACCCCCTCTACATGATACAACCCTTGGCAGCTATCATACATCTCCAAAAAATTCAACCAAAATTTAGAGAAGAATATTGCTTACCATAATTGTTAAGAATAACAAACATCCTTTATCATCTCCTGTTCTTTGCAAGAGTTTTCTCTGTAATATCTAGTATCCACAATAAAAATCCCAAAGTCAATTAAGATAATTATCTTATTTTATCTTCATATACTCACGCCACCTTAAGCATCTTAATTATTCAAAAAAATCATTTATACCTAGTATATGCATATCGTGTAGTAGCTGCAATCAAGGAGCAGCTAGAAGCTTTGGAGGTCCAGCTGCCAGAAAATAACATAGACTTAGACTCACATTCAGGCAAGCCCCGGTTTGCATTTAAGTTCCTTACAATGTTTTGCAGTTTTATTTCACCTTACTCTTCAGATGATTGTGCATTACGTTTAAGGTGTTTGACATCCACTTGCATGGCCCACAAATCCTATGGAGTCTTGGGTAGGTCTACGGCCCGTTGAGTAGACACTACTATGCTTATGCTCATAGGAATTCGGTAGAAGTCGAGTAGTTGGAATCTACTCGCGAGATAGGAATTTTATCACATGGGAGATTCTGGACTAAGAAAATGGTTTATGAATATGAAATTGAGATTGAGCAGTGGATAGGATGCAGTCAGACATGGTCTCACGTGCGTAGCCCTGCTTGTGTCGATTGAGGACTGTTTCGTGTGCGGTCCTGCTGGACAAGCTTGAATTGTACCGGCGACATACTGGAGGAATGGGCTCCAGTAAACTGATGTAGCTAGATACTAGTTTGTCGAGGCATTCCATTCCGTTTTATAGGTGTGGGTTGAGGGCAGGAAGGTGTAAATCAACTGGTGGGCACGTCAGAGTATGCCCCACGCAGTGACCTCCTGCTCGTGATGGATCGACCGGTTCGACATTCGAGTGTTTGGTGAAAGGTAGCCATATACGACTAGTACTGAATTGTTATGTAGGTACTGCTGAATGTACTCGCTTGCAATTCCGAAAGTGCGTATGTGTCGTGTTGTTCCGGGTATGTCCTGATGGCAATCACCGTCCCTCGCGGTAATAGAGTACCACTTGTTCACTATGCCATGACTTAGTAAATACTAAAGAAGTCAGGAGAATATGATATATTGGTTTATAAATTGCTTGGACAACCTTGTTTGTCTAAGAGATAGTACAATTAAAAGTTTACAGTTTCCCCATACTTTACCTGCAATAGCATTATGTGCTTTGTGCATGTCATATCATCGGCAAAGCGTTTCTTGTTTGATTGTGGAGTCTATGATGTGCCGTGCCTGAGGAATGACATGTGCTAATTAAAACATGACTATATGGATCCACTTGTAGGCGAGTCCTTTATGCTATTCCTTACCTATGCTTAGTATTCATCCTTGCATATGTCTAGTGAGACGGGTTAGTCTTGCTGAGCCTTATGCTCACGTTTGTAGTTAATGAGTTTTTGCAGATTATACGATTGATGGCGGCTTTAATGACGAGGTTGCACCCCCTCCAGGGTTTATAGCCGAGTGGGAACACTGCACGCCACCGTGAATTGTGTGTTGCTAGTGCAAAGTATCCAGGGCATGGATGACTTTGCTTTTGCATAGCCAGTGCTGAGAGCGTAGCTATGATGTATAGTTCTCTTTCCTTCCGTTAGTACTTTTAAACTTCTGCTGTGCTTGTCAATAAAGACTTGGTATTGTAAATTTGTTCTCATTCTATTCTTGTATACTGTTGGGTGTCGCATCGCACGACACCACCCAATGAGATCCTTGGAGGTCAGGATTCCGGTCCCCACATCCAATTGGCATGATTCCTTTTGTGTTTTCTTTAAAACTTAATACTATATCATTTGTGAAAATTTAAAGATCACTGGATTTGCGATTTTTGAGTTACACGGGTTTCATTGCAGTGTAGCATATTTGTTTGCTCTCTGTTAGAACAGATTGACCTTTGCTCCGGGTTTTGGTCATAACTTGAGTTTTACTCAATGTTTTCTTGTGATTATTATTGTTGTGTATTCATGAATTAATTCTCTATGATCTACACTGGTTTGTCATGTTTTGAACACATTGGAAACACTCATACACATAGTTTCTCTATCAGATTGATTTTCTACCGAGGGGTTTTCATTGCTTCCGCTGAAAAAGTTTGAATCTACCATTCACCCTCTCTAGTAGCTTTTCACGTGCTCATCGATCCTACAATTGGTATCAGAGTCACGGTGCTCTAATCTCTTTGACTTGCACGTGTTTCACTAATCAACATGGAGAAATACTCCGCAAAACCTTGTGTGTTCGATGATATTGATTTTCAGGTTTGGAAGGCTCGTATGGAGGCTTATATACAAGTGCAAAGCTTCGCCATATGGGAAAAGTTCTATAGGTCCTTCGACATGCCACCAAACGATCAAGTCACAGCTGCAAACACGACTGATGTCGACAACAATAACAAGGCGCGGAACTTGATGATACAAGGATTGACTCAAAGGGACTTCGATCGTGTTGCACAACTTCGATCTGCATACAACGTGTGGAAAGCGCTATGCGACTATCATGAAGGCTCCTACACAATCAAAGAGGTACGTCAAGACATGTTCAAGAAAGAATACATGCGTTTTGAGATGCAACCCGGTGAGTCGATCGATGACTTCATTGCTCGCTTTAATAAATTTATCAACAACTTGCGTAGTGTCAATGTTAAATTTTCAGATGCTGAAAATGCTAGACAATTATTGAGTGCATTAGACATGTCAATTTGGGAGATGAAAGTTACCTCTATTCATGAATCCATTGTCATGAGTACACATACATTAGATGTGCTATATTTTTAAGCGGAAAACTCATGAACTTGACACTATATCTTGGAAAAATCTCAACAAGTCTCTTGCATTTGTTTCACAATGAGACTTGCCTAGTTCTACTTCACCTTCATCATGTGGTGCACTTGCTTTTTTATCCTCTCTAACCCTTGAACAGATTGAAGAGTTTACAAAAGAGGATCTAGCACTTTGTTCTACTCGATTCTCAAAAGTATTGAGAAATGTGAGAACTCGAAGAAGAGGAAGTGGTGGTTCTCAACGATGCTTTGAATGTGGTGAGTTTGGACATTTTTTGTACAAATTTTCCTAACCTTTCAGGTTCTGCTCCCCATAATGAGAAGCAAAAAATATTAAAGTCCTCCTCTGCAAACAACAACATGAAAAACAAGGGTTTTAAAGGTCGCCAATTGATAAATAGTTTTGTTTCTGCACATCAAGAACTTGGCTCGAGCGATATGGACTCTAGAAGTGATGAAGATGAAGACATTATGGAAAATATGTGTTTCGTTGCGGGAAACACAAGGTCAAGCATGGAGGAAGCAGAACATAATAGCGATGATGAAGAGGTATGTCCCATATGCGAAGAAATGTGTGATGCTTCTTCTCGTGCCACTATTATACTTAAGAAAAAGGACAAAAAACTTAGGGACAATGCTATTGAAATTTGGATCACTAGAATATGGAATTAATCAGTTTAAAATCTTTGATTCCTAGTGATGATTCTTGTTCCTCATGTGAATCAATATATGATCAATTGTCCTCTTTAAGAAGTACACACACCTCCACACTTGATAAACTTGAACTTAAAATTGAAAAGAACAAAAAGCTTGCTGCACTTAATGAGAAAAACATGAAAAATGCTAGTTGTTCTAAAATTGATTTGCATTGTTCTAGCTGTGATGATCTTAATAAGAAACTACATGATGCTCAGGATGAAATTTTTAGTTTGAACAATCTTTACGTACTCCTGTAGTTAAATATTGTACTAATTGCAAACTAAAAGGAAAAACTACATGTGAAAACTGTCTAGATTTGTTCATGAAACTTGATGACATGCATAGGACACTAGGGCGGTTTTGTAGTGCAAATAAGAATCTAAACTTGTTGTTGAATTCTTCCAAGTCTCGCAATGATAAAACTGGTTTAAGTTTTGGTTCCCATGCTCATTCTAAAGCACATCCACCTAAAATTGTAAAGTTATTAGGAAATGGTGTGATTCAAACAATCTCTAAACAAAAAGAGGTGGTTTTCAAATTTGCAGGAGTGTTGTCTCATTCGGGTGCTAATAAACATATTGCTTGCTCATTTAGACATGATCATAAGGTTAATTTTCATTGTACGTACTGTGGTAGAGATGGTCATGTCATAAATTGTAACACCCTCAATTCCAAGCATGCATGCATCCTCATACATGTTTAACACTAAGAAACCTAAAAAGGAACAAGATTAAAATGAATTTAGGGATAATCAGCAATTTAATCCTGTTTGGGAGCGGACTTGTTCGGCCTCCACCCCGGACTAGTCTGGTGTCCCTCTTCTATTTAAGAAAGTTCAATCTTCAAAACTCCGGACTTGTCCGGCACATAGCACGGACTAGTCCGATCGCTGTTCTGATGTTTTTTCAGACTTGTCTGCCATTTCAGCAGACTAGTCCGATGTTGTCTCTGTTCGAATCAGTTTATTTGCCAAGCCCCGAACTTGTCTGGCCTCAAGCACTAGACTTGTCCGAAAACCTTTCTATTCCAAAACAGACTTGTTCGGTAACCTTGCGGACTAGTCCAGCCTACTAAATTCAACTCAGATTCTATTTTTTCTCCACGTTAAGTTATTGGGTAGTTGCCTTAATTGGGCCCAAGAACTTCGTGCCCAACCCCAAAGGAGCCCAAGCGGACCCCACCACGACCCCTATTCGTTCTCCACCAAATTCTACTCCAAATACAACCCAAAACCCTACCACTCCACCCTATATAAGCAACCCAATACCCCCATACCCACCATCACGTTGAGAAAATCCTTACTGCTGCCTTTTGTTGTGTGCCGCCATCAAGAGAGGATCTAGCAGCAAGGAGAAGGAGGACGACCAAGCAAGTGTGATCTTCATCAACTTTTCGACATCGACGTTCTTCATCACCAAATCGTCCTCAACACGTCATTGTCAAACCCTAGCGTTGAGATTCAAGTTTTGCACCCAACTCTCAACCCTTGAAGCTCTAAACTCACGGTATATCCTCTACATCCAATTTTCCACGTGATTTTAACCCTAATTATCGTTGTCCAGAAAAAAAACCCTATATTGTAGTTTTTTGACAGGGCGGACTAGTCTGGCCCTGAGATCGGACTTGTCCGGCCTCTGAAATCTGTTGTTGCTGAATTAATTCCAATTTGACCCAAATCAACTCAAAACTCGTTCAAACTTGTTAAAACCCATTGTAACTAGCTAGTAAACATTAATAGCAACTAATTAACTAGTTTTACCTCACAATTGCATCAATCATGCATATCATGGAATATTGAGTAATATGTGAGTAATATTTGATTGTAATGTTTCTTTCGCATGGTTGTCGCACGGAATAGAAGGTATCGCCATAGAGAGTGCTTTCGAGGACTTGCAGAACCAGAAATTTGAAGCTTTCTATCCAAACCAAGCTCAAGAGCAAGGCAAGTGTCCTTGATCATTTTGATCCAGGTTTTAATGTTTTGGTTGCTAAATTGCATGGTTGTGTCAAATTGATGGGAAACCTAATTATAGGATTTTACTAGTTTTGTATGACCACCCTTGTCACTTGAACATAATGTAGAGAGTTGGGAAGGGTCTTTTACACTTTTGCTTTTCTATACTCAATTGGGTTTGGGGAAATAATCATATTGCCCAATTATGAACTATTGAACAACTGAATGATTAGAATTGATTACAATGACCATTTAGCAACATGGATCCTAGGGATCTAAGCAAGCTGGTTACGTGGAATGGGTTAGACCATTTTGGTTGTTTTGCTTGCTTTAGATCTAATGACCGGTTCGTGGAGCGACCATCTAGGACTTACTGTACCACCACAGGGCCAAGTATGGATGCGGCTTAGCTGACTAATTAGTGTGTTGCGAGTACTGTTCGTACCATTTTGGAAAGCTCGGGGAAGGGGTAGTCGGTTGGGTTTGTAGTGATGGTGGGACTACCCTGGGATCTGAATGGCGCAAGAGGGGGCCCTTGAATGGACGTGCTCAGTTGTTGACATCACCACTAGTGAAATCTCACCGGGGTTCGAATAGGCTAGTAATCGCTTTGTAAAGGCTATTTTGTTATCTCTTGGCCACACACCAAAGGAACTGTGAGACGGCATAATTGAGATTCTTTAGTAATCGAAAGGTGATGAAATCACGAACTTGTGCGTAAAGTGGTACAACCTTCGCAGAGTGTTAAAAACTATCATGACAGTCGTGCTCCCGATTATGAGCGACCTAGACCCTCACATGATTAGAAATATGGACCTTGAACTTGGTTTACATGCTGGAATTGATTTGGGAATCAATATTGTTACAGTAATTGGGTTTGGAACATGAAAATGGTAAAGATGAATCAAATGGATAGTTACTAGTTAAATACGATATACTATGGATGGTTTTAGTTATTCTTGTTGGAATATTGGTATTGGTTATGAAATTAATTGTTTTAGGATGATAAGGGATTGACCACACTTAATGATCATATTACTGTATTTCCAACTGTTTTGAATGTACTTTTACGCAAATAGACATTTGATTATCATTCCTTATTTAGGTACTTGTCACACATTCCCACACTGGCTGAGTATGACATGTGCTCACCCTTCCTATCCCCCCAACAAATACAGTCGCAGGCTGTGAGACCTATGTGTGTTGAATACATTGGCTTTGACAATAAAAGTTTTCAATTCTGCCATAACATCTTTTTAGCAAGGTCCAACTCTAGATCTGAGCTTCTGGAAGGTCCGACAATAGGTCTGACTTTCTTTGTCTAGGTCCGACATGTTTTTGGGTAGCTCCGGTGAGCTTTGTCTTCAGCTCTAGCATGTCGTTGTTAAGCTCTGATATGTTTTGATAGGTCCGACTTATGTTGGTTAGCTCCGACATGTTTTTCTAGCTCCGGCTTTTGGGTTGACTAGTTACGACTAGCTTTGGTAGGCTCTAGCGCTAGGTTGTACTAGCTTTGGTAAGCTCCAGCACTAGGTTGTACTAGCTTTGGTAAGCTCCGGCTCAAGCTCCGGTTAGCTTTCGCATGATTTGGAGCTTGATTGCAATGTTCCTGATTTTTCTGTGAAATATTTCGAACATGCTTTACATTGATGAAAACATTGCTTAGTATTCATTTGCTAAGTTTTTGGTGTGTTTTGGTGGTTATGGTTGATATCATTTTGCTATGTTTTGCAACATGCTTAAGTGAGGTGCTCACGTAAGATGTTGTAGTTTTGGAACTAACGAGAGTCAAGTCGAGGACTTGTGCTCGGAAGTATTAGTTGTTTATTCATGTGCAGGTGTTGCTTATGTTCAAGACATGGTCGGTGATGGGATCCATTGAACTAGTCTTAGGGAGAAGATGAGGTTCAACAACCAAATTTGGGAGGAATTGTGGTTGAGTTGATCGGGAGGTTGCGCAGCATGTTTGAATCAAGATCAATGCATATGAAGGTATCGTGGACGTAGTTGGAAGATGTTTGCACGTATGCAAGGAGTGAATGGACGTGGCTACATGGTTCCGAGGCATGATGAAGAGATGTGGATGTAAAGAATTGGTCAGAAATGTCCAAGGGACTAGGTTATGGACTCAAGCTGCAGCTGAGTCGTGTTTGACTCAAATATGGAAAGATTTTAGTTGGTTACGATAGGATTTCGTGTGGGTCACGAATTTGAGTTTTCTTAGGAATGTGGGATACGTTACTATGGTGTTTGGATGTCTTAAGATTGCTTCTATCTGCGTATAGAAGAGTCCTAAGCAGCTATGAAAAGTTTCGATTCGTGATTTGAGTAGGATTAGAGTCCTAGTTGAGATTGGGTTGGCCTAAGGGCCGGTTATATAAGAAAGGGAGGCAAATGCTCGTGTGTGGTGACTTGTGGGCTGTTCCTATTGTGTTCTATTGAATAAAGTTCGTAGTTGAAAGGAATTTTTGTGCCTTGTTCATCCGACTTGTTCCAGACAAGTTTTTCTCGTCGACTTTCTGCACAACACTACCTTTCTTTGGTAGTTTTATCATTACTTGAGTTTTACAGTTCCAATTGACCTGATTATTTTTGGGTTGTCTTCACAACTTGCTTATATATCATCTGTCAAAATTTCACGATCATTGGATTTGTGGTTTCTGATCTACACGAGTTTCTTTGCAGCATTCCAGAACTGTTTTTCTCGGGTAGGACAGATTGACCTTTGTTCGTTCTTTCAACCGTAACTTGAGTTTCTCTCGACGGATTTGAGTGATTCTTGTTGTGTCGTCTTCATGACTTCATTCTCTCTGATATCTATAACTTTTGTCATGTTGAAACACGTTTAGATTAGTCTCATACATGATCTCTTTAACATATCGTTTTTCTGTCGAAGGGGTTGGGATTTAATTGTTTCCGCTGCGTAAGATTTTTGAATCTACCATTCACCCCCCCCCCTCTGGTAGATTTTCACGTGATCTTCGATCCTACACAGGTGACAATGTGGAGTACCCGAAGGTCTTTGAGGAGTTCTAGGCGTGCGTGTTACCGTCAAGTGTGACACCCGGTTCCGAAAACTAACCAAGCATAATGAATATGTGTGCCCAGAATGTTTAACACACATACACAAGTGATTCACAATTGATAAACAGATTATAACCATGTCTTGAATAATAACACTAATAATAGTACGTTATTACAAACCAAATAGTCTCGAATACAAGCTCTAAACAACGGGCAGCAAAAAAACTAAACACTAATGACTCCCAAACTACAGAGGCAAGCTTGTCGGCAAAACACACGCCTAGAACTCCTCAAAAACCTCCAGATACTCCACCTGGTCGTCTACGCCTGGATTTGTTGGGGGAATAGCAAGAGTGAGCACATGTCATACTCAGCAAGTGTGGGAAAGTATGAAAAATATGGCTTAAACAAGGAATAATAATTAAATGGGCTAATTGCATAAAAGTACATTCAAAACAAATGAAAATGCAATTATATCACTCTTAAGTAAGGTCTTTCCAAAAATAACCCAATGACATCAATTTTGTATCCAATATCATATTTCCAACATAAATAACCAAGACCAGCACTAATAATCCATAATCAACTCATAACGGCTCATTTATCTCATTTTCATCAATTCCATATACCAAAGCCAATTAATAACCCAATTACAAATTCCCAATCCGATTCAGTCATTAAACCATATTAATGTCCAAATTCTAATCATGTGAGGGTCCAGGTTGCTCATGTCCGGGAGCACAACTATCATGATAGTTTTAGACACACTCTGCAGTGGTTGTACCACTTTAACCACAAGTTTGTGATTTCATCACCTTTCGATGACTAAGGAATCTCAATTGTGCCATCTCACACTTCTCTTGGTGTGTGGCCAAGAGATCACAAAATAGCCTTTACCAAGTGATTACTAGCATATTTAGACCCCACTGAGGTTTCACCGGTGCTGATGTCTCCAACTGAGAACATCCAACCAAAGGCCCCCTCTTGAGCCATTCGAACTCCAGGGTAGTCCACCATCAACTATAAACCCACCTGATTACTCTTCCCCAAGCCTTCTTAATGGTCCAAACAGTACTGGCAATACACAAATTAGTCAGTTAAGCAACACCCATACTTGGCCCTAGGGTGGCACTGTAAATCCTGTATGGCCGATCCATGAACTGGACTTTAGATCTAAAGCAAGCAAAACCACATAAAACAGTGCAACCCATTCCACATTACCAACATGCTTAGATCTCTAGGCACCATGTTGCTAAAGGGTCATTATTACCAATTCTCATCATTCACAAGTTCAATAGTTCATAATTAGGTAGTATGAGTGTTTCCAAAACCCAATTGATCATTGCGAAGCAAAAAGTGCAAAATACCTTTCCTGACTCTCTACATAGTGTTCAAGTGACAAGGGTAGTCATACAAAACTAGTAAACGCCTACAATTTGGTTTTCCCATCAATTTTGACACAAGAATGCAATTTTGCAAACAAAACCTTTAATATATGATCAATATGGTCAAGGACACTTGCCTTGCTCCTGAACGTTATTTGGATCGAAGGCTTCGAAACTCTGGTTCTGTAGATCCTTGAAAGCACTATCTACGGCAACACCTTCTATTACGAGTGACAAACATGCAAAGCACACAATTCGATCAAATAATGCTCATATAGTACTTAATATGCCATGATATGCATGTTTAATGCAATTTTGAGGTAAAACTTGTTAATGAGTTGCTATTAATGTTTACTAACTAGTTACAATAGTTTCTAACAAGTTTGAACAAGTTTGAATTCATTTGAGTTGATTTGGAATTAATTTAGCACATTCCAAATTCAGATACTGGACTAGCTCGGTTTCATGGGCCGGACTAGTTTGCCCTGGACAGAACTGCAAATTAGTGTTTTCTTGATCTGCAAGAATTGGGGTTGAATTTGCATGAAAACTTGAATGTAGAGGGTATACCACGTTTTTAGAGGTCCAAATATCAAGGTTTAGGTGTGAGACTTAAACCTTGGCAATCAGGGCTTGATGATGGTGAGTTGATGAAGATTTTGGATCATGAACATCAATTGTCGAAGAATTGATGAATATTAATCTTGAATGGCCCTTCTCCCTCTTCTCCTTCTTCATCTTGCTTCTAGACATGATCTTGACGTCAGCAACACGGCAAAAGTGGCAGCAAGAGTTTTCAATTGGGGTGGGGAGGTGTGGTGTGTTGGGTTGTTTACATAGGGGTGGAGAATTAGGGTTTTGGTGTCAATTCCAAGTGGAATTTGGTGGGAACCGTGTAGGGGCCGAGGTGGGGTCCACTTGGTGATTAGATCATGCACGCTATAATTGCACCTACAAACATGACACAATGTTTATTTTTTTGGGATCCTAGCTCAAGTGAATGTGCACTCTTATTTGATGGACAAGATCAAGATGGTGCACTATGTCGTCCACCACCTTGGCCTCCTCCATTCATGCATACAAGAAGATTTGATGGCGTTGCACATTTAGACCAACACATAAGAGAAGATGAACTTGAGTCGAGGACGACTCCAATTGAAGAAGGGGAGGATGATGAGGACATCACTTCTATGGATACAAACAACACTCCATTGAACATACAAGATGCAATCAATGGAGTTCATACACAACAATTAATTTCAGAGGTGAAATCGTTCTTTTATATTTCCTTATACGTTTTCGAGCATAGATTGCTACATAATGATTTATTTGTGATTAGGATCCATGGAGAGGTTCAAGGAGTACTTGGAGGGAGTATTAGGGACGTGGAAGACCAGAGAATTCGTTCAAAGAAGATGGAAACCGAATCAAACTCCAAATCGTATTAAACTCGGAGTCCAGGAGCAGTACGCACTAAAACGGACGCCCAGGACACAAAGGTTGAGTCCTGATCTTCCGAAAGGTAATGGATAAGTCGATTGATGTGGGGATCTCGACGTTGATGATCTGAGGCTCTCGAGTAGAACACGAACAACCCCTGCAATCAGTACACCACCACTCCGTTGGTTATCAACCGTGCTTCACACGATTGACCTCGCAAGGCTAATCCCTGCAAGTGCAACCGAGAACACGAGCAAGAACGTAGAAGACACAATCTGAAATCGTGAAGTTGGGGTCTCACAAACCGTAGAACGGCGATATTATTGATCTAAGCAAAATCCAATTGTCTATGGCGGCTACCATGGAGTATATATAGGTGGGAGGACGTCCAAGGGGGTGTTAGGGTCGTGACCTAACCCTAAGACACGAAAATAATGGACTTAGACTTGATACAAGGCCCAATGGCCCAATACGGTGGCGCAGCACCCTGACAGATTCTGTACTTGATTTTATTTCGACGATTCCCGTCGACTCCGAAAGCATTTTGACATGGACCGGCGCCATTGGAAAGGTTATCCTCTCCCCTTTCCGTGCATATGTAGAACGTCCAAAAAAGAGTTCGTATGCGTCATGGGCGTCCGTTTTAGTGCGTACTGCTCCTGGACTCTGAGTTGGATACAATTTGGAGTTTGGTTCGGTTTCCATCTTCTTTGAACGAATTCTCTGGTCTTCCACGTCCCTAATACTCCCTCCAAGTACTCCTTGAACCTCTCCATGGATCCTAATCACAAATAAATCATTAAGTAGCAATCTATGCTCAAAACATATAAGGAAATATATAAGAACGAGTTCACCTCTGAAATTAATTATTGTGTATGAACTCTATTGATTGCATCTTGTATGTTCAATGGAGTGTTGTTTGTATCCATAGAAGTTATGTCCTCATCATCCTCCCCTTATTGAATTGGAGTCGTTCTCGACTCAAGTTCATCTTCTCTTATGTGTTGGTCTAAATGTGCAACGCCATCAAATCTTCTTGTATGCATGAATGGAGGAGGCCAAGGTGGTGGACGACATAGTGCGCCATCTTGATCTTGTCCATAAAATAAGAGTGCACATTCACTTGATCTAGGATCCCAAAAAAATAAACATTGTGTCATGTTTGTAGGTGCAATGATAACGTTCATGATCTCATCATTCTCCCCTTCTTTATGACAAGCCGTCCTCGGCTTGCTTGTATGTCCAGCAAAGAGGCTTTTGGGGATAGAGTGAGCACTGTCCATATTGCACAACCGCAGTGAGTAATGCTTTTGTTGTCCCTGCTGCAAGGAAAAAATACTAGAAAAACTTGACAAGATATTATTAGCGTTAGTACATTCATTTACTTGACCATGTTGTTGCAGCACAAAAGGAGCTTTCTCATTTAAACATATGTAAACTTTATGCACCATAAACATACCACTATGTTCATATTGGCCTATAGCATGAAAAATATTTCTACTTAACAAAGGCAATTCAGATTGAGAAAATATTATCTTCTCTACGATATCTAGATCACAAAGAGTGTCAAATTCAATATAGCCCAAAGTATTTAGAGAAGGTAACAATTTCAGCTCATCCCTTTCACAAGTAATTGGAATCAAATTCTTAATTTCAGCACATGTGGGTGATAAAGTATCAAATTCATTCAGTTGTTCTAGCATAGGTACAATATAATTATTAGCACACAACTCATTTTTAACAGAAGGATCAGTAGGAAAATCAACATGTGGCAATGGTGTATCAATAAATGATTCCACTAGTCGCTCCTCGACAATAGCATGATTGGTGAAAAAATTCAGAACATCCAAAAACTTCTCACCTTTAACAAGTGTGTTGTGATATTCGTTACCTTTATTCTCATTTTCAGCAGTAATTGTGGGTGAAATATGAATTGATAGATCTGAATTTTCACAGGATTTGTTGAACACCTCATTCGCTTTTGGATTTTCTACAATTATTGGTTCTTGTTCCTTCAAAAGGTTAGGCATAGGAGGAGGTACAACAGGAAAATTCTTCTCAAGCTCATGTATTTCATCTTTGCAATTGGATACACTAGTAAATGTTTCTCGCATAAGAATTTTCATATCTTTCCATGTTCGAGGTTTTTCTAAATCATTTAAATTGTTCCACCAAGTTAATGCACAATCTACTAATGCACTTGCAATATTTCTAATCTTTCTCCTCTCACACATAAGACATTGTCCAAAAAATTTATCCACCTCTATTTCCCAAGTAATATATTCATCATAACCAAAACCATCATAAGAAGGAAGAGATGGGTGAATGTTATTACTTCTTGTGGAAGGTGTTGTAAAGATGGTCTGAATGTCATGTGAATCCTTGGTTGATATTTGATTTTTACTGAGCAACTCCATCGTCGTCTTCATCATGTCCATCATCTCAGCATATAATGCATGATTCTTGCTTTTACCTGACATTGTTAGTAGCAAACAGAAGACAACACAAAAAATATGTTATCCCAATCAACTATAAATGATAATGGAAAAGTGGAAGTGGAATCACACACTCTCAAGCGTCTTACCACACTCTTACAAGTGTTCTTACCGACACTGCAGGTGGCAAACGGTGGACGCTATGAAGAAACCAATGAAGCGTGGGATGATTGTAAAGGTGTATCGATTCTGCTCAAGAGTAAGGTGTAGCTTGGATGGCACTTTCTATGTAGCAAGGATTAGCAACAATGAAATCATATAGTAAAGTTGAATAAGTGTCCAAAGTATTTGTCAAAGTTGCTGGCCTAAATGTGTTCCTAGTAGTTCAAGCTAGCAAGACATGAGACAAAACTAGATAACACAAAGAATGCAAGCACTTCTGTTTTTTTGTTGTTGTTTTTTTCCACTTTTTTTGTGCAGATTTTGTTTCTTGTTTTGCACTTGCCTTTTTCTTTTTTCTTTTTTTTTCAGAATGTGCTGCAAGGGAAGAACACAATGAAAATCAATTCAAGATATCTCCTGTGTCTGTCATAGATTTTCTGCTCAATTTTCCAAAGACAAATAGGCACACTTATAGGCTCTAAATTGGAAAACTTAGAACAGAAAGATTGTAGATATATCCCTCCTCTTTAATTTCAATATATGTAAGACCTATTTTGGAAAAGAAAAATAGGATATACTGCTCCCGAAATACAGACTGTTCAGAATTTTTAGGTCAATAACAGATTGGGATCTAATGCAATTTTGACATCGATAACTATATTTTCATGGAAATTGATGAATAAGAAAGTTATAGAGAACTTCTTAAGATTTGCATAAAGTATAAGAACACGAAAATTTGAGTTCGTATGAGCTAGATATGATGAAAATACTGAACTGGACAGAGATGAATCTAATCTGGACGTGATGACATGATTCAAAAGGATGAATCAACACAATGCAAAACTCAAACTAAGACTTAAAACACTTCTAAACCAGCAATATGACTCATCCACGGACACAAACTCAACAAAACCAAACTGAATAACAAAGTTGCAAAGGCTCAATGTGGTTTGGACAAAGTAATGAACAGATCTACTAAACTGCAAGTTTTTTTGTGGCTTTTTTGTGGACTCTATGTATGAAAAACAAAAATAATATAATGGATAGATGAATTACCGATGAATTACCTAACGGGTAACCTGGCTCTGATACCAATTGATAAGAAAAGGTTGAGTCCCGATCTTCCGAAAGGTAATGGATAAGTCGATTGATGTGGAGATCTCGACGTTGATGATCCGAGGCTCTCGAGTAGAACACGAACAACCCATGCAATCACTACACCACCGCTCCGTTGGTTATCAACCGTGCTTCACACGATTGACCTCGCCAAGAAGGCTAATCCCTACAACTGCAACCGAGAACACGAGCTAGAACGTAGAAGACACGATCTGAAATCGCAAAGTTGGGGTCTCACAAACCGTAGAACGGCGATATTATTGATCTAAGCAAAACCCAATTGTCTATGGCAGCTACCATGGAGTATATATAGGTGGTAGGACGTCCAAGGGGGTGTTAGGTTCGTGACCTAACCCTAAGAAACTAGAATAATGGACTTAGACTTGATACAAGGCCCAATGGCCCAATACGGTGGCGCAGCATCCTAACAGATTCTGTACTTGATTTTATTTCGACGATTCCCGTTGACTCCGAAGAAATTTTTACATGAGACCGGTGCCATTGGAAAGTTTATCCTCTCCCCTTTCTGTGCATCTGTAGAACGTCCAAAACGGAATTCGTATGCGTCCTGGGCTTCCATTTTAGTGTGTACTGCTCCTGGACTCCGAGTTGGATACGATTTGGAGTTTGGTTCGGTTTCTATCTTCTTTGAACGAATTGGTCTTCCACGTCCCTAATACTCCCTCCAAGTACTCCTTGAACCTCTCCATGGATCCTAATCACAAATAAATCATTAAGTAGCAATCTATGCTCAAAAACATATAAGAAAATATATAAGAATGAGTTCACCTGTGAAATTAATTGTTGTGTATGAACTCCATTGATTGCATCTTGTATGTTCAATGGAGTGTTGTTTGTATCCATAGAAGTGATGTCCTCATCACTTGGGTTCCTCTGAGGTTGGGCATGAAGTTCTTGGGCCCAAATTAGGCAATTACCCAAAAACAGATCGTGGGAAAATAACAGAATTCGATTTGTTTTCTGAAGGCCGGACTAGTCCGCAGTAGGGACCGGACTAGTCCGTTTGGCAACAGAGAAAAACCGGACCTGTCTGGCCGGATAAGTCCGGGGAACATCAGTGAATAAATCGGACCAGTCCACACATTGTGCCGGACAAGTCCGCACTCTGAAGAAGACTGAATTTTTCTGAATGAAATTGGGGACACCAGACTAGTCCGGGGTTACGGCCGGACAAGTCCGCACTTCTGAAAAAACTGATTTTTCTTAACAAAGGATAGGGATACCAGACTAGTCCTGTTCAGAGGCCGGACAAGTCTGCACGTTGACAGATGGAAATTTTCTGTTTAAGCCTAAATTCATTCTAATCTTGTTCCTTTTTACATGGCTTAATGTTAAACATGTATGAGGATGTCAATGCATTGTGCATGAAAATGAGGGTGTTACAAACCTACCCCCTTAAAATGAATCTCGCCCTCAAGATTCGACGTGAAAGGAAAAAGATAGGGAAATTCCTTCTTGAGATCATCCTCTCGCTCCCAAGTTGCTCTCGATTCTGTATGATGCTTCCATTGCACTTTGCACCATCGAATCACCTTGTTCCTTGTGACCCTCGCCTTAGTGTCCAAAATTTTGACATGTTGCTCTGCATAGGTCGAATCATCCTCAAGCTCCAAATCTTCCATCGGTACTTGCTCTTCCGAAACTCTCAAACACTTCTTGAGCTGAGAAACACGAAACACATGATGTACATAGGGAAGGTGTGCTGGCATCTCTAACTTGTATGCTACTTCTCCCCGTTTGTCCAAAATCTTGAATGGTCCAATATAGCGAGGTGCTAACTTGCATTTGACGTTAAATTGCTTGTGACCTCATATAGGTGACACTTCGAGGTATACGAAGTCTTCCACCTCAAAAGATAAGCTTCTTCATCTATTATCTGCATAACACTTATGTCTTGACTGAGCAGCCCTTAAATTCTCGCGAATGGTCTGCACTTGCTTTTCGGCCTCTTGGATCACATCAGGTCCAAATACTTGAGTTTCCCCTGTCTCATTCAAAAACAAGGGTGTTCTACACCTTCTCCCATACAATGCTTCATACGGCGACATTTTCAGACTTTCTTGATAGCTATTATTGTAGGAAAATTCAGCATATGGCTGACTTTTGTCCCAGCTTCCTCCATACTTTAGCGCACAAGCTCTTAGCATGTCTTCCAAAATCTGATTTGTCCTTGGCTTGTCCAATCGTTTGAGGGTGATATGCAGAAATGAAATTCAGTTGAGTTCCCATTGATTCGTGTAGCTTTTGCCAAAATCTCGAGGTAAACTGAGAACCTCCATCATACATTATTTTCTTGGACACTCCGTGTAAACACACTATTCTTCCCATATACAGTTCTGCCAACTTGGCTCCACTATAAGTAGTCTTGACAGGAATGAAATGCGCTGATTTCGTCAACCGATCCATAATGACCCGTATTGAATCATATCCTGCTGAAGTGCGAGGCAAACCATCTATGAAATTCATACCAACCTCTTCCCACTTCCACTCTTGAATCTTCAATGGCTGTAATAAACCGGCTGGCCTTTGATATTCAGCTTTGTCTCGTTGGCATACATCACACAATGTAACATATTCTGCTATATCCATTTTCATACCATCCCACCAGTAGCACGTTTTTATATCCTTGTACATCTTTGTACAACCAGGATGGATAGAGTAAAGTGAGTCATGTGCATCCTTTAATATCAACTGTCGGAGGCTCTTATCATTGGGCACAACAATCCATTTTCCAAGCCATAGAGTACCGTGGTCATCCTCATCAAATCTGAGTTCTCTCCCTTCTTGGGTCCTTTCCTTGATTTCCTGGATTTCCTCATCCTTTGTCTGTCCTTCTCGAACCACTTGTTCTAATGTCAGATTTAACTCCATTATTCCCATCTCATTCACAAATCCAAGATTTAACCGTTCAAACTCCTTGCATAGCTTGGATGGCAACTCTCGAACCGTAAGATGGTGGGTTGCTCCTTTTCGACTCAAAGCATCAGCCACTATGTTGGCTTTCCCTGGATGATAGTTAATTCCCACATCATAGTCTTTAATGAGTTCTAAGTATCTTTGTTGCCTCTCAGATCCGTCTGAGTGAATATGTACATGAGACTCTTATGATCCATATAAATCTCACATCTACGACCAAGGACATAATGTCTCCAAATCTTCAAAGCATGTAATATGGCTGCAAGTTCGAGATCATGCGTAGGATAGTTCTGCTCATGTTTCTTCAACTGCATGGATGCGTAAGCTACTACCCGACCTTCTTGCATCAATACACAACCAAGTCCTTGCTTTGAAGCATCACAATAGATATCAAAGCTTGCTCACATCTGGTAACACCAACACAGGTGCTATTGTTAACCTCTTCTTTAGCTCCTAAAAAATGTATTTACATGCATGAGTCTGTTTGAAAGGCTTCTCCTTCATTAACAGCTCAGTCATGGGCTTCGCTATCTTGGAAAAGTCATTGATGAACCGACAGTAATATCCAGCCATTCCAAGAAAACTCCTTATTTCCTTTACATTCTGCGGCAGTTCCCTCTTTATCACATCTCTAATCTTTCCCAGTCAACTGACACTCCTCCTCCATATATGAAATGACCTAAGAATGATATCTCTCTGCCAGAAAATGCACTTGTTGAACTTGGTATACAACTGGTCTCTTGCAATTTCTACATTGTTAGCCTTAAATGCTCTTCGTGCTCCTCTTAACTTTCTGAGTAGATCATGATGTCATCAATGAACACTAAAACAAACTTATCCAAATACTCCATGAAGACCTTATTCATGAGATACATGAAGTATGCGAGCGCATTTGTCAATCCAACTGACATGACCGTGCACTCATAGGATCCATACCATGTCCTAAAAGCTGTTTTGGGTATGTACAACGATCTAATCTTCATTTGGAAATTTCCCGATCGAAGATCAATCTAAGAGAATATTATGGCTCCCTTCATCTGGTCGAACAGATCTTCAATGCGGGGCAGTGTATACTTATTCTTGATTATCACCTCGTTGAGAGACTAATAATCTACACCCATTCTCTGGGATCCATCCTTCTTATCTACGAAAAGCTCTGGTGCTGCCCAAGGTGAAGAGCTTGGGCATATAAAACCCTTCTCTAACATCTCTATGATCTGCTTCTTGAGCTCTGCTAATTCCTTTGGAGGCATCCTATATGGCCTCTTTGCTATAGGTGCAGTTCTAGGTATTAAATCAATGACGAACCCGATGTCACGATCAGGTAGCATACCTAGCAATTCTTCAGGAAACAAGTCTTGATAATCACGAACAATTGGAATTTCCTCCAAGGTCACTCCTTCTGCATGATTTACCATTGCCTTCTTGGTCGTCGGCTGAACTGCCTTGAACTCTACGCTGACTCCTTCCTTGTTTGTCAATTGCACTGTCCGAGTGGCACACTAAATTACTCCTTATGCTTCCTTAGCCAATTCATTCCAAGGATGATTTCCAAGCCTTGCGAATTCGGGACAATAAGGTTGGCAACGAATTCTACCCCCCTTATTTTTAGACTTACTCTTGGACATACTCCTCATCTCCCATGTAGCTTGGTCCGAAATAGTAAATCTTATAATTGCGTCCATCTTCCATTTAAGTATTTCCATAAAGGGATTTTGGTGGTAGGGGCAAGTGGGGATGGTTGTTGTTGCCAACTTGCAACTATCTCAAGGTTAATATTCTCAGGTACCTTATCGTTCTTATTCTCCCCATTGGAACTCATTTGGTTACGGGTCCTCGGCGTCCGTTGGTGAAAGAATAGTAGAGACGAAAAAATTTAGAATTTGAAAGGAAACGCCCCAACTATATGCATCAAGGTATGTGTAACTAAATGGCCTCCTTTATAATACTATAACCCTATTAGAGGATGTGGACAAGCATCCCACAACTCTCTACTACGTGCGGATGTGGACAAAATGCTAGACGTCTCCACAATGCACACCAAGCACACAAACAAGCAATCATACAATCAGCACACCAATCCAAGTGAGCACAAACAATCTACACGGATGGTCTAGGGATGGGTCATCGGCGCGCAGGTTCTATTTCAGCAAAAACAGACAAGAGAAGACATGACATCAATGGGAAAGACTTGGAAAATTTCAATTTCAGTGCAGCAGCCATAAATTAAGATGACAGGATGCGCATTTGCTGAAAAAAGATGGAAAAGTAGCAAAAATTGCAGCAACAGCAAAAAGCACAAAATTTTCCCACTTATGTAGTTAGTGGAGGGCAAAATAGTGCAAAACAGACAAATTTTGAATAGGAAAGAAGTACATGTGATTTGTGGTGTTCATTCTACCTAGGCATGTGTCCTATGGTCAAACACGGCTCTGATACAAAATTGTGACACCCGGTTCCTAAAATGAACCAAGCATAATGCATGTGTGTGCTTAGGATGTTTAACACACATACACAAGTGATTCACAATTGATAAATAGTTTATAACCATATCTTGAATAATAACACTAATAATAGTACCTTATTACAAACCAAATAGTTTCGAATACAAGCTCTAAACAACTGCAACGAAAAAACTAAACACTAACGACTCCCAGACTCCACTGGCAAGTTTGACGGCAAAACACATGCCTAGAACTCAAAAACCTCCTTGTATTCCACCTGGTCGTCTGTGTCTGGATTTGTTGGAGGAATAGCAAGGGTGAGCACATGTCGCACTCAGCAAGCCTGAGAAAGTGTGACATGTGTCTTAGACAAGGAATGATAATAAAATGGGATAATTGCATAAAAGTACATTGAAAATAGTTGAAAATGCAACTATATCATTATTAAGTGAGGTCCTTCCCAAAATAACCCAATAACATCAATTTCATATCCAATATCATATTTCCAACATAAATAACCAAAACCAGCAATAATAATCCTTAATCAACTCATAACGGCTCATTTATCTCATTTTCATTAATTCCATATAGCAAAGCCAATAAATAACCTAATTACCAATTCCCAATCCGGTTCCAGCTTTTAAACCATATTAAATTTCAAATCTAATCATGTTAGGGTCCAGGTTGCTCATGTCAAGGAGCACAACTATAATAATAGTTTTAGACACACTCCGTAGAGGTTGTACCACTTTACCCACAAGTTCATGATTTCATCACCTTTCGATGACTAAGGAATCTCAATTATGCCATCTCACACTTCCTTTGATGTGTGGTCAAGAGATCACAAAATAGCCTTTACAAAGTGATTACTAGCATATTTAGACCCCACTGAGGTTTCACCGATGGTGATGTCTCCAACTGAGTACATCCAACCAAGGTCCCCCTCTTGAGCCATTCGGAGCCCAGGGTAGTCCCACCATCACTTGCAAACCCATCCGACTACCCCTTCCCTAAGTCTTCTTAATGGTCCAAACAGTACTAGCAATATACTAATTAGTCAGCTATGCCACACCCAAACTTGGCCCTACGGTGGCACTGTAAATTCAGGATGGATGCTTGACGAATCGGTCCTTAGATCTAAAGCAAGCAACACCACCGAAAACAGTCCAACCCATTCCACATTACCAACTTGCTTAGATCCTTAGGCACCATGTTGCTAAAGGGTCATTATTACCAGTTACCATCAGTCACATGTTCAATAGTTCATAATTAAGTAGTATGAGCGTTTCCCAAACCCAACTGATCATTGCGAAGCAAAAAGTGCAAAATGCCCTTCCCGACTCTCTACATAGTGTTCAAGCGACAAGGGTGGTCATACAAAACTAGTAAACTCCTACAAGTTGGTTTTCCCATCAATTTTGACACAAGCATGCAATTTTGCAAACAAAACTTTTAAAACAGGATCAATATGGTCAAGAACACTTGCCCTGCTCCTGAGCTTGATTTGAATCGAAGGCTTTGAAACTCTACTTCTGCAGGTCCTCGAAATCACTCTCTACCGCAACACCATCTATTCCGAGCGACAAACATGCAAAACACACAATTCAATCAAATAATGCTCATATAGTACTCAATATGCCATGATATGCATGATTAATGCAATTACGAGGTAAAACTTGTTAATGAGTTTCTATTAATGTTTACTAACTAGTTACAATAGTTTCTAACAAGTTTGAACAAGTTTGGAATTGATTTGAGTTGATTTGGAATTAATTCAGCACATTCCAGATACAGATGCCAGACTAGTCTTGTTTCGGGGGTCGGACTAGTGCGCCCCAGACAGAACTGCAAATTAGAGTTTTCTTGATTAGCGAGAATGGCGTTGAATTTGCTTGAAAACTTGAATGTAGAGGGTATACCACGTGTTTAGAGGTCTAAAGATCAAGGTTTGGGTGTTAGACTCTAAACTTGGCGATTAGAGCTTGATGAAGGTGAGTTGATGAAGACTTTAGATGGAGAACGTCAATTGCTGAAGAATCGATGAAGATTGATCTTCATTGGCCTTTCTCCCTCTTTCCCTTTTTATCCTTTCTTCTGGACTTGATCTTGATGTTGGCAGGACGACAAAAGTGGCAGCAAGGGTTTTCAATTGGGGTGGAGAGGTGTGGGGTGTTGGGTTGTTTATATAGAGGTGGCGAATTAGGGTTTTGGGGTGAATTTCTAAGTGGAATTCGATGGGGGACGTATAGGGGTCGAGGTGGGGTCCACTTGGGCTCCTCTAAGGTTGGACACGAAGTTCTTGGGCCCAAATTAAGCAATTACCCAAAAAAGATCGTGGGCAAATAATAACATCTGAGTTTTTTTCCAAAGGCCAGACTAGTCCACAGTAGGGACCGGACTAGTCCATTTGGCAACAGAGAAAAATCAGACCAGTCTGACCGGATAAGTCTGGGAGACATTAGAGAAGAAATCGGATTAGTCCGCACATTGTGCCGGACAAGTTCGGACTCTGAAGAAGACTGGATTTTTCTGAATGAAATTGGGGACACCAGACTAGTCCGGGGTTATGGCTGGACAAGTCCGCACTTCTGAAGAAAACTAAATTTTATGATCAGAGGATAGGGATACCGGACTAGTTTGATTCAGAGGCCAGACAAGTCCGCACCCTGACAGATAGAAATTTCTAGTTTAAGCCTAAATTCAATTTAATGTTGTTCCTTTTTACATGGCTTAATGTTAAACATTTATGAGGATGTATGCAATGCATTGTGTATGAAAATGAGGGTGTTACATCAAGATAGCCTGTGGAGTTGGTGTCATTAGTGTTTAGTATTTTCCGCTGCAGTCTTATTATAGCTCGTATTCAAGACTATTTGGGTTTGTAATGAGGTACTATTATCAGTGTTATTATTCGACACATGGTTATATTATGGCTATCGTTCGTGAATCACTTGTGTGTGTTTAAGCATCCTAGGCACACATATGAATTACGCTTGGTTCATTTTCGTAATCGGGTGTCACAAATTGGTATTAGAGCCGTGTTTGACCATAGGATTCACGCCTAGGTAGATTGGACACCAAAAATTACTTAGGACTTCTTCCCTATTCAAAATTCGCTTGTTTTTCCTTCCACTGCCTATATAACGTGGGAAAATTTGTGCTTTGCTGCTGCTGCAATTTTTGCTACTTTTCCATCTTCCTGAGCAAATGCACATCCTGTCATCTTAATTTATGGCATCTTCAATTTCAGAACTGATATTTACGTTTTCCTCTAATATTCTCGTGTTTTAATGTAGATGGCTCACACGAAAATGATAGCCCGCAAGAGAGCTCGTTTGCCGCCCCTTGGAAGCAAGCTTAAGCCTCGCGAGGAGCCACAAATGGAACCAGCCCATGGGGAGGAAGAAGTGAGTTCTCCCGCAAAGGAAGTTGAGCATGAACACTCCAACACGACGAAGGCAGATCCTGAGGAGGTGGAACTCTATGACGATGAAGAGGAGGAATATCATGAGGAGGAGGAAATCTATGATGATGAGTATGAGGAAGATGATACACATAAGGAGGGTGAAGATGAGGCGCATGAGGAGGAACCACAAGAGGGTGAACTCGTAGGCACAGTAGAGGTACCTGAAACCCAAAGGAGTGCATCACAGCCTAGTGAAGCCAGAAAGGAGGACAAATGCCTAGTTTTCCATATCGCCCAAGAATTCCATTCTGACGGCACTGATGGAGGACTTGCATCTAAGTAATTGAAAGACTTCCTCAATTTATACAAAATGCACCTGTAGTACTTTGTTAAGAGGATTCCTCGCCATGGACGAGAAGAATGGAGGGCTCAAGTTACTATTCTTTCCAAAGATGAATTGATCACCCGACACTTTGCATCCACATGGAGATCCACCAGGGGAGCAAGCTATTGATGATGTTGCTGCGACACACTCACTTGATTGTGCCACACCTATCGAGAGTAGATTGGAGTACTAGTTTTGCGATGCATCCGCATCGTAGAAGTGGAACAAGGGAAATCTTAAGACCACATCTGGGAGCTCAAACTAGTTCTCGTGCCATTGGCAGATCTCAGGAAGTATTTGTGAATTTGGGAAATTGCTATGTTGATGCCATGGAAGAGATCTGCTACCTCTGTAAGAAATTGCTCATCATGGAAAAGCAAGAGGAAGTCTGTGCCACCGTGGAGGTCAATGGTGCAGCAACCTCTCCAGTGCCCACATGGATGGCCAACTCACCTTGGCGTGCTCCCATGTAGGACTCGCCGTCGACTTTGCCTTCTCACAGCCAGGACAGCCACGGCTCACATAGCCAAGTCTAGGTCTCCTGTCTAGAAGTTAGAAAAGCATTTAGGTCATTTTATATTTGGTATGGTGTGCTGAATTTTTTTGGTGTGTGCTTGTGCGCTTGGTGAGAGTTGTGGGATGCTTAGCGTTTTGTCCACATCCGCACGTAGTAGAGAGTTGTGGGATGCTTGTCCACATCCTCTAATAGGGTTTTTATTATTAATAAGTGAAACACCCTCATTTTCGTCTCTCATGCATTGCATACATTCATATACATGTTCAGCATTAAGCAACAAAAAAAGGAATAATTTTAAAATGAATTATAAGCAAAACAACAATTAAAAACCTGCATAGTTGCAGACTTGTCCGGTTTGGACCCCGGACTAGTCCGATTTCGCTCTCGTTGACTCTTCGGACTTGTCCGCTGATACTGCGGATTAGTCCAAATGAGCTTCCGTTGATTGTTCGGACTTGTCCGTTTTCATGTATGGACTGGTCCGTTCCTTGATACTTGAAATTTTCGGAGTTGTCCGGTTTTTTGAAAATTGCCAAGACCCCCAGACTTGTTTGGCCTCCACCGGACTTGTCCGTTTTCCTCTCTGGACAAGATCGAACTTGTCCGGAACCAAAACGGACTTATCTGTTTTGGTCTCTGTTTGATATCAGACTAGTCCGACCCCTAGCATACTTGTCCGGTGTGCCCGAGTCGAATTCAATCTTTTCCTCCATGATTTTTTATTGGGTAATTTAATTAATTGGGCCTAAGAACATCATGCCCAACCACTGTGGAGCCCATGTGGGACCCCTACACGGCCTCCACCACCTAGAACTCGAAATCCATCAAATCCTACCACCTGCACCTCTATATAAACACCCAACCACCCACCCCTTCACCCCTCCGCCACAATTGAAGAAACCCCAAACCCTAGTTTGTGAGAGCTGCCGTCAAGAAGAGTTCATCGCGGCGAGGGGTAGGGAAGGAGGGATGGAGGAAGGAGTTCATCAAGAAAGATCAATCTTCATAAACTCATCAACATCATCGTCAATTCTCCACCAATTCTCCATCTTCCTTGGATATAGATGCCAAGATCTTGAGTTTCGTCGAATTATGGACCCTTGAGTTGTTGAATTCACGGTAGTTACATTAGATCGTCTTTCTACTTCAATCTTGGTTCCATAATTCAACTCAAACTATGTTCTAATTGGAATTTCGCCAACAACCCTAGCCAAATGGACTTGTTCGATCCAGTGCGGGCTACTCCGATCGAGTTTCTGGTCCAGGGCTAACTTGTCTGGCCCCCTAAACGGACTAGTCCAGTCTTGCTGTCTATTTTGTGTTGAATTAATTCTAAATTGACCAAATCAACTTGAAACCCGTTGAAACTTGTTGAACACCATTGTAACTATTGATTAAACATTAATAGCAACTGTAAGGATTGAATGCCCAAGAGGGGGGGTGAATTGGGCTTTTTTTTTCAAAAATTAAAGCAATATCACTTAATTACTAAAAGCCCAATTCCCTATGCAGACAACCTATGCATTCAAGTGACTAGTAACTTTGCAGTATATGAAATGCATAAGTGTAAAGTGAGAGTAAGAGAACGCAAACTCCCGAGGAGACACGAAGATTTATCCCCTGGTTCGGCAAGATCGTCAAGATCTTCCTACATCCACGTTGTGGCACCCACCGAAGGGTATAGCCACACCCAAGTCACCGAGACTAGGGATCTTCACTATTCTTCTCCGTTTGCCAACCTCGGCAAGGTGGAGCTCAAGCCTCGTACAACTTGGATCCTTCGGGCTTCCACAACCATCTTGGCAAGCTCCGGAAGTCTCTCTCAATTACAATCACCAAGGGACACTCCCTTACAGCTCTCACTACACTAGATATTCCAATCACCAAGAATGGAAGCACACAAGCACTATCTCTAGCTAGTTCTAGCCTATCTCTTGGTGTGTAAGTGGTGTAGATGATGTAGAAGTGGTAGCTCAATGTCTTGAATGTTTGAGAATGTGTAGAGTAGGTCAAATAGTGAAGTCTTGTTGAATAGACTGGTTGAAGGGGTATAAATAGCCAGCCTCCACGAAATAGCCGTTAGAAAAGTCAGTTGACATCACTGTTCTATGAACACCGGATGATCCGATGTCCCCCCTTCAGTTGTCATCGGTCGAATCCAAATTAGCTGATGTCACCATGTCAAATATCACCGTTGTTAGACTGATGTTACACTTGTCTTCTCATCGGATGATCCGGTGGCACTTCTTCCAGAATTGGTTCAGACTTGATGCTTACTGGAGTGATTGACCGATGTGTTTATAGTTGTACATCGGATGATCCGGTATTACACTTGGTCCAGAGATATTGCTTACTGTACTGATGGACCGATGTAACATGCCCTTGATCATCGGATGATCCGGTGAGTACTTAGTTCTGAGGTCTTCTTCTTCTACTGAACCAACTCGACCGATGTGTTGTTTTCTGGAAACATCGGTGGATCCGGTGAGTTGATTTTGTTTGCTTCGAGTGATTCTTTTGTAATTTACTCGATTGACCTCTTAGACATTGGATGGAAATATTCTTCTGATGATTATTAAGCATTGAGTGCTGTCAATTATGGTTGAATAATTTTGACATATGAGCTTTTACTTATAATCTTCATAACATTGATTGATCTCATAAAATGATTGTTTAGGGGTCTCTAATTGTATCCAGTGATCAGTAGATGATATTCATATTCATATAGATTTCATTGTAATGAGTGATATGGGAGACCTTGCGTCCACAAATTCATTAGTAAAATCCAACGGTTGTCATTAATCATCGAAACCATACCTCACGGGGGCCTAGATGCTTTCAGCAACTCATTAACAAGTTTTACCACATAATTGCATTAATCATGCATGTCATGGCATATTGAGTAATATATGAGCATGTATTATTTGTAATGTCTGTTTGTATGTCTTTTGCGCGTAATAGAAGGTGTTGCACTAGAGGGTGCTGTCGAGGACCTCTAGTGTACCAGAATTCGAAGGATTTGACTCAACCAATCTCAGGAGCAGAGCAAGTGTCCTTGGCCATTTTAATCCTGTTTTTAAATGTTTTGCTTGCAGAACTGCATGCTTGTGTCAAATTGATGGGAAACCCATGATAGTGTTTACTAGACATGTTTGACCATCCTTGTCGCTTGGAATACATTGTAGAGAGTCGGGAAGGGTATTTTTGTCTTTTTGCTCTGCTCTAATTAATCGGGATGGGAAAACAACCAAATGGCTTAATTATGAATTAATGCACTTTTGGATAATGTGAATTGATGAATATGGTTAATTGGTAACATGGGGGATCTAAGCAAGCATGGTTTGTGGATTGGTATGAATGTTATGCTGGTTTGCTTGACTTAGATCTAAGGACCGATTCATGCGGGAATATGCGAGGACAACAGTGCCACTGCAAGGCCAAGTATTGGTGCAGCGTAGCTGAATAATTAGGGTTGTTGCTGGTATTGTATGGATCATTGGATGGTGCGGGGAATGGGAGTCGAGGAGGGCTACCCTAGGAACCGCATGCCACATCAGAGGGCCCGTGGGTGGGAGAATGGAGATTCAAGCCTCCTGGTGAAATTTTAGTGGGTCCATACATGCTAGTAGTCCCTTTGTAAAAGATATTTTGTGGTCTCTTAGCCACACACCAGCAGAAGTGTGATAAGTCATGATAGAGGTTCTTAATCACAAAAAGATGATGAAATCACAAACATGTGGGTAAAAATGTACAACCTCTGTAGGGTGTTAAAAACTATCATGATAGTCGTGCTCCCAGTTATGAGCACCTGGAAAACATCCATGATTAGAGTGGAACTTGGGATTTGGGATGGTTATGGTTTGGTTATGGTTACGAATCGTATGGTGATAATGGACATGGTTAATGATGATGGTAAGAATATGGTATATGAACGATTAATGGATGATGGATATTAATTATTGTGTTTATTTCGGATATGACGGGAATATTACACATAGACATCTTAGATGCTTTTCATATGTTTTAAATGTACTTTTCAGCAAATAGCCGTTATTTATTATCATTCCTTGTTTTAAGTTACATGTCATTATTTTCCCACACTTGCTGAGTACGACATGTACTCGCCCTTCCAATTCCCCCACTAACAGTTTCATGTGATGTTTGGGAGTACCCTGAGATAATGCGGAGTACTAGGCTCTTTGCTACCATCGACTTGCCTGTGGTGTTTCTTGGAGCCTCGCTATCCCTTTCGCTTAGTTTTCTTAGTTGCTTAATTAGATTATTTTCGCTGCATTAGTTTCAGACTTATTAATAATGATCATTATACTTGTAATTTGTGGACTATTTGAATATTGTAATAAGAGTACTTATTTAATAATTTGTGTTTTGGTGATTATCTGTTTATCATTTTTGAATCATTTGTGTATATGTGTTAAACATCCTGGGCATACATACGCATCACACTTGATTCATTTTTTGGACCGGGTGTCACAAATTGGTACCAGAGCCACAGTTCGAATGTAGGATGTAGCCTAAATAAAACGGACACTTTAGAGCACATAGGAACACTCAGTAAGCATTGTTGTTTGATTGGTGTGTTGAATGCTATGTAATGTTTTCTTGTGTGCTCAGTAAGCATGATACTTGTTGCTGCATTTTATTAATTTTTTAAAGCACAAATTTAGATCATATGATATTTGCAAGAGATTATATGCGCATCTTCCTTATTCTCCACCAATTCTCCATCTTCCTTGGATATAGACGCCAAGATCTTGAGTTTCGTCGAATTATGGACCCTTGAGTTGTTGAATTCACGGTAATTACCTTAGATCGTCTTTCTACTTCAATCTTGGTTCCATAATTCAACTCAAACTATGTTCTAATTGGAATTTCGCCAACAACCCTAGCCAAACGGACTTGTTCGATCCAGTGCAGGCTACTCCGATCGAGTTTCTGGTCCAGGGCTAACTTGTCTGGCCCCCTAAACGGACTAGTCCAGTCTTGCTGTCTATTTTGTGTTGAATTAATTCTAAATTGACCAAATCAACTTGAAACCTGTTGAAACTTGTTGAACACCATTGTAACTAGTGATTAAACATTAATAGCAACTGTAAGGATTGAATGCCCAAGAGGGGGGGGGGGTGAATTGGGCTTTTTTTTTCAAAAATTAAAGCAATACCACTTAATTACTAAAAGCCCAATTCCCTACGTAGACAGCCTATGCATTCAAGTGACTAGTAACTTTGCGGTATATGAAATGCATAAGTGTAAAGTGAGAGTAAGAGAACGCAAACTCCCGAGGAGACACGAAGATTTATCCCCTGGTTTGACAAGATCGTCAAGATCTTCCTACATCCACGTTGTGGCACCCACCGAAGGGTATAGCCACACCCAAGTCACCGAGACTAGGGATCTTCACTATTCTTCTCCGTTTGCCAACCTCGGCAAGGTGGTGCTCAAGCCTTGTACAACTTGGATCCTCCGGGCTTCCACAACCATCATGGCAAGCTCCGGAAGTCTCTCTCAATTACAATCACCAAGGGACACTCCCTTACAGCTCTCACTACACTAGATATTCCAATCACCAAGAATGGAAGCACACAAGCACTATCTCTAGCTAGTTCTAGCCTATCTCTTGGTGTGTAAGTGGTGTAGATGATGTAGAAGTGGTAGCTCAATGTCTTGAATGCTTGAGAATGTGTAGAGTAGGTCAAATAGTGAAGTCTTGTTGAATAGACTGGTTGAAGGGGTATAAATAGCCAGCCTCCACGAAATAGCCGTTAGAAAAGTAGGTTGACATCACTGTTCTATGAACACCGGATGATCCGATGTCCCCCCTTCAGTTGTCATCGGTCGAATCCAAATTAGCTGATGTCACCATGTCAAATATGACCGTTGTTAGACCGATGTTACACTTGTCTTCTCATCGGATGATCCGGTGGCACTTCTTCCAGAATTGGTTCAGACTTCATGCTTACTGGAGTGATTGACCAATGTGTTTATAGTTGTACATCGGATGATCCGGTATTACACTTGGTCCAGAGATATTGCTTACTGTACTGATGGACCGATGTAACATGCCCTTGATCATCGGATGATCCGGTGAGTACTTAGTTCTGAGGTCTTCTTCTTCTAATGAACCAACTCGACCGATGTGTTGTTTTCTGGAAACATCGGTGGATCCGGTGAGTTGATTTTGTTTGCTTCGAGTGATTCTTTTGTAATTTACTCGATTGACCTCTTAGACATTGGATGGAAATATTCTTCTGATGATTATTAAGCATTGAGTGCTGTCAATTATGGTTGAATAATTTTGACATATGAGCTTTTACTTATAATCTTCATAACATTGATTGATCTCATAAAATGATTGTTTAGGGGTCTCCAATTGTATCCAGTGATCAGTAGATGATATTCATATTCATATAGATTTCATTGTAATGAGTGATATGGGAGACCTTGCATCCACAAATTCATTAGTAAAATCCAACGGTTGTCATTAATCATCGAAACCATACCTCACGGGGGCCTAGATGCTTTCAGCAACTCATTAACAAGTTTTACCACATAATTGCATTAATCATGCATGTCATGGCATATTGAGTAATATATGAGCATGTATTATTTGTAATGTCTGTTTGTATGTCTTTTGCGCGTAATAGAAGGTGTTGCACTAGAGGGTGCTGTCGAGGACCTCTAGTGTACCAGAATTCGAAGGATTTGACTCAACCAATCTCAGGAGCAGAGCAAGTGTCCTTGGCCATTTTAATCCTGTTTTTAAATGTTTTGCTTGCAGAACTGCATGCTTGTGTCAAATTGATGGGAAACCCATGATAGTGTTTACTAGACATGTTTGACCATCCTTGTCGCTTGGAATACATTGTAGAGAGTCGGGAAGGGTATTTTTGTCTTTTTGCTCTGCTCTAATTAATCGGGATGGGAAAACAACCAAATGGCTTAATTATGAATTAATGCACTTTTGGATAATGTGAATTGATGAATATGGTTAATTGGTAACATGGGGGATCTAAGCAAGCATGGTTTGTGGATTGGTATGAATGTTATGCTGGTTTGCTTGCCTTAGATCTAAGGACCGGTTCATGCGGGAATATGCGAGGACAACAGTGCCACTGTAAGGCCAAGTATGGGTGCAGTGTAGCTGAATAATTAGGGTTGTTGCTGGTATTGTATGGATCATTGGATGGTGCGGGGAATGGGAGTCGAGGAGGGCTACCCTAGGAACCGCATGCCACATCAGAGGGCCCGTGGGTGGGAGAATGGAGATTCAAGTCTGCTGGTGAAATTTTAGTGGGTCCATACATGCTAGTAGTCCCTTTGTAAAAGATATTTTGTGGTCTCTTAGCCACACACCAGCGGAAGTGTGATAAGTCATGATAGAGGTTCTTAATCACAAAAAGATGATGAAATCACAAACATGTGGGTAAAAATGTACAACCTCTGCAGGGTGTTAAAAACTATCATGATAGTCGTGCTCCCAGTTATGAGCACCTGGAAAACATCCATGATTAGAGTGGAACTTGGGATTTGGGATGGTTATGGTTTGGTTATGGTTACGAATCGTATGGTGATAATGGACATGGTTAATGATGATGGTAAGAATATGGTATATGAACGATTAATGGATGATGGATATGAATTATTGTGTTTATTTCGGATATGACAGGAATATTACACATAGACATCTTAGGATGCTTTTCATATGTTTTAAATGTACTTTTCAGCAAATAGCCATTATTTATTATCATTCCTTGTTTTAAGTTACATGTCATTATTTTCCCACACTTGCTGAGTACGACATGTACTCGCCCTTCCAATTCCCCCACTAACAGTTTCATGTGATGTTTGGGAGTACCTTGAGATAATGCGGAGTACTAGGCTCTTTGCTACCATTGACTTGCCTGTGGTGTTTCTTGGAGCCTCGCTATCCCTTTCGCTTAGTTTTCTTAGTTGCTTAATTAGATTATTTTCGCTGCATTAGTTTCAGACTTATTAATAATGATCATTATACTTGTAATTTGTGGACTATTTGAATATTGTAATGAGAGTACTTATTTAATAATTTGTGTTTTGGTGATTATCTGTTTATCATTTGTGAATCATTTGTGTATATGTGTTAAACATCCTGGGCATACATACGCATCACACTTGATTCATTTTTTGAACCGGGTGTCACAAATTGGTACCAGAGCCACAGTTCGACTGTAGGATGTAGCCTAAATAAAACAGACACTTTAGAGCACATAGGAACACTCAGTAAGCATTGTTGTTTGATTGGTGTGTTGAATGCTATGTAATGTTTGCTTGTGTGCTCAGTAAGCATGATACTTGTTGCTGCATTTTATTATTTTTTAAAGCACAAATTTAGATCATATGATATTTGCAAGAGATTATATGCGCATCTTCCTTATTCTAACCAACCAAGCTAAGCCTATGTCATTTGATAATGAGAAGCTTAAGGACATGGTTTTAGTCATACACAACTTCTTCCAAGTTCATATCTAAGTGCAATGATAAGCCATCTCAAAAGCAGAAGTGTGATGCATGCATATTATCTTGATCTTTTCTCAGTTTTATTTGATCATAAAAGCTCAACATGTGAATAGTTGATTGATTAATTTTTCATTATTAAAAGCACTTGTGAGCATGCAACAAGTTTAAAACAGTAAGAAAGTTTGTTCATGACCAGATTTAGTTTAAGTAATTATTCCAATTACTAGTCATGGCAAAAACAACAAAATGTATAACATGAGTAATGTAGTAAGAACTTTCAGCATGTAAAAGGAGTCACAAAGTCATATATGTATGAAATACTATGGTCATATTATTTTAAGTTCAGATTCACACATAGACTCCCAAAGTTTCAAAATTCCCCCTCAATTATAGCCATGAGGATGCATAACCCCTATTTCACTACGAATAAAACAAAAACGAGTGAAATCCAAAGGTTTTGTAAAAATGTCACCCAATTGTTGTTCGATATCTACATGGTGAAGCACAATGTTTCCTTTTTCAACATTATCATGGAGAAAGTGATACCTAATGTCAATATTCTTAGTTCTAGAATGTTGCACGGGTTTTTTAGCAATGCAAATGGCACTAGTGTTATCACAAAACAGTGGAACACTATCTAGATCAACCCCATAGTCCTTAAGTGTTTGAACAATCCAAAGAATTTGTGAGCAAGCACTAGCAGCAGCTACATATTCAGATTCGGTTGTGGATTGTGCAACTGAGTTTTGTTTTCTAGAGGACCAAGCAACATGTGAATTAACAAGAAAATGACAAGCACCTGAAGTACTTTTCGTATTAATCCTACAACCCCCAAAATCTGCATCAGAAAAAAGCTTTCAAAGTAACAGTTGAGGAAGAAGGAAGAAAAATGTCAAATTCATGAGTTCCATGTAAGTACCTGAGAATCCTTTTGATGGCTTGACAATGTGAAGCACGTGGGGAGGCTTGAAAACGTGCACAAAGACATACACTGAATTGTATGTCCGATCTTGATGCTGTGAGGTACAAAAGTGATCTGATCATGCTTATATATTCTTTTTAATTCACGGGTTCACCATTTTCATCAAGTTCAAGTGTCGTTGCTGTTCCCATTGATATCCGAAGAGGCTTGCTTTTGTCCATGTTGAAGCGCCTTAGGAGGTCTTTTGTATACTTCGTTTGATGCACAAAGGTACCGTCCGTGGTTTGCTTGATTTGCAGCCCTAAAAAGTACGTGAGTTCTCCCATCATACTCATCTCAAATTCTGAACTCATCATAGCTGAAAACTTGGACACAAGATCATGAGAAGCACAACCAAAGAAAATATCAACCACATACACTTGAATGAATAATGAGTCATTACCATGCTTAAGCACAAAAAGAGTTTTATCAACCTTGCCATGGTAAACCACTTTTGAAGTAAGAATGTTTTTAACCTATCATACCATGCTATAGGTGCTTGTTTGAGACCGTACAAGGCTTTGGATAGTTTGTAAACATGATTAGGAAAATCTGAATTTTCAAAACCCGCTGGTTGTTTGACATAAACCTCCTCATGTATGTAGCCATTAAGAAAAGCACTTTTAACATCCATTTGATATAGCTTAAAACCTTTATATGCAGCAAAAGCTAACAAAATTCTTGTGGCTTCTAATCTAGTAACAGGAGCGAAAGTTTTATCAAAATCTAGTCCTTCAACTTGAGTGAAACCTTGAGCAACCAACCTAGCCTTATTCCTAACCACAACCCCATCCTCACTTTGTTTATTTTTAAACACCCATTTAGATCAAATTAAAGTGTGACCTTGAGGTGGAGGTACAAGTTTCCAAACATTATTTCTTTCAAAATTTTCTAACTTTTCTTGCATGGCAATAATCCAAGATTCATTAGTGAGTCCGTGTGATATATCTCTGGGTTCAAAAGAAGCAACAAAAGCAGAATGAGCATGAGAGTTTCGATCGCAAAACCTGGACCGTATGACTCGTTCGTGCAAGCTTCCAATAATTTGTTGTGGAGGATGACTTTTGAGAACCCGGAGGGGAGTGGACACTTCATTAGCTTCTTCTTCTTCATGTTCATCACAAATCGATGAGCTTGTGACTTGAGGAGGATCTGGACCAGCAATAGTGGTTGTCGATGTTGGATGTGAATCAAAATTAGGACCTTGAACAATGTCATTAGCTGTTGAATTTTCAGGCAGCAGCACCACTTCTTCTTCATCTTCAATGAAAAGGCTCTCCCCCTGCGGATATGGATTCGTACCTGCAATGTTTGAACTAGTACCTGGGCTAGCTTCATCAAAAGAAACCTCACAAGTCTCCACAATTTTGTTAGGGTCAAGTAAAAGCATACGGTAGCCTCTAGTATGAGATGGATAACCAAGAAACATGCCATCAACAGATCTAGGTTCAAATTTATCAAGATTACCATGTTTCTTAACAAAGAATTGGCAACCAAAGACCCAAAAGTGTGTAACACTAGGCCTATGTCCAAACAGAGCTCATGGCGTTTTACCTAGCTTAGCGTGCAAGAAAACACGATTTGAGACATAACAAGCAGTTGCAATTGCATCAACCCAAAATTTCCTAGGAGTTTGATATTCGTCAAGCATGGTCCTAGCCATGTCAACTAAGGTTATGTTCTTTCTTTCTACAACACCGTTTTGTTGAGGTACATATGGTGAATAAAATTGATGCCCTATTCCATTTTCAGCACAAAAGTGATTAAAAGATTGATTTTTAAATTCAATTCCGTTATCACTTCTAATTGCTTTTAAAGATCCTGGGTGATCAATTGATAATCTAAGAAATAAAGTTCTCAAGTGACTAAAAGCTTCATTCTTAGATGTCATAAAGTAAACCCAAGAGTATCTAGAATAATCATCAACAATCACAAGAACATACCATTTACCTTCGAAGGATTGAACGCGTGAAGGTCCTACGGTGTCAAGGTGCAAAAGTTGACCCGGTTTAGTTGTCATGATCATTGTGAGAGGAGTATGTGAACCTGCAACCATCTTAGCATGTCTACAAGAAGAGCACACAATTTCTTTGTCCCCTTTAAGCTTAGGCAGCCCACGTATGCAATCAAGAGCATTGACACGCGTTAGATAATCAAAGCCTAGGTGACCAAGTCTACGATGCCAAAAATATAAGTCCTTTGAATCATTAGAAACTAGACATCTATGCTTAGAGGAAGACATATCAAAATCAGCTTTAAAAACTCTTCCAAACCGAGACATGTTAAAAATAAGCTCACTATATGAATTTACAACTTTGCAGCAATTTTTAGTGAAAATAATTTCCTGATTTTCATCTAGCAGTTGTGAAACAGAAAGCAAGTTGTATTTTAAAATTTTAACAAGTGCCACATTCTTCAAAGTGTAGTTATTATTTACCCTAACCGAACCCTTAGCAATTATAGGAGTTGAAGAATTATCGGCAAAAGTAACATTTTCTACATGTGACACAAAAGAGAGGGAGGAGAACCATTCTTTATTACAGGTCATGTGGCGTGAGCAACCTGAATCCACAATCCAAATATTCTCCTTCCTCAAGCGTGTAACCTACATAGAAGCACAATACATCGATGACTCAATATTGGGGTTAGTCAAAAGGCATTTAGGAATCCAGTACTGAGTCACACGACGTCCAGCAGGAATATCACGCGAAAGCTGAGACAAAACATCAGGTTTATGAGCCAAAGTTTGAGGACTTTGTACCCAACTAGTGACTTATCAGATATTACATGTGTAGCACAAAACACAGTAGGTTTGGGAGCAAACTTTGCATGTTTTCGACTCATTACAGCATGTTGCATGTTCCTATCATTCAGTTTAGCATGTGCAGCAAATTTTGTATGAAAATTATGAGATCTAGCAATCATTCTTCCCTTTTTCTATTGTTTAGCTAGTCTATAACAAAAAAATTATGACATGACCATCTCTACCACAGTAGGTACAATGAAATTTAACTTTGTGTTCATGTCTAGATAAGCAAGCAACATTTTTATTTGAAACCGAATGAGACAACACTCCTGTAGATTTGAAAACCACTTCTTTTGGTTTAGGAACTGCTTGAATCAAACCACTTCCTAATGATTTTACAATTTTAGATGGATGTGCCTTAGCATGAGCATGAGAATCAAAACCTAAACCAGTTTTATCATTGCGAGACTTGGAAGAATTCAGCAGCAAGTTTAGGTTCTTATTCCCATTACAAAACCGATCTAATGTCCTATGCATGTTATCAAGTTTATTAGACAGTTCAAGGCATTTTTCACATGAAGTTTTTCTTTTTAATTTGCAATTGGAACAAAATTTAACTTCATGAGAACGTAAAGCATTGTTCAATATAGAAATTTCATTCATAGCATCTTGTAGTTTCTTATCAAGATCATCACAAGTAGAACAATGCAAATCAATTGTAGAACAGCTAACATATTTCAAGTTTTTATCATTAAGTGCAGCAAGCTCTCTGTTCTTTTCAATTTCTGACTCAAGTTTATCAAGTGTGGAGGTGTGCGCACTTCTTAATGAGGATAATTGTTCATATATTAATTCCAATGAGGAACAAGAATCATCACTAGGAATCAAAGATTTCAAACCATTAATTTCAGATTCTAGTGACTCAATTTTAGCAGCGTTGTCCCTAAGCTTTTTGTCCTTTTTCTTAACTATAACAGTGGCACGAGAAATAGCATCACACATTTCTTCACAAGTAGGATATACCTCTTCATTGTCGCTGTTGTGTTCAGCCTCCTCCATACTTGATCTTGACTTGCCCGCCATGAAGCACAAGTTTGCCAAATCATCTTCATCTTCGTCACTTCCAATGTCCACATCGCTTGAGCCATGTTCTTGAAGTGCGGAGATAAAACTGCTCACCAATTGATGTTCTGTAAAACCGTTCTTTTTCTTTGTATCTTTTGCAGAGGAGTGTTTCGTCCTTGTTTGCTTTTCATCCCGGGAAGTAGGACCTGAAAGGTTAGGGCAATCTGAATGAAAATGTCCTGTCTTACCACATTCAAAACATCGTTGAGGTCTGGAGCTTCCTCTCCTTCTAGTTCTAACATTTTGCAATGCTTTTGAGAACCTAGTAGAGAGAAGTACTAGCTCCTCCTCTTGAAATTCCTCAATCTCTTCAAGGGTTAGAGAGGACAACAAAGCAAGTGTACCACAAGATGAAGATTGACCGGAGCTAGGCACGTCCTATTGAGAAACAAAAGCAATAGACTTGTTGGGGTTCTTACGTGATATTATGTCAATTTCAGGAGTTTTTAACTTAGAATATAGCACATCTAAAGTAAGTGTACTCATGATAGTAGATTCACAAATAGATATGACTTTCATCTCCCAAATTGACATATCTAATGCACTTAACAATTGCCTAGCATTTTCAGTATATAAAAAATTAACATTGACACTATGCAAGTTGCTGGGAATTTTATTAAAGCGAGCAAAAAGGTCATCAATAGACTCACCGGGTTACATCTCGAAGTAGATGTATTCTTTTCTTGAACATTTCTTGCCTTACCTCCTTGATCGTGTTGGATCCTTCGTGGTAGTCATAAAGTGCTTTCCACACATCGTATGCAGATCGGAGATGTGCAACACGCTCGAAGTCGCTTTGAGTTAATCCTTGCATGATCAAGTTCCGATCCTTGTTGTTATTGTCGACATCTCTCTAATTTGTAGCTATAACTTGATCATTTGATGGCACTTCATAAGGATTGTATACCTTCTCCCATATTACGAAGCCTTGAGCCTGGATGAAGGCTTCCATACGTGCCTTTCACACCTGAAAATCAATACCACTAAAGACACAAGGTTTTGCGGAGTATTTCTCAATGATGATTAGTCAAATACGTGAAAATCACAAATATTAGAGCACAATAACTCCGATACCAATTGTAGGATCGAAGAGCACGCGAATAGCTACCAGAGGGGGGGTGAATGGTAGATTTAAAAATCTTACGCAGCGGAAACAATTAAATCCCAACCCCTTCGACAAAAAACGATCTGTTAAAGTAATCATGTGTGAGACTAATCTAAACATGTTTCACCATGACAAAATCAATATATATCAGAGATAATCAAGTCATGAAGACAAAACAACAAGAATCACTCAAATCCGTTGAGAGAAACTCAAGTTACCATTGAAAGATCGAACAAAGGTCAATCTGTCCTACCCGAGAAAAACAGTTCTCGAACACTGCACAGAAACTCGTGTAGATCAGAAACCACAAATCCAATGACTGTGAAATTATGAAAGATGATAGATAATCAAGTTGTGAAGAGAACCCAAAAATAATCACATCAATTGGATCTATAAAACTCGAGTTATGATAAAATCACAAAAGAAAGGTAGTGCTGTGCAGAAAACTCGACGAGAAAAACTTATCTGGAACAAGTCGGACGAACAAGGCACAAAAGTTCCTTTCAACTACAAATTTTATTCAATAGAACACTGGAGGAACGGCCCCAAAGTCGTCTGCACCAAGATCTTGCCTCCCTTGCTTTTATAACCAGCCCTTAGGCCAACCCAATCTCAACTAGGACTCTAATCCTACTCAAATCACGAATCGAAACTTTCCATAACTGCTTAGGACTCTTCTATACGCAGATAGAAGCAATCTTAAGACTTCCAAACACCTTAGGAACGTATCCCACATTCGTAAAACAACTCAAATTCGTGACCCACACGAAATCCTATCATTACCAACTCAAATCTTTCCATATTTGAGTCAAACACGACTCAGCCGCAGCCTGAGTCCATATCCTAGTTGGTTGAACCTTTCCGACCACTTCTTTATGTCCACATCTCTTATTCATGCCTCGGAACCATGCATCCACATCCATGCACTCCTTGCACACATGCAAACATCTTCCAACGATGTCCACGATACCTTCATATGCATTGTTCTTGATTCAAACATGTTGCGCGACCTCCTGATCAATTGAACCACAATTCCTCCCGAACTTGGTTGTTGAACCTCATCTTCTCCCTGAGACTAGTTCAATGAATCCCGTCACCAGCCATGTCTTTAACTCAAGCAACACCTGCACATGAATAAACAACCAATACTTCCGAGCACAAGTCCTCGACTTGACTCTCGTTAGTTCCGAAACTACAACATCTTACATGAGCACCTCACATAAGCATGTTGCAAACCATAGCAAGATTATATCAGCCTTAACCACCAAACCACATTGAAAACTTAGTAAAAGAACACTAAGCAACCTTTACATAAGTGTAAAGCAAGTTCAAAACATTGCAAGATAAAAGCAGAAACATTGTGATCAAGCTCCGAATCTTTCCATTGCTAACCGGAGCTTGAGCCGGAGCTTTCCAAAGCTAGTACAACCTAGCGCTGGAGCTTACCAAAGCTGGTCAGAACTAGTCAACCCAAAAGTCGGAGCTAGAAAAACTTGTCGGAGCTAACCAACACAAGTCAGACCTACCAAAACATATCAGAGCATAACAATGACATGCCGGAGTTATCAAAGACATGCCGGAGCTAAAGACAAAGCTCACTGGAGCTACCCAAAAGCATGTTGGACATGGACAAAGCAAGTCAGACCTATTGTCGGACCTTGCAGAAGCTCGAAGCTAGAGTCGGACCTTGCTAGAAAGATGTTTTAGCTGTTTTTCAGAACTTTTATCATCAAAGCCAATGTATTCAGCACACATAGGTCTCACACAGATCCTATGGAAGCTGATGATTGGCTGAAATATATGGAGAAGAAGCTCGCTATTGTCCAGTGCAATAATAGGGAGAAGGTTCTCTTTGCTTCCTGTCAGCTAGTTGGAGCCGCTGCAAATTGTGGGACTCGCTATGCAATGCCCATGAAAATCAAGAAAGGATCACTTGGGCTGAATTCAAGGAGAGCTTCCGTTCTTATTTTGTTTCTGAGGGAGTTATGATCTTGAAGAGGCAGGAATTTGAGAACCTAAGGCAGGGAAAGTCATGTGTGAGTGAGTATCTTAATAAATTCACTCAACTCTCAAGATATGCTCCAGAGGACATCAGTCAGGACAGCCGCAAGCAATATTTGTTAATGAGAGGCTTAAATAATGACATTTAAGTCCAATTGCTCAATTGTGACTATGCCAATTCCCAGAAACTGGTGGACAAGGCCATTGTGGTTGAAAACAAGGTCTGGGAGATGGAACAAGATAATAAGAGGAAGATGCCATACCAAGGGCAACCGCATGGGAGCAATGCCTGTCCTTGCCTTGTGCCGCCAAATGTGCCATATTACGACCTCTCAGCTCATGTTTATCGAGTCGCTTATCCTCCACGCCCAAACTAGCAGCAGCGCCCTGTTATGCAAGCGCCTCACCATCTTGCGCCGTATGCTCCGCACTCTAATATGGTGAATAACCCTCAAGGTTAGCAGCGCCCTGTAAAGGCCCTAAATTCCAAAGTGCAGACTTCAGTTATGAGAAATAGAATTAAGAAAGAGATAAAGAAACAAAATGGAAAAGGAAAAGGAAAAGTAGATAGGCTTAAAACCTAAAGTGAGCAATCAAAAAAATCAAATTTAGGTACTGTCCAAACTTACTCAAATTAAAATCTAGAATGGTCCAGTAGCTTTCGAATATTCTAAATAAGGTCTCTGAAAAATTTCAGACATTTTGATGTCCATTTGCTATTTAATTTAGTGTCCCCATTGAATACCATTTGAATTCAAAATCAAATTTTGAATTCCAATTAAACTTGGTCAATTCAATGAATTGATTTCAGGATCATATTCTCCATCTTTGAATTGGCCTCTCCACAGAAATATGGAATTTTGAGACAGATATTGGTGGGTGAATTGAACAACCAGATAATAGATGAGGATGAGGCGTCTGTGGGACCCACATTTCAGTGTTTAAAACAGAGAACCCACGCTGGGCTCTGTTCCCCGTGCTTCAACGCCGGGAGGGCTTGCCACAGCTATTTTCTTGCATGCAAGCAGCTGCGTGGCCTCAAGCTGATCCTTCTCTACTTAATCTACTTAACCCCCCGTTGCTTCTCCTCAATGCGTTTTGTCTCCGTCCCGTGAAAACAGAGAACTGGCGCCATTGTTGCCACCTCCCAATTCATTGCTTCGTTCCTCCATTCTGTCCATCGGTTGTTCGATCTCCAAGCACCAAAAAGTAGAGCAAGAACCTTGTCTAGCTTCTCATACAATTCCCTTGTTGTTTACTTGTCTAATACCTCGGTATTTTGATGTTTTGCGGACGCCACCGTTGAGCCACCGTGGACGTCGTCCTCTGTCCACCATGAAGCCAGCGAACTAGGCTGTTTCAAGTTTCGACTGAAACTGAAAAAAAGAGCACTGGGACACCAACTTTCTCACGGTGAAAACCGCAAACCTTTTCATCCTTTATCGAGCGAGTATTTATCATTTTTGTCCCAGCACAAGTTTACACTTCAAGCAAGGTAATCGATTCAATTCTGTTTCTATGCACCAATATTGTCTAATCCAGTTAGGAGATATCTTCTACATGTCTGGGTGCATCACCTAGATCAAGAACCGATGAAAATTATCGACCACAAACAGAGTATTTTGAGTTTCCCTTGTCGCCTTTGAAAAGCACTGCTGCTCGCCGTCGGGCTTGTGTTGGTCGGACGTTATGCGGTGTTTGCACCTCTTGTTCACTTTCCTCATGCTCCCAGGAACCTCCCCAGCTTTTCCGCGAAGTGTTTGATCCATTGCCGAGCAGTACCGACCATCGTCGGAACCCTAGTTCTGCCGCCGCCATCGTGCGCTTGTCTCCGACCGTCGCTGACTCGTTTGGACCTCACCATCGTGTTGCACGTCCGATTTTAGGGCAAGACGGCCAAGGCTGAGCCAAGAGGAGCTCGGCAAAGCAAGTTCGACGCGCGCCGCCGCGGCTCCGACGAGAGCGCCACCCGGGTCGAGAGGAGGAAGACGACCCTAGCGGGGCCCGCCTGTCAGCCTCTTGGCGCGAGGGCAGGGGATCTGGTGTGGCCGCGGGATTTGGTGTAGCTGCGCGGTTTAAACCTGTGGCCCTCGGTGTGGCCCCAATCTGGTTGGCCCATTTTAAATGAGTGGGACCCAGACGGATTAATTCAAACTTTTCCCTTTCCAAATAACTCCATAATTTGAGCAAACTTCTAAATTCAATTACTCCTAGTATACTTTCTCAAATAATTCTGAATAAATTCCTGTGGACTTATGTTGATCAAAGTTTTACAGTGGTGCAATTTTTTGGACATGGAAGTCCCAGAATTGTGATAGTTAATTCTTTTGAGCTAACTGCTTGGGAAATTAAATACCCCTGTTCTGCTAATTGGAAAATTACCAATTATTTTCAGAACACTCCTAAAAATACTCTGGATCTCTAGTACAAATTTCAAGTTCATTGGACTTAATTTACTGGGTGAATCAGTGTTCCAAATGTCCATGTAGTTTGAAAATTGAGAAATATCCAGAAACATTTCCAGAATTTTCCCAAACTTGTAAAATCAACTCCTCCCTGTTGGAAGCTTAGAAAATATTATTTTCTAGTACTAGTGAGACCTCTTATACCATGATCATCCACTGTTATCCATGAAAAAGCTCCAGATTTAATACCAAATTTCAGAGAATGCTTTTATTTTTGGAATTTTAGAGAAACCAAGCTTCCTTGAACATCTCCAATTTTTGGTCCAGATCATCCTCATAGAACCTAGTGTCCACTTTGAAAATTCCAAAGCCAATTAAAATACTTTAGCCAAATAAAATGTATTTAGAAGTTGATATATATAGTTCTATGTCACTTATATACTTTCATATTATGTATATCATATGGCGACCGAGATTGAGGCAGAGCCGACGCCCTGGGAGAGTATACCACCAGAAGCTAACTTCCCCTCTGTCTCATAGCCAGGCAAGCCCTGGTTTGCATTTAAGTTCTATTTCAAAGTTTTGATTTGTATCACTTATGTCTAGGGTGAGTTTTCTGCATTAGGGTTAAGGTTCTTGTTACTCCACTTGCATGGCCCACAAATCTCATGGAGTATTGGGTAGGTCTATATCTTGATGAGTAGAAAGTGCCATGCTAATGTTTCGAGGAATCCGGTAGAAGTCGAGTAGTTGGAATGTACTCACGGGATAGAATTTTATCACACGCGGTTGATTTGATCCAAGAATGGTTTACGAATATGAATTTGAGACCAGGCAGCAGGTAGGATGCAACAAGACATGGTCTCACATGCGTAGCCCTGCTTGTGTCGATTGAGGACCGATCCATGTGCAGCCCTGTTGGACAAGTTTGAAATGTATCGGATGCATACTGAGCATATGGAACCCAGAAAACAGATGTAACTTGATAACTTGGGTGTCGAGGCATGGCCCACTGTTGACAGGGGTGGGTTTAGGGCAACAAGGTGTAAATGTGCTGGCGGGCACAGACACGCTCCGTGCGGGAACCTTATGCCTGCGATGGTGGGACCGGTTCGTCATTTGAGTTTCTTGTGAAAGGTTGCTGCGTATGACGTCGCGAGGAGCATTGCACGTTTCTCACGCACGGGTGTACTTGACGTGTTGTCCAGGTGTCTACTAATTGCAATCCCCGTCCCTCGCGGTTATTTGAGGACGGCTTGTTCAATGCGCTGTGACGTAATAAATATTGAAGAAGCCAAAAGAATACGATGTATTGAATTATAGTTGTTTTGCAACCATGCCTGCTGTAATATATTGCTCACTAAAGTTACATTTTGATCATTTAAATTGCTGGTAAAATCTTGGAAGTGAGGATCCACTTGTAGGCGAGTCGTTTATGAAATATCACTGCCTATGTTTATATGTATCCCTGCATGTAGAGTTCCATGCTTAGGTGAGACGGTTAAGTCTTCCTTAGCCTTCGTACTCACGGTTGCTATATTAAGTTGTTTGCATGTGTGATGTATGAGGAAGGGCCCAAAGATGAGGCGATGCCCCCGTCAGGGTATACCGCCAAGTGGGAGCCCATCACGTCGTCGTGAATTGTGGTGTGTTGCTAGTGTGTAGCGTCCCCGGGCTAGGCGGCTGCACTTTTGCAAAGCTAGGCTGAGAGTTTAGCTATGAGTATTACTTCCGCTGTACGTTAACTATTGTGAAAGACTTTCGCTGTTTCTATAAATAAAAATTTGTATTTTGTCATATTCTTTTCATGTGTGCTGTTGGGTGCCGCATCACACGGCACCACCCTCTGCGATTCCTGGAATGTGTGGACCCGTTCCTCACAGCCTGATATCAGAGCTACATTGAGAATAGCACGCTGGAAAACAGCCTATTTTGAAAACTTAGAAGTACTCGAGTGAGGATTAGTTACTATGCCCACATAAGGTCTATCATAGTATTAGTTACTTAAGGTGGCAAGCTAACTTATGTGTTATTATATTCTATAACAACGCTCCGATGTCAGGTAAGAGGTAAGGTACACCACCGCAAGTGGATCAATTGCTGTAAGATCACCATGCGAGAGGTAGCATATGATTGTTTCCGTGGCTTAGCACGGAAAGTCAATATGAGTCTCTAAAGCTCTCCATGTTTCTGAGAACATATGACACGCGTTACCCCAGCGTGCTTCAAAACTAGTGGGTGCCCTTGTCAGGTGAGACATAACACGATGCGCCTCCTACTGGTGCAACATTATGCAAAGACGTGGGACCCCATCAGGTGGTAAAAAACTCGGATATGTACCTCGAGACGTGGCTTAGCTTGGAGCGGCACATATGGAATGATACGGGACGAATGTTTTTTACTCTCATATGTATTATTGTGACTGCCTGAAATGATCACCCATGCGGGCTGTGCCATACGGCACCATATGATTGATCAGTAATTTGTGTGTAGTTGCAGGACACTAACCACATTTTAAGTAGCTTGAGTCGAAAACATTTGTTAGTGAACGTCATTAAGGCCACCATTGAGGCGTATGCCGGAATACTGGCTTATGATTTTCTTTGGTGAGAGCGTAGTACCGGCATTGTATTCGAGTTTCATCAGGCATGTCGATGACGATATTCATGCTGGGGGTGTGACTCGACAACAAGTAAAAATTTCCAACTTAGGACTAAGTTTGAATTTGTAATCTTTGTTTTGGAGCGTGCTTGTCAGATTGACAATTAATCGTGTGGTCACTGCGATTAGCAGGCAATATGGTTTGGAAACTTTAGGAAGTCGTCCACAAGTTTCATTTTCAGCTCCGAGGCAGATTTCAAGATTTAAAAATGGAAAATTTCTTTTGAACTTAAACTGCCAGGTTCCTGATTCCAACTAAGAATCTGGCAGACAAATGCTTAACTTTGAGATAGCATAACTCGCTGTAGGTATAACCACTGAAAGTCTTCCATACATGGTTGAAAATTTTAGAGAGTCGTCTAAAACTCTTATGTTCAACTCCAGATCAGAATCCCCCTGTAAACTAATGAAAAATTCAAATTTCCAAACTTTGTTAAATCTGGACAGAGACTGTACAGTTTCTGTATCCTGTCACTGTCTTTATCATATCTCTTAGTAGAATCAACGACTGACTTCATGTAATACATTTCTATAATCCTGAGGGTGTATGCAACAATGTTGTAATTTATGATTTTTGCATATTTTGAAGTTTTGTATCTGGAAAAATGTGGACAAAATCAGCCTTAAACAAAGGAGGTGCTGTAAATTTTTTTCCAGAAACACTATCAACTTGCAAAAGTCATATCTCCTCATACAGAAATGATCTGGAGGAAAATAAATACATTATGGAAAGATCTTTGAGTTTACTACAACTTTGTATGTAAATTCAAGTCCTGAATGTGCCTCTAACTGGATGCATATTTCGAATTTCTACAGACTTGTCAGAATGAACAGAAACTGAGACAGAATTCCAGTGTTATGTTTCATTTGGCATTTGACTTTGAATTCACTTTCATAATTCAATTATCACATACATGATCTGTTTCTCAACAAAGTTCGTTGAATTTGAGTATTTGACTCATTCAAATACTTCTTTTATAGATGGTGGATGTGATGCTACCGTTGTTGGATGGATGGATGTTCTCCACGTACGCCAACCGTCCAGGCTTCCCGATCATGCTGAGGGAAGTGCTCCAACAGTTTGACTTCATTGAAGTGCCAGGCTATTGGGTTCAAGAGATGGACGACAGAGGTGTACTGTCGTGCACCATCTGTTTTGACGTTCCTACTAGTCCACTCCCTCTTGGATGGACTCCTTTTTCGGTCAATACCTTGGGAGCTCGTTTGGAGGATACGTGGGCCGTCGCAGCGGGCAAAGTGCTTATGATGCTTTGTGAGCTTCATCAAGATACCATGGCTGGGATACAGTTTGTCCTTCTCTCGGTCCGTGGTGCGGCTGGTCTTGAGTGGCAACGTCGAATGTTTGAGGCCTATCAACCAAACGACGGCACAACTTCGACGACACTTGGTATTATGCTGCTGCATCCAACATAGTGGTTATTATGCAAAGTGCAATCATTCAGCAGCAGGTCGAAGCCTCGAGGCAAACGATTGAACGCGGTATCACTCTTGATTACATCAATGAGGACCTATGTTCGTTCCTGGCTCTGAAAAATCACCGGCTGAATCAGCGCGAGAATCAACTGTATAACACTCGCAATAAACTGAGGAAAGCTCGTGCTGAACTGCGGCAAGCTTGCAAGGAACTGCAGCCAGCTCGTGATGAATTGCAGGCGAGTCAACTGGTGGTGCAGCAACAGCAAGGGCAGCTGTTGGTGATCACCGAGGCACGACATGAAGCCATCAACGAAGCTCAGGGTTGGGAAGCCGAGGCAGGCTAATTCCAGGAGGACTTGTGGGAGCCCGAGGCACACTTGCCGCAACCAGTCGTGTATCCACAAGTGCTTCTTTGTCCTGAGGAGGAGGAAGATCCTGAGTTACTTGAGTTCGCCGGATGAGGATGAATCGGATTAGGATGGGGCAGCACTACTACCATTATGGGGTAACGATAATTAACGGTTGCTCACGTTTATTTTGTAGCCATGTTTGCATATAGTGTAACATTCACAAATAAATAGTAGTAGGTGTGTATGAGATGACAATGGGTGTATGACATCTCATGGAGACCAAGTTTAGTTGAGATGCACTTCCTTAGTGGGAGTCTGTCATTTTGGAGTTCACTATTGTAAACTTGGTTATGAGATAATATATCTTGTATAATGATTGTACTTTATTAATATATGTGAATGTTATGCAATTATCACATTGTCAATGCTCGCACTAGTATGGACTGGATGAAGAAAACAAACATGTTGCTGATTTTTAAATCATGTGGATGTAGAATGGTGCGTACACATTCTACGCCCGAGATGGGAGGCTCTAGCCTGGGTCGTGGTGATGAATCTCCGACATGGGAGCAAACCACGACACTGCAGCAACAAGCTCCTCCTCCACCACCACCCAAACCTCCAAGGACTCTCACGGAGATTCTCGCCGCAGTGTTCGGCTCGCGCGATGAGCAAACCAAGTTGTTGCAGATGTTGGTGCAGAATTCTGTTAGGAAATAGGTTGTACGCTACTCTAGCAATTCTACTGCATAACCCAGGAAACATGCGAGTACATAGGTCACAGATCATTACCACTAGACGTGCAGTGCAGCAGAACGTAGACGCTCGTCGGTGTAATGGAAGTAGACGATCTCGTTCGTCTCCTCCTTGCCCTCGTCACAGCAACAGGTAGACGAACACGTTCATCGTAACCGATCAGCACAACAGTAGTAGTAGCGCCTCCACGGAGTCCACACATACGGAAAGGAATGACGTGCGCTGGTGTGCTAGCACCGAGCACGCGGCAAGGGTCTCGGCATAAGGACTTCGAGGGGTTGCGGCTAGGGCTGTCACGTGGTGGAGTAATTAGCGCCTAATCCCACCAATCGTATTTATAGTCGTACTATGGGCTTTTAGGGTGCATGCCCATTAGTACTCTAATTGCATATGGATCAAATATCCATCAGGCCTTAAATGGATTGTTATGATTGCCTCTTGGGCATATCACACAACTACACACAGTGAGGAACAATGGCGATCTCAGGTCTAAGGATTTAGCAGGTGTATCACTCAAGACCAATTGATGGCACATATGGAAATGACAATCCCAACAGTGTCTCGAAGTGGGTCAATCCAACACCATGCTCACTAACATGTGTTCACATTATTAATTCGATATCTCTATATCTATGATCCGTGAAACATGATCATCAATTAATACATGTGCTAGTCTGTGTGACATCATTATCTCATATAATGATATAGACTAGGGATCATTTAGAGTAACATTACTATTAACATAGAGTTTCACGAACAAGTCACATACTTGATGATCAATGTAAATAATGATTACTTGTATAACAATTTATTTAATAGTACATAAACATAGCTATGACACAAGTCTCCCCCTTCACACAATGATCACTGATGTAAGTATCTAATACCCATAGATCTTGTGTGTGCCTCATGTTTTGATGTGGAAGAGGCTTTGTCAATGGATCCGCAACATTCAAATTCGTGTGCACCTTGCATATCTTCGCATCACCTCGGTCGATGATCTCTCGAATGAGGTGATAGCGTCGCAGTATATGTTTGGATCGTTTGTGTGATCTAGATCATTTGCCTGTGCGATGGCTCCACTATTGTCACAATTGAGATCCACAGGACTGGACGTGCTAGGAACAACACCCTACTCAGAAACAAATTTCCTGATCCAAACAACTTCCTTTGTAGCTTCAAAAGCTGCAATATACTCAGCCTCCGTCGTTGAATCTGCTATTATATCTTGCTTGGAACATTTCCAGCTCACTGCCCCTCCATTGAGGCGGAATACAAAACCGGATTGCCATCTAGAATCATCCTTATCAGTTTGGAAGCTGCCATCGGTGTAACCTTTTACAACGAGCTCTTCTTCACATCCAAACACTAAGAACACATCCTTAGTTCTTCTCAAGTAAAGGATGTTTTTGGCAATGGTCCAATGAGCCTCACCATAAAGTGATTGATACCTGCTCGTAAAGCTTGGAGCATAGGATACATCTGGGCATGTACATAGCATGACATACATGATGGATCCAATATCCGAAGCATAAGGAGTTGCTCTCATCCTCTTTTGCTAATCAGGGGTCGAAGGACACTGAATCTTGCTTAGAGTAATGCCATGTGACATTGGCAAGAAACCTTTCTTGGAATCTTTCATATTGGATTGATTCAATATCTTGTCAATATATGTATCTTGGCTTAACCCAATTAGCCATTTATATCTATCTCTATAGATCTTTATCCCCAAAATGTACGTTGCCTCTCCTAAATCCTTCGTTGAGAAACTTTTTCTTAATGAGGATTTAACATCATCAAGCATTGAAATGTCATTTCCGATCAAGGTTCTTCTACATTCTTGATGAAACCAAACCCTTTGACAACTTCATCAAAATGTAGATTCCAACTCCGAGATGCTTGCTTTAGTCCATAGATAGACTTTTGAAGCTTGCATATTTTACTAGCTTTATTAGGATCGACAAAACCCTCAGGTTGTGTCATGTACACATTCTAAGTCAGACATCCATTAAGAAAGGCTATTTTGATATTCATCTGTCATATTTCATAATCAAAATATGCAGCAATTTCTAGAAGAATCCGAACAAAATTTAGCATTGCGACGGGTGAGAAAGTTTCTTCATAATCAACACCTTGAATTTGTTTGAAACCTTTCACCACCAATTGCGCTTATAGATGTGAACATTTCCATCCATGTCAGTATTTTTGTTGAAAATCCATTCACAATCAATAGGTCTCACACCTTCGATTGGATCAACCAAGTTCCAAACTTGATTCCCGTGCATGGATTCCATTTCGAATTCCATGACTCCAAGCCATTTCTCGGATTCGGGTCCCTTCATTGCTTCGATATAGGTCGTGGGCTCATTATTGTACAACAATACCATGTCATGCTACTCCATGGATAGAAGCGTTAACTTTTCAGTCGCACGATATACCCTCATAGACCTTCGTGGGGCTGGTGTTTCATCAACTAGTTGCACAACATCTTGTACATCCTGTATAGGATTAGTGGGTGCCGAAACATTTTTAGGTATTTCATGAATTGCTTCAAGATACACCTTGCTCCCACTTACTTCTTTTGAGAGAAACTCTTTTTCCAACAAGACACCATTGCAAGCGGTAAATACTTTACCCTCTGATTTGTTATAAAAATAATATCCTTTGGTTTCCCTAGGATATCCTTCAAAGAAGCATTTTTCTAATTTGGCAGTAAGTTTGCACTGCAGGAAACGATGAATATGGTATCAATTTATCTATATGTGTCGGCTCTGACACATTTAACATGTCTAGGGGTGCCAGTTTAAGCGAACTGACACCCATAAGTTAGAGGCGTTGGTTTTCTGGAGCCAACCGACGCACATTTTAAATGCATCAGCCAAACCGACGCTTATATTAAATGCATCGGTTAATCCAACACTCATAAGAGCTCCGACACATTTAACATGTCTAGGCGGGCCTGGCTGGCTCAAGCTCTAAGAGCGTCAGTCGTGGCAATACTGACGCTCTTAAAAAGGCCCCACTCGAAATGTAATCCCTTTGCCTCTTCTCTTGCCCCGCGTACGCTTCATTCTCCCTGTCGCCAGTGCGCCTTCTCGCTTGCACCCCTGCCTGCCGCCACCGCCAGCCCGCCGCCACCCCTCCACCTCGCCGGCACCCCTGCCTGTTGGTCGGTCGGTGTCCTCTCTGCCTCCCCGTCCGGCCCACTATGAGACGCCCCCGTCCGCCTCGGCCGCCGGCGCCCCTGCCTGTCGGCCGGTTGGGGTCCTCTTCGCCTCCCCCGTCCGGCCCCCATCTGCCCTCTGTCCGGCGTCCGTCCGCCTTCGGCTGCTGGCGCCCCTAGTGCCCTCCTCCGCCTCGCCCGCCGACGCCTGTTCCGATAGTTGTTTAGCGCCACAGCACCCCCGTCCACCCCTGCGTCGGCGCCTCCTTGCGGCCGGTGCCCCCGTCACCCCGGCCCCTTTCATCCGGTTCATCTCTAAGTGAAGGTAAAATATTAGGTGCAATGCAAATACGTGATTAGAGTTTAATGTGATGAGAGTTGAATGTTATATCATATAGTTGCTAACTCGTGAGATAATGTGTTATCATATCATGTGATTAGAGTTAACTCGTGAATGTGATTCATATTATATAGTTGCTAACTCAAGAATGTGATTCATATCCATTATGCTATATGAATTGAATGTGATTCATATCATGTCATATCGTGTGAAGTTGAATGTTCAAGTTTATATCATGTGATTACTTATTTTAGATATGAATTAAAAAAGCTTATAGTTTTTTCATCTAAATGGATTAAAAGTTCGTATCATGCATGTGATTGCTTCTTTTTGGCATTTGCGATATGATAACTAATTATATGTTTGTAATATAGTAAATATCTTTATAATTTTGGTAGCTTTAGAGGACTGTAGTGAAAGATGATTCTAGTTGTGAAGTATGCGTTAAGACGAGCACAGATGCGTACGGCGACAATGAGGATGACCAATTAACCGCGCCTGAATGGTGGATCCGGACATAGAACATTCAACTCTGACCAACTTTCCTCCTCTCTCTTGTTCTTTCCTCTCTCGTAAATGATTGAAAAATGAAAATGAGCAACGTAACCTATAGAATTTCATTACCCGTTTCGAATTGGCACGTATCACATGCTGTTGGCATGTGAGACGTAAAGGTTTGGAATTGTCCCTTTTTGGATAGCCCGGGAGTGGATCAGGGGGGTGTGGCTTCTTATGAGACGCGAGTATGGATCTGGACGAGATTTCAACGGTATAACCCTGATGTTTTGTGCTGCACCATTTTCGGACGTGCAGTGGAGAACAGTTGAGTTATGCTGCCAAAATTTTGTCTGGATCCAGACCACACTTGTTGTCATAAGCACGACCCACTCGACCACTCTTCGGTGGGTTTAGGACCTATCTGCCTTGTTGTAGTGACCGTCACATAATATGAAAATAAAGTAATTATAATGATTTTTCTGCTTTGAAGGTATAAGCTGAAAATGGGTGACGATACATGCCTATCACGTCAAGGCTTAAATAGTTGTTTCTTTCTCAAAAAACAGCGAAGGAGATGAGGTAGCACTCAGAAGGGTTATGTGAGAGCGATGACAAACATATTACAATGCATCCTTCGGATGGCGCGGCATTGAAAGCTCTAGACCGTTTCGATCTTGAGTTTGGTAAAGATCCAATAAATGTTCGTCTTGTGTTGTCAACAGATGGTTTCACTCCTTTCAGCACAAGTAACAATCCAGACTCTTATTGGCCTGTTTTTATCATGCCTTACAATCTCCCTCCCAACATTTGCATGAAAGAAGGATATATATTCCCCGCGTCCATCGTTCCTGGTCCTAAACATCCCAGGACGAAAATCAATGTGGTTATGCAACCGTTGATTGAGGAGTTGAAAGAGTTATGGCAAGGTGTCAAGGCATATGACAGTCATTTGAAATGTGAATTTACTTTACGTGCCACGTATCTATGGTCTATACATGATTTGTTGGCATGTGACATTTGGGCTTGTTGGTGTGTCCATGGAAAATTGAGTTGCCCCATATATATGGCTGACACCGATGCCTTCGGGTTGAACTATGGAAGAAAAGTCCGCTTTTTTGATTGCCATCAATGATTCCTTCCTTCAAATCACCCTTTTAGGAGTGATACACGATCATTTTGAAAAGGCAAAAGTGTTAAAGAAGGACCCCCTCGTCGATTGACAAGCGAACAAAAAATGGTATGGCATGCAAAGTTAAAAGAGTCCGCTGAAGGTGGTTTCAAAGGGTATGGTACAGAACACAACCGGACTCATATTTCTTTTCCTTAGGTACCATCTGCAAAGGTGTTGCTTTTTCTGCACAACATAGATTTGATGCACCAGGAGTGCAATTTCACTGAAAGCATCATAAGCATGTGTTTTGATTTTACCGGTCAAACCAAAATTAATTTGTGTGTGAGGAAAGATTTAGTTGATATATGCGATCATCCCAGACTTGAGGTTATAAAAAATGCAAGCGGAAATGAAAGTAGGCCACAAGCTCGATACTGTGTTAGGCCAAAAGAAAGAGAACAAATACTTAGGTAGTTGAAAACACTGAAGTTTCCAGACCGCTATGCAGCTAACATAAAATGATGTGTTAATCTCAGTACTGGTAAATTGAATTGGTTTAACAACCATGATTACCACATTATGATGGAGAGACTTATACCGAAAATGTTCCATTGCTATTTCAATCCTGATATGTAGAAGATGTTTGCTGAACTTAGCTACTTTTATAGACATATTTGTGCTAAGGAAGTGTCGAAAAAGATGATGCGGCACTGGGAGAAAGAAATTGTTGTGCTTGTATGTAAGATGGAAAAAGTGTTCCCGCCTGGATTTATGAATGTTATGCAACATTTGCTAGTGCATTTACCTTATGAAACATTGGTAGCAGGTCCTGCACAATTCAGGTGGATGTATAGCCAAGAAAGAGAATTGAAAAAACTTAGAGCTACAGTGCGCAACAAGGCAAAAGTTGAGGGTTGTATTTCAGAAGCATTTGCAGCTAAAGAGCTTACTAACTTCTCTTGTAAATATTTTTTATGTGCCAACAACGTGGATGCATCTGTCACACGATATCATAATGTAGAAGAGCAATCTACTAGTAAGCTTAAGATTTTTCAATGGAAGGGTAAACGTGTTGGGGCCGCTAATTCTCATTATATTTCGGCACAAGAGAGGAACTACACCATGCTTTACATATTTTTCAACATGGAGGAGGTGTTACCATATTTTGAAATGTTTGACAAGTTGTACTGGAAATCTTCACAAAAACCTACACAAAGTCAATTGGATAAGACGCGTTAGCATGGCATAAACGGTGGAAAAAGCTTTGTGGACTAGTTCCGTGAACATGTAATTTCTATCCGTTTTTTCTTTCAATATTAGTTCGAATGTTTATCATAAGATGCTAGCTTTGTTTATTTATGTAGTGTATGAAAGATGTCAACATGTCTGATGACTTGCGGTAGATGTCACATGGTCAATTGAGAGCAACATAATTTAGCAGGTACGATATCAATGGATATTGTTTTCGGACGGCAAGTTTAGAAGCAAGTCGTCCACTTGCTGCCAATACAAACAGTGGAGTAATGATAACTGCCGCAGAGGGTAGTGGAAAAGTGACAGAATACTACGGTGTTCTAAAAATATAATAGAGTACACATTTGGCGGTCCAAAAACACTTCAACTTGTGATTTTCGACTGTGAATGGTTTGATCCAACTCACGATACACAACCCATAACAACAATGTTGTACTTCGGAATCAAGTGGTACAAGTGTACTATTTAAGTTATCCTCACCCAAGTTTGAAAAATTGGTGGGTTGTGTATACAGTTAACCCTGAAGTGCACCCTAATCGTTATGATGAGTATATAGAGATTCAAGAAGATGATAGTGTCATCTATCTAGATGAAGTCGAGGAAGCATAAGAATTTATGATATCTTGTGGGATAGGACTCGCATAAATATCTAGTGATACGCTAGAGTTGATGTCTGAAGAACAAGCTGGCCCTTCAAGAAAACGTGTTCGGCAATCACAGGGGAATATAGAAAAGAATAAAAGGATTATGGAAGATGAGGAGATATATGATGAAGAAGAGATGTAACATTGTGAAGAGGAAGATATGGAAGAAGATATACGTGCATATCTTAATGCACGCGTGACATAAGCAGATTCTGATGCTGACGATTTTTGATTTATATTGTACACATTTTTTAGATTTTTATTATTATTGTATACATTCTTTATTATGTAATGCTGTATACTAATCATTTCTATAAAAATGTGCGCAGATGTTTTTAGCTTTTGTCGAGTTTGGGGAAGAAGAAGAGTAAGAAGGGTAGTGGATCTTCGTCCTCCACTCCCAGTTTTACTACGAGCCACCCGAACCCATTTCAGGTACATGTTTTTTACATACATTTAAATATTAGTATTAACCGTCTATTGTTTCTTACTTCTTTACATACTTTTGTATTTATATTTTTAGGGTACTACTTACATTGGGTAGAGGAAGAGGCAGTTTTTTAGTTGTGTGGCAGAGCCGACGTCGAGTGAGCCTGCACAAGGTTCAGGTCCCACACAGGTGAAAGATCGTTGCCCGACGTACGAGGAGTTGTACGGGGAGGAACCAGAGTCTGTCAGGCAGACGTCGGAGCAAAAGGGTGGCTCTGGAGGAGGCTCAGATACTGTTGGGCGGTGGACCTCTTCTGATTGTGGTAATGAGGGGGATGATGAGGATGACATTGGAGCCTGAGGATCCCGAGCGAGATGCTAGGATTGCAAGAAGGGCAAAGCTAGAAGAGTTAGGACACCCCGATAGATGCCCCTTTAGGTAATATATTTGAGTAATTAATAAATTCATTATATCTTTTCAATTAAATAATTTTATGAACTTTTTATGTACAGGCTGCGGAGACACCTTTTATGTGGTGTAGGTAAAAGCATGGACGAGCGGACGATTATAAGGCCGAAGGGTACTAGGTGTTGGGTCAAGCTTGGTTGGAGTGGAAAGGGGCATCGACGAGTTGTTAACACCGAGTTGGAAAACGCCGTCTGGTTTTGCTATCCCGGTACGGTTTTAGTGGATGGTCAAAGGATTGCAGCGCATCATTGGGATCACTATGCGCGTCAAGAGTATGGCAATTCGGTACATGCCAGGATAGAGTTTGGGAGATCTTCTGGGTATGTTTGTTTTGATTGTTTCCATTACATTGCATCTTATTTTGTTTGACATTAATTGTTACTTATATGCAGTGTAGGTTTCGTTTGGAGGAGGGTGTGAGTCAAGCATATGCTTGTTCAGTTTTTCATAATGCAGCAAAAAGACATGTCAAGGACTCCTTCTCCAAGGCACGTATCAATGTTGTGACCGTCTACTATAAGACGGTCATGTTCCACACCATGACCAACAAAGAAGCAGCCAAAATTCACCTCACTAGGGAGGAGTACTTGCAGAGTCATGTGGACTGGATTTGTGCGAATATGGAGGCCTGGGAGTGGTTATGCAGGTATTGGGATTCAGCTGAGTTCAAAAATATTTTTGATAGGCACCGAAAAAACCGGAAGAGTAAGCCCGGAAAGCACTTCTTCGGGGCGGATGGTTATGTTCGGATGGAACAAATGATGGTATGAATTCTTACATTCATACTTAGATTGCTTCAATTAATTGTATTGATTAAATTGTTAAATTTTGATATTGCAGACAGTTGAAACTGATACGCCTCCTACGTTTTTGGAGGTTTATCTTAAGGGGCACAAAGGTCCAGACCCAAATCAACCAGAGGTGTTGTGTGACGAGGCATCAATGCAGAAATCGGTACGTATGTTGATTCTTTGTTGCTTTTATCCATCAACTCAATTTATCCTGTATTACATTAATCCGTTAACTAAATGTACCACAACAAAAGTATGTTGAGGGTTTTAAGAAGAACCATGGACCTCATTTAGACTATTTGAGAGAGCCGTTGGATGTCGCTTGTGCGTAAGATGCCGGTGGAGGTCTACCGCATAGGAGGTATGTGTAAAGATAATGATGATTTGTATGCTAATGAATGTCAATTCTTCACACTTGTATTTTTTGTAGACTTGGGTTCGGCGAAGGGTATGTACAGCGTGAGACTTATGCTAGACGATGGCCGTCCAATGTTAGTGGTAGTCGATTTCAATCTTCTACAGAGGCTGAATTACAAGAATTGAGAAACACCAAGGAGGATATGCAACAACAACAGCAACAGACATAGATGCTGCTGCAACAAGAATAGCAACAGACAGAGATGTTGCAGCAACAGATGCATTATTTGTATATGTCTCATGTAATATATAATCTTCTTATTTGACCCATGTCGATTTACAAATGTTTCTACTCAAGATATCACCACTAATTTACTTGATGCAGTTCATGGGTCAAGGTAGCTCCAGTTCTCAGTTTGGTCCGCCGCAGCAACCTTACCTCAACATGATGCCTCGACCAATGCAGCCAGCACTACAGATTGGCTCCTCTTCACAGGTAAAGCTTCTTATCTTATTGACTTGGGTTATATAATGCAATATCGTAACCATTTGTGTTGCAGGGTTCCAAGAGTGGTCCACCGTGTGTTCCACAACCTTACGGATTTATGTCACAATTGGCTTCTGGATTACAGCAAAATAATCCAGGTGAACTATAATTTTCGCATTTGACGACTTTATTCAATTTCAAAATGATTCTTATTGTAATCTCATAACTTGAAACAGTTTTCCCACCGATGCCTTTCCCTCTGGTGCAGACTCACCCATCACAAGTTGGAGATGCAGCGGTACGCATGACTTTTATACTTGTTACAATATTTTCATTATAACATCACATGTTAATTAGCACAATATTATGAAGAAAAGAGAAAGACTTAGCAGAGAGATGAAGTGAAAGAGGGAACAAATGAGAGAGCGATAGAGGAAGATATAGATAAAGAGGGAGAGGAAGACATAGAGAGAGAGGGGTAGATAGAGAGAGAAAAGAAGTGATAGATAGAGAGAGAGAGAAATACATAGAGGGAGAGATAGAGAGAAAAGAAGAGATAGATAGAGTGGGAGCTAGAGAGAAAGAGATAGAGGGAGAGGGGAAGAGATAGAGAGAGTGGAAGAGCGTGTGAGGGCGAGGGGGATATGGAGAGTGAGCGGAAATGAGGGAGCTTTGATAAGTTTTAGTCGAGACCAACATGCTTATTTTTTATAAAGTCATGTTATTAATTTAGTCGAAGTTAACATGTTATGTTATTAAGTTTCTTTTTTATTTTTTTATCGCAGGGATCTCATCATGGAACACCCGAAGGTGGCGATGCTTTCCTTAACATCAACGATGGAGGTGCAAGTGGAAGAAATGGGAGCGCAGGACGTGCGAGTGGAGGCTCCCACGACGACATTTGAATTTCGTTTACTCATCTTCGTACTGTTGTGCTTGTGTTTCAAACGTTTGAAAACTTGTGTACGGTGCTATATTTGAAATGTTGTTGAATTATATCTGTTGTGCTGCATATATTGCTATTCCGTCTGTAAAATGGAGGCTCCCCAGCAGAAGAGGGAGAGGAATTAAGCAGTTTTTTTTTTAAAAAAATATGTTGTGTGCGTCAATTTTGCCTAAACCGACATCCGTAGTCGCCCTCTGTAGGCTGCCCACGTGGCGTATTATATGCATCGGTCTCCTTGTAACCGACACACTTAAATAGAGTAAATGTATCGGTTTCTACTGAACCCACGCTCAAACACGCGCTTGTTGCGCTCGCCACAAGTCGCTTTAAGTGCGTCGGTTTTGATGGACCGACACTTTCAAGTGATGTAAGTGCGTCGGTTCCTATGGCTGACACATTTACTTCTAAGTGCGTCGGCTATAGGAAACCGACGCCCATAGATCATAAATGCATCGGCCCTGACGCACTTACATGTTAAAAGTGTCAAATCTATTTCGTCGGCTAAGTGTGTCAGTTGACCGACACCTATAGTTTATGGGTGTCGGTTTCTGTAGGCAACCGACGCTCATATGGCTGACGCCCTATTGACGAATTCCTGTAGTGTTGTCTGACGTCAAATGTTTGACATAAGCATCACACCCTCAAACTTTGAGGAAAGACAATCCGGGACATTTCCCGGTCCACATCTCATATGGTGTCTTCTTAACAGACTTAGTTGAAACTCTGTTTAGTGTAAACACAGCAGTTTCAAGAGCATAACTTCAAAAAGATAGTGGAAGATCTGCTTGGCTCATCATCGACCTAACCATGTGTAACAAGGTTCGGTTCCCCCACTCAGACACCCCATTCCACCGAGGCATTCCAGGTGGAGTCATCTATGGAACAATTCCACATTGTTTTAAGCAATCATAAAATTCATGGCTCAAATATTCACCCCCACGATCAGATCATAGAAGATTAATTGTCTTGCCCAATTGATTATGCACTTCATTCTGAAATTATTTGAGCTTTTCAAAGGATTAAGACTTGTGCCTCATTAGGTAGAAATAATCATATCTACTAAAGTCATCGGTAAATATGATGATGTACTGAAAACCACCTCTGGCAATTGAACTCATTGGTCCACATACATCTGTATGTATGAGTCCCAACAAGTTAGTCGCCCCGTCACTTTGACCAGTGAAGGGTGGTTTGGTCATCTTCCCAAGCAAACAAGACTCGCATGTGTCAAGTGATTCAAAATCAAATTAGCTCAGTAAACCATCTTTATGGAGTTTTTCAATGTGTTTCTCATTTATATGACCTAAGCGGCAATGCCAAATAAAAGTGGGATTTAGATCATTTCGTCGAGCCCTTTTGGTATTAATGTTACATACTATTTTATCCTCAAGATCAAGAACATATAATCCATTCACCAATGGACATTGAGTATAGAAAATATTATTGTAAAAATAGAACAACATTTGTTCTTTATTACAATCTCATAACCATCAACTTCTTCTGAACATGAAGAAGAGATAATGTTCTTGCTCAAAGTAGAAATGCAATAACAATTATTCAATTCCAAAACTAATCCTGATGGTAATGACAAGTGGTAGGTTCCGGCAGCTATGATTGCAACCTTTGCTCCATTGCCGTCACGAACATCCAAATTGCCTTTTGCAATTCTTCTAGTCTCCCATAGACCCTGCAACGATTTGCAAGTGTGAATCATCGATCCAGTATCAAATACCCATGATTCACTAGAAGATAATGCAATGTTAATTTCTATAACATTTATTTCTAAAGCGGAAGTCTCACTTCCCTTCCTCTTCTTTTTCATATCCTCCAAGTACTTCTTGTAGTTCCAAGACCAGTGCCCCTTAGCATGACTGTGAAACCATTCATCATAAGGAGAAGGGCCAGATTTGCCCTTTGGCTTAGACTTTGAGCTTGAAGGCTCATCGGGAACCTTTCCCTTGCCTTTGCGTTTAGGATGCGTCACATGATTCCTCTTTTATTCTCCTTTTGCACAATCATAACATCAGTGGCATTTTTGTTAATGCTTTCTTCAGCTATTTTAAGCATCCCATGCAATTCAGCCAAAGTTTTCTCCATGCCGTTCATTTGAAAATTCAATATAAATGGCTCATAGCTCAGTGGGAGCGATTGGAGAACAACGCCAATAGCTAGATCGTCCTTGAGTTTAGAACCAAGTTTGTCCAAAGTTTCAATGTAACCAATCATTTTGATTACATGAGGGCTGACTGGCCTACCTTCCACCAGCTTGCATGAGAACATGGACTTTGAGATGTTATATCTCTTAGCTCTAGGTTGATTCTCAAACATTCCATGCAGTCCCTCAATCATAGAATAAGCATCTGTATGGTCATACTGTTTTCGCAGATCAGGGGACATAGTGGCAACCGTGAGGCAACTTACATTAAGCGCATCATCGCAGTGCTTCGTATAAGCTCTACGTACCATAGTAGTTGCATCAGCTGGGAGGTCATCATGGTATGGCTGCAGAAGAACGTACACAGTTTTCTCTTGCTTGAGAACGATTCTCAGGTTGCGATACCAATCGATAAAGTTAGCTCCGTTGAGCTTTTACTTTTCAAGCACATATTGCAAATTGAAACCGGAATTGTTACTAGCAGACATGATCTACAATGGAAAATAAATATGCAAGGTTTAGCACTATGTTATGTACCAATTTTCAATTAACAGTTTAATAAAAGATATCACCACTATATGATCATCATCTTCCCTCTAACGACATATAGTGGTTCAAGATCCATTTCACTAATTCCTAGTGATATTTGGCTTCACTTCTAGAAATTAGTGACATAGGTAAACAACAATTGTTAATCATACCCCTATATGACTCTTGTTTGCGGGGTGACATCAAATGCCCCGACTCCCAACTCTATGCCATAAAGCCCAAAACCGTTTTGATAGCTTTGTTAAATAAACCAACACTATGCATGCGAATGTCCAACATTCACCCTATGCATTATGATAGATGATGGTATTTTGCTTTGGCAAACCTACCACACAACGATCAAAACAACATAGGTGCAACTATTGGTAAATGGCATCAACTGCTCAACTTTTACAAGGGAAGCTATTCTATCATGACAAAACATCCACCATATGGAAAGCATGAAAAGAATAGTAAAAACTAAACATCACGTGCATATGATCATATCACATTGTGAATAGTATGGCCTTTAGAATCATAATGGTCTCCATCGCCAAGGTTCCATCATGATCTGAGCTGCCATGCCTCCCTTATTGTGGTGATCTCCATCTCCACCATGCTTGAAGACATCTCCATGGTCGTAGAAGAAGCTAATACAACTAATAGCTACCAAATAAATTACGTGAGAGATCAAGCATCATAGGTCGACACACAGGTTCTTATACAATTATGTGACAACCTCAACACGGTTGTGTTAAATTTGCAACTTGTAGGCTGCATGAATATAACATAAAATCATCACATCACATTAAGCCCATACCATTCACATAATTCTCGGCAAATATAAGTTAAGCGTAGAACAATTTCTAGCGCAAAACAATATTATGTAATCGCTATAGCAACAGTAAAACGGCGGTCCGGAATCCGAGCCATTCAGAATGCCTCAATTTTCAATGTGACAGGTTATTCATGAGTAGACCGCAACTCATGACTGTGATCTGTTGGCTCAATCTGTTAGCTATGTACGCTATTAGTACCGATGGTGATTCCAGCCAATAGGGACAGCTGGCAACACAGTAGAGAAGGAGCACGAACTGACCCTTTAGTCATATACGATCGCAATCTACTCTAACCCATTCCAAACCCCAAAAACTGTGCGAAAAAATTCATCGTATGAACATGTCTGCAGTAGATCCCATCTACTACCAAGATCCAGACCAAAAACTACACAAGTCGGTTCTAATACTACTGTTCGGAAATAGGAGGTACACTACTCTAGCAATTCTATCGCATCACCAAAGAAACATGCGAGTGCAGAGGTCATAGATGATTACCACTAGACGTGTAGCGCAGTGGAATGTAGACGCGCGCCTGTGTAAAGGAAGTAGACGATCTCGTTCGTCTTCTCCTCGCCCTCGTCACAACAACAGGTAGACGAACACATTTGTCATAGCCGATCAGTGCAGTAGTAGCAGTAGCGCCTCCACGGAGTCCACACATACTGAGAGGATCACCGTGCGCCGGTGTGCTAGCATTGCGCACGCGGCAAGGGTCTCGGTGTGAGGCCTTCGAGGGGTGGTGGCTAGGGCTGTCACGTGGTGGAGTAATTAGCCCCTAACCCTACCCCTCATATTTATAGGCATACTAATGGGCTTTTAGGTCGTAGGCCCATTAGTACCCTAATTGCTTATGGATCACATATCCATCTGACCTTAACGAATTGTCATGATTGCCTCTTGGACATATCACCAACAAATTTGTCCCGTCAAGGGAGGGGGGGGGGGGTGACAAGACAATGGGCAATGCCAGCCCCAACAAAGTTCGTACTCGGACTTGTTGGCGACACGTCTACCGGTCTTCACAGAGGATGAGGAGCCTCTGGAGATGGACAACTTTATCCACAGACTCAAGGCAAAGTTTGGCCTGCTACGATGCACCGAACAGCAGAAGGCGCTGTTTGCAGCGCAACAGCTTCAGGGATCCGCCGATGCTTGGTGGGCGAACTACATTGCGTCACTACCGGCTGGTCATGCGGTCACATGGACCGAGTTCCGAGAGGCATTCCGCGCCCACCATATACCTCCCGGTATTATCAAGAGGAAGCTTCAGGAGCTGAAGCAAGGCGGGAAACCTGCTCATGAATACTCCTGCGCGTTCAATCATTTGGCGCAGTACGTGCCAGATTATTTGGGAACTGAAAGTGCATCTAGGACTCCCTTGACGGTTTTGGATGATTTATGACAAGCAATTGGGATCCTAATCCTTTTGTTGAGATGAATGCAGGCAAATAATGAAAAATGAGCAAAATGCCAAAAAGAAGGGAAATGAGAAGCAACGTGAATTTGAGCTCAAGGAGAAGAAAATAGTAGATTATTATGTATGGATTGTGTTAAGGAAACACACCCAAGAGCTCAATCACTTTCAAGCACACACACACAATGCACAAAGTTATACAGGACCGGACTAGTCCGATATCAGCCGGACTAGTCCGATATCACTTTCTGCACTAGATCGGACAAGTCCAGTATCCTCCGGACTAGTCCGATATCTTTCTGATCCACTTTGGACTAGTCCTCCCCAATGCGGACTAGTCCTCAACACAATGCACAAGTCACACAGAATCGGACAAGTCCGTTGTGATCCGGACTAGTCCGATATTCTTTCTGATCCACTTCGGACAAGTTTGGTGTCTACACGGACTAGTCCGATATACACACTGATCTAAATCAGACAAGTCCTCCAAGTGCGGACTTGTCATCCTATACACTTAGGGTTTCATATGACCGGACAAGTCCGATGGCAATCGGACTAGTCCGAAGATTTCCAGTAGTAAAATCGGACAAGTCCATTTTCAACCGGACTAGTCCGATATTGCTGGACACTTAGGGTTTGCTACACACAGCACACCGGACTAGTCCGGTGACCACCACGGACTAGTCCGATCTTTCTGAACCCTAACGGTCACTTTTAGAAACCCCATATAAATAGAGGTGCACGGCCCACTTTAATACTCTCTCGAACCATAGCGCCGTCACACCTCCCAAGAGACTCAAAAACCACATCTCTCCACGAAATTAAGTGCAAAATCGATCAATCTATTGAAGATCACTTCTAGATCATTGGAGAGACACTTGGCACACATCATTGAGCTCTTGGTTTGATTCTCTAACACACTCTTGCGTTTCAATTTGTAATTTTCGAGTGTGTTATTGGTGGCTTTGTAGGTTGTAATCAAGGGAGCTCTCAACGTGTGAGAACGCCCCTTCAACTTGTTTATTTACCCTTTGTGATTAGTGGAAGAGGATTGGCCTTCGTGGCGATCCGACGAGGGAAGGGTTGGAGAAGACCCGGTCCTTTTGTGGGCTCCTCAACGTGGATGTTGGTTGCCTTCGTGGTAGCCGAACCACAGGATAAATCGTGTGTCTTGTCCTTTTGCGTTCTTCATCTTAATTGATCAACTTAATCTAGGGTTTGATTCACTTTGTTCAATTTGAGTTAAATTGTTGAACAAGAGCCTTAATTGTAATAGAATTTGACATACAACTATTAAACTGTCATTCAAGTTTATATTTCCGCTGCAAACATTAACGAATCAATCAAATTGACTGAACTTGATCAACTTAGCCCGTGAAAATTGGACTAGTCCGCACTTTACCGGACTAGACCGATATCTCTGGTATTGACTTTGTTGTTGAGTGTTACAGGAACCGAGAAAATTCAAAAAGGCCTATTCACCCCCCCCCTCTAGGCCTACATTCAATTGGTATCAGAGCAAGTTCTTCAAGAAAGAGTGCAACCACTCGAAGAGATCATGTTTGACATGAAGGAAGTTCAGAAAATCAACAACCAGGAAGAAGTGAACAACGACAAGAACCAAAAGCTGGAAAAGTATCTCGAAGCAATTCAAGACTTCGATGATGATGACGAGGAGACGCTGGAGCTGAAAGCACTCTTCAGAAAGAAAGCACTTTCCAAAGGGAAAGCTTAAGTTGAAGAAAAGAAGAAGGGGAGTAGTCACACCGACTACTCCCGATATCCTTTTAACTATGATCGTTTAAATTCAAACAACATCCATTACCTATCTATTCCTCTTGGAAAAGCCCCACACTTCGATGGGAGTGATTACTCCATGTGGAGGCAAAATATGAAGATGCACTTGATTTCCCTTAACCCAAGTTTATGGCATATTGTGTGCACAGAAATAGACATCCCAGATGACGACGAAGAGCTCACCCCAAGGCAAGAGCAAGCCATCCACAGAAACGCTCAAGCCGCAGCCGTAATCACCTCCTCTCTAAGTCGAGATGAATTCACAAAGGTGGACGAACTGGAGATTGCCAAGGAAATATGGGACACACTACAAACAGCCCATGAAGGTGACCGGCATGTGCGGGAGGCGAAAATTGAAATGATCGAAGGCGAACTAGGAAGGTTCGCAATTGAGGAAGACGAGTCTCCCCAGGACATGTACAACCGATTGAAGACACTTGTAAACAAGGTTCGATCATATGGGAGCAAGAAGTGGAATGACCACAAGGTTGTAAAGCTCATCCTTAGAGCCTTTATGCCTCGCAATGTCACACTATGCTCTATGATCAGAGAAAGTCCCGGGTACAAGAGAATGACTCCAGATGAATTGCTTGGCAAAATCATCAACTTTGAAATGATGGAGAAACAAGCCAAGCACGTCAAAGAAATAGCCGACCTCACGTCGGCCAAGAAGAAGGGAGTTGCCTTAAAGTCCACACTCAAGCCTCTATCCAAAGAAGCAAGAGAAGCACAGCTTGAGGAGGACAGCGATGATGAAAGCAGTGAGCTGGACGAAGAGGATATGATTTTGTTCATGAAAAAGTTCAAAAGAATAATGAAGAAAATACAAGGAACAAAATCAAGTGAAGGCAAGTACAAGGAGAGGACAAAGCCGAAGATGAGGCGGGCGTGCTATAATTGTGGTGAGTATAACCACTTTATAGTCGATTGCCTGTATGAGGACAACAAGAAGAAGAATAAAGAAGCCAAGCCTCAACCGAAGAAATTCTTCAAGAAGAAGAAACAAGCTGAACAAGCACACATTGGAAAGGAGTGGGACTCAAATGATGAGTCCTCCTCATCCGATGAAGAAGAGATGGCTAGCATAGCCATTGAAAGCACGTCCAAGAAACCCACACTCTTCCCCACGCTCGGTACAAAGAAGGGAAATGGCACTTGCCTCATGGCAAAGGAAGGTAAATGCAAGGTAAACATCAAAACTCCTTCCATGCATTCCTACTCAAGTAATGATGAACTAGATAGTGATGATGAAGATATGTTAATTGGATTAGATAGAAAAACTGCTGCTAAAATGAAATTTTTACTTGACCAACTTGTTGAGAAGGAATGGCTAATTGATCGTCAAGAGGACATGATTATCTCCCAAAAGGAGAAGTATGTCGAACTTGACAATCTTCTAGTTCTTGAAAAGGAGAAAAACAGCTCACTAGAGCTTGAGCTAGCTTCAAGCAAGAAAACTTGCTTGGAGTTAACCAACTCAAACATTGCAATCAAGGATCAACTTGATGACCTGATCAAGGTTAACAAGATCCTTGAAGTGCAAGTTGAGTCAATCAAGCTAAGTGAATCTTCCTCCTCTTCAAGTCTACCTTCTCAACCCACTTCAACTAATCTTGTTCATATGTGCAAATGTGGTAAAATCAACACCAGTTTGAAGGAAAAGTCTACCTCCACAAAGGATAAAAATCCTACCCAATGTGGAATATTTGACAAGGAGAGGATCAACTATGCACGTAGTGCATACTTGGTCCAAAGACCTCCAAATGTCAAGTATGGCATTGGTTACTCTTATGATGGAAAGCAAAATGCTGGAAGTCATAAGAATAACAAGGGAAGGATTACCTTTGTGAAGGGAGGACCCTCACAACCTGGTAACTCGAAAATTAAGAAACTGAACTCTCATGAACACCGGACTAGTCCGGTTGTGGTCCGGACAAGTCCGGTTATCCGGACAAGTCCGGTCACCGAGACTTGTCCGATCCATAAACAACAACAACTTTTGTTCAAAACCTTTGATGCCTCTTATGTATTAATGAGAAACAATCTTGGTAAAGTTTATGCTTATTATGCTGGGCCACGCCATGGGAACACAAAATCCCATGTGTGGGTGCCCAAATGTATTGTAACTAACCTTCAAGGACCCAAGCAAGCTTGGGTACCTAAAACCAAGGCATAATTTGTTCCTGCAGGCCTATTCCTCCGGTGGATCCAAATGGGTGCTAGACAGTGGATGCACCAACCACATGACCGGAGAAAGGAGGATGTTCGTGGAATATGTAGAAAACGGGGACCCAAACGAAGGCATCTACTTCGGAGATAATAGTCAAGGAAGGGTGCTCGGTACCGGTAAAATAGCAATATCCTCTGAACACACTCTTTCTCATGTTTTACATGTTGAATCTTTAGATTATAACCTGCTGTCCATATCTCAATTATGTGACAAAGGTTATAATTGCTTGTTCACTAACGAGGGTGTGACCGTCTCAAGGAGGAGTGATGGTTCCGTTGCATTCAAGGGTATGTTGAAGGGAAAGCTTTACCTTGTTGACTTCAACAAGGATAAAGCCGAACTCGACACATGCTTGATTGCAAAAACCAACATGGGTTGGCTGTGGCATAGACGGCTAGCACATGTTGGTATGAGGAATCTTCAAAAACTCCTCAAGGGCGATCACATCCGAGGTTTGAAAGATGTTGTTTTTGAGAAAGACGGGCCTTGTAGCGCGTGCCAAGCCGGGAAGCAAGTTGGAGCACATCATCCCGCAAAGAACATCATGACTACGACAAGACCGCTCGAACTACTTCATATGGACTTGTTTGGTCCAATTGCTTACATGAGCATCGGCGGTAATAAATACGGTTTAGTCATTATTGATGATTTTTCCCGCTTCACTTGGGTGTTCTTTTTGCATAACATGTCAGAAACACAAGGGACACTCAAGAAATTCTTCAAGCGAGCGCAAAACAAGTTCTCACTATCGATCAAGAGTATTCGGAGCGACAACGGCACGGAGTTCAAGAACATACAAGTGGAGGAGTACCTTGATGAGGAGGGAATCAAGCATGAATTTTCAGCACCATACTCTCCACAACAAAACGGAGTTGCCGAAAGGAAGAACCGAATGCTCATAGAGATGGCAAGAACAATGCTCGATGAATACAAGACTTCAGATCGATTTTGGGCGGAACCAGTTAACACCGCTTGCCACGCCGCAAATCGACTCTACCTTCATCGACTACTCAAGAAGACTCCTTATGAGCTACTCACCGATAACAAACCAAACATTTCATATTTTCGAGTTTTCGGCTCTCCATGTTATATCTTGAACAAGAAGCCCAAGACATCAAAGTTCGCTTCGATGTCCAATTAAGGTTTCTTGCTTGGTTATGATTCGAACACTTACGCCTATCGTGTTTTCAACAAGGTCTTCGGACTTGTTGAAGTGGCACCTGACGTAGTGTTCGATGAAACTAATGGATCCCAAAAGGAGCAAGTTGATCTATGTGAATTAGGTAAAGAAGAAGCTCCTTATCAAGCATTGAAGAGAATGGCTCTAGGCGAAGTTCGACCACAAGAGTCATCGTCACAAATACAAGAGGAAAGTGAACCACAAGAGGAGATCAACAATCAAGGGGGAGCTTCGATACAAGATCAATCACAAGAATATGAAGATGATCAACAAATCAACGAGGGTAACCACTCAGGGGGAGAAGAAAATGATCACCAACACACAACTCTCCAAGTGCCACACCCAAGAGTACACCAATGCATTCAAAGGGATCACCCAATCGAAAACATCATCGGTGACATCCAAAAGGGAGTAACCACTAGATCTCGTATAGCTAATTTTTGTGAGCATTACTCGTTTGTCTCCTTTTTGGAACCACGCAGGACTGAGGATGCATTGAAGGATCCGGACTGGGTAGTGGCAATGCAAGAAGAGTTGAACAACTTCAAGAGAAACGAGGTTTGGGAACTTGTGGCAAGACCCAATGCAAATATAGTGGGCACCAAGTGGTTCTTCCGCAACAAGCAAGACGAACACGGAGTGGTGACAAGAAACAAGGCACGACTTGTGGCCAAAGGTTACTCACAAGTCGAAGGTTTGGATTTCGATGAGACTTTTGCTCCAGTAGCTAGGCTTGAATCAATTAGAATATTACATGCATATGCTACTCACCATGATTTCAAGCTGTATCAAATGGACGTGAAAAGCGCCTTCCTCAACGGACCGATCAAGGAAGAGGTGTACGTGGAGCAACCACCCGGGTTTGAAGACGAAGAGTTCCCCGACCACGTATATAAACGGTGTAAGGCTCTCTATGGCCTCAAACAAGCTCCTAGAGCTTGGTATGAGTGTCTTAGAGATTTCTTAATTGATAATGGTTTTCAAATTGGCAAAGTAGATTATACATTATTCACAAAGAATCTAGATAATGATCTTTTTATTTGCCAAATCTATGTTGATGATATAATTTTTGGGTCAACTAACCAATCTTTCTGTGAAGAATTTAGTAGAATTATGATAGACAGGTTTGAAATGTCAATGATGGGAGAATTGAAGTACTTCTTGGGATTCCAAGTGTGGCAACAAAGGGAAGGAACATTCATAAGCCAAACCAAGTACACGCAAGACATACTCAATAAGTTTGGCATGGACAAGGCAAAGCCCATAAAGACACACATGGCTACGAATGGCCACTTGGATCTCAATGAAGATGGACCGAGCGTCGACCAAAAGGTATATCGCTCCATGATTGGATCTTTACTCTACTTATGTGCATCTAGGCCAGATATTATGTTGAGTGTATGTTTGTGTGCAAGATTTCAAGCCAACCCTAAGGAATGTCACTTGACAGCCGTAAAAAGAATCTTGAGATATTTAGTTCATACACCCAACCTTGGTCTTTGGTACCCAAAAGGCTCCAAATTCAATCTCATTGGTTACTCCGATGCAGATTATGCCGGGTGCAAAGTTGATAGAAAAAGCACCTCTGGCACATGCCAATTCCTAGGAAGATCTTTGGTTTCTTGGTCATCTAAGAAACAAAATTCCATTGCATTATCCACAGCCGAAGCGGAGTATGTTGTAGCTGGGAGTTGTTGTGCACAACTTCATTGGATGCGACAAACTCTAAGGGATTACGGTTACAATATGAACCGTATTCCTCTCCTTTGTGATAATGAGAGTGCTATTAAAATAGCCCACAATCCAGTTGAGCACTCTAGGACTAAACACATAGACATAAGACATCATTTCTTGAGAGACCATTCCATGAAAGGAGACATAACCATCTCACATGTCAACACCCAAAAACAATTGGCCGACATATTTACCAAGCCACTTGATGAAAAGCGTTTTTGCGAACTCCGAAATGAGCTAAATATTCTTGATTCTCGGAGTGTGTCTTGAAAAGTTGCATACCTATATGATTGCTTCAAAAATGTTGATTGAATTGTGAAAATCATCCCTCTCCATTTTTTCTCTCGAAAAACTATCTCAATTATTAGATCTTGATGAATTTTGATCATTGTATGATTGTTGTATGCTTACTGGTCAAATTCATCAAGATCACTTTAATTGTTTTGCCTCTCTATTCTCTATTATTGAACCTTCAAATATATTTGAATGGGCTATGCAATTCTTTCCTGGTGACCACGGACTAGTCTGTGGTTACCCGGACTAGTCCGCCCATGCAGACTAGTCCGCAAAGTGCCTGTTAGGCCGGATTAGTCCGATAGACCATGGACTAGTCCGATATAGGTCTCTTGATGACTTCGGACTAGTCCGGTCATGTCCGGACTTGTCCAATTTTTCGTGTCCATAACCCTAGCCGCCACCAAACCCTAATCTCCTCACCCTCTCATTCGCTCTAGGCTTCCTCTCTCTTGCGCTCGAGCTCCCAAGGCGATCTTTTGCATCCTCCGTCGAAAAGCCACTCATTTGGGCGGAGATCAAGCTTGAAGACTTGGGGATTGAAGCTAGCGGACTAGTCCGACCTCCAACCCCAAAAACTTCGAGCCTCCATCAATTTCTTCGGTAAAAATCTTCAAAATCCTAGAAATCGTGTTTTTCTCAATTGTTGATCGTTTGGACTAGCACCCTTCACTAGTTACATGCTTAGTTGATGTACTACGTGTATGCTAGACTAGATTTGCATTAGGGATTGTATCCTATCCAATCTGTTAGGTTTTTGAGGATGAACACCAGACTAGTCCGGTCCATGCACGGACAAGTCCGATGTTTCTGAACCTGAAACCTAATTCCTTAATTTCTTAATGCCATCCATTGCTATCTTGTCTTACCTATGCCTTGAATAACTTGTCATTATTCTTGCTCAATCATTCTCAGATCATGTCGATCTCCGACAACGAGATCTCCGACTTTGAGGCCGAGTTGGACCACGAGGTGGCACCTCGGCCCTCGGCGGGTCTTGGCAAGAAACGCCAAGAAAGACCTTTCGAGCCTGCTACCTCCCCTCCCCAGGTTCGGAGGAAGGTCTGTGTCAAGAAGCCCACCTCGAAGGCTGCTACGTCTTCAAGCGGCCTTCATCAAGCAAAGGGAAAGGGCAAGGGAGTCGCAACGGGGCCAGTTGGGCCCTTGAAGCTTCATGCTCCCAGAGAAGGGGTCCGGGACCCCAATGAAGAGAAATTCAATGGGAAAGGCAGCGATGTGGCAGCCAAGCTAAGAAGCATTGATTGCTATGGAAGGCCAAAGCAGGCAGCTGATGGAAGGTTTTGGTCAAACTTCCATGCAGATTTCTACAGGCTGGTTTACCTGCCGATGAAGACTCCGGTGGTGCACAGTCAGTGGATTGACTCGGCCCACCTAGAGAAGAAGAAGTGCTCAACTTTTGATGAGGTCATTGCTGCAGCAGAAAGACATGGTCTGAAGGATCTGTTTGCCTTCAGATACAATTGGAATGATGAAGTGATTGCACAATTCTATGCAACATGCCACTTCTCAAGTGAAGATGAAGAGAGTGTGACTTGGATGACCCATGGATCCAAGTACTCCATCACTCAGGAGGATTTTGCAAGCTTGCTCTACTTAGACTCTGCTGGACATGACCACCTGATCATCCACAACATAGGGGTCATTGAGAGGGACAGAATGAAGTTCATGTATGATCCCAATTCTAAGTATGTTCCTCCCTCCACAAAGAACATGAAGCCCTTCTTTGTGGTTCTGAACAGAGTTCTCCGGAAGACCATTGCTCCCAAGGATGGGGATGCAGGGAGTGTACAGGGCTACCTCCGGACTCTAATGAGGGTCATAAGCAAGAAGGAACAGTTTGATGTTGCAGATTACATATGGAACGACATGGTCAACATCTTAAGCACCCCCAACCGGTCCTGTGGCTATGCTCCCTACTTGATGTTCATGATTGAGAAGGTCACAGGAATAGAATTCGTGAAGGATGTAGAGCACACTTCCCTGAGGCCTCAGAAGCCTCAGCCTGTGAGTGTCCAGGCTGCTCCCTCACCGGCCTCAAGTCCTGAGGCACCGGCAAGAGAAAGAGATCCTGCTAGGGCTCCTCCCCCATCCAGGGAAGCCCCTCGGGGAGGATCCGCCAGTGGGATCCTCAAATACTTGTCCGCGATACTCTCCTCCTGCAAGAAGACTAAAGTAAAGCTTCATAAACTCAATCAGAAGAGGAAGGAGGATATGAGATATATCAAAGCCAATGTGAAGCAACTAAGTGAAAAGCTGGAGATCAACCCCATTGGATCTCCAGTAATTTCTGAAGATTCTGATCTTGACATCTCTGAGCTCGGGCCCTTGTCCCCCTCCGAGCTTGCCTATTTTGGCATTTGGGGCTCGAGCAGCTCCGCTCCTCCTCCTCCCTCTCCTCCTCGTCAAGCGGAAAGCGAAGAAGACAAAGAAGATGACGAGAGGACAGACAGCAAAGAGTGAAGAACCTAGGACCTTCCTCTCTCTCTTTTTGGTGTCTTGATGCCAAAGGGGGAGAGATTGAGGGGGAGTCAAGTCTTAGCTTTAGCTGTAATAGGATGCGAGGAGAGAGCCTTCTCTGTACTTTTATTTGTGATTGTAATAGTTTAACACTGTTTTCATATTAAGTCTGGTCTTGTGATGAATTGTTCAATTTATTTGCGAGTATGTGATGAAAACTGCATTTTTGCTCCTGGAATGTCATATGCACTTGGTATCGGTTGATTAATGTAAATTCTGTCATTCTCAATGTATTCATGCACTTAGTATGCATCCCATCATAAAGAATGCACATATGGATAATTATCTTGTTGCTTGATGTATTTTTGAGTCATATGTGCATACTTTATGAAAATCTCATTTTTTGCCTTATTTTGTGAAATATCAATTGGTTGTCATCAATCACCAAAAGGGGGAGATTGAAAGTGCATCTAGGACTCCGTTGAGGGTTTTGGATGATTTATGACAAGCAATTGGGATCCTAATCCTTTTGTTGAGATGAATACAGGCAAATAATGAAAAATGAGCAAAATGCCAAAAAGAAGGGAAATGAGAAGCAAAGTGAATTTGAGCTCAAGGAGAAGAAAATAGTAGATTATTATGTATGGAGTGTGTTAAGGAAACATACCCAAGAGCTCAATCACTTTCAAGCACCAACACACAATGCACAAAGTTATACAGGACCGGACTAGTCCGATATCAGCCGGACTAGTCCGATATCACTTTCTACACTAGATCGGAGAAGTACGGTATCCTCTGGACTAGTCTGATATCTTTCTGATCCACTTCGGACTAGTCCTCCCCAATGCGGACTAGTCCTCAACACAATGCACAAGTCACACAAAATCGGACAAGTCTTTTGTGATCCGGACTAGTCCGATATTATTTCTGATCCACTTCGGACAAGTCCGGTGTCTACACAGACTAGTTCGATATACACACTGATCTAAATCGGACAAGTCCTCCAAGTGCGTACTTGTCATCCTAAACACTTAGGGTTTCATATGCCCGGACAAGTCCGATGGCAATCGGACTAGTCCGAAGATTTCCAGTAGTGAAATCGGACATGTCCTTTTTCAACCAGACTAGTCCGATATTGCTAGACACTTAGGGTTTGCTACACACAGCACACCGGACTAGTCCGGTGACCACCACGGACTAGTCCGATCTTTCTGAACCCTAGCGGTCACTTTTAAAAACCCCATATAAATAGAGGTGCACGGCCCACTTTAATACTCTCTCGAACCCTAGCGCCGTCACACCTCCCAAGAGACTCAAAAACCACCTCTCTCAACGAAATTAAGTGCAAAATCGATCAATCTATTGAAGATCACTTCTAGATCATTGGAGAGACACTTGGCACACATCATTGAGCTCTTGGTTTGATTATCTAACACACTCTTGCGTTTCAATTTGTAATTTTTGAGTGTGTTATTTGTGGCTTTGTAAGTTGTAATCAAGGGAGCTCTCAACGTGTGAGAACGCCCCTTCAACTTGGTTATTTACCCTTTGTGATTAGTGGAAGAGGATTGGCCTTCGTGGCGATCCGATGAGGGAAGGGTTGGAGAAGACCCGGTCCTTTTGTGGGCTCCTCAACATGGATGTAGGTTGCCTTCGTGGTAGCCGAAACACGGGATAAATCATGTGTCTTGTCCTTTTGCGTTCTTCATCTTAGTTGATCAACTTAATCTAGGGTTTGATTCACTTTGTTCAATTTGAGTTAAATTGTTGAACAAGAGCCTTAATTGTAATAGAATTTGACATACAACTATTAAACTGTCATTCAAGTTTATATTTCCGCTGCAAACATTAACGAATCAATCAAATTGACTGAACTTGATCAACTTAGCCCGTGAAAACCGGACTAGTCCACACTTTACCAGACTAGTCCGATATCTCTGGTATTGACTTTGTTGTTGAGTGTTATAGGAACCGAGAAAATTCAAAAAGGCCTATTCACCCCCCTCTAGGCCTACATTTAGGAACGAAAGTCCAGCTCGCACAATGCAACAACGACACCTTAAACGACATCATCAATGCTGCGATAGTGCACGAAGACGATAAGCGCGTGCTCGTTTGTAATACGAGGAAATGGAGCGCGCCATCAAGCAGCAGCGGTGGTGGTCCACAGAAGTACCGTTTGGTGTATCGCTCACCATCCGGACAGCGATGGCATCCACCGGCGCGACTGCAGCAGTTCCGCGGTCGTTCTTTCAATGCGCCGCTTTTCCGACTGCCATTTCCACAGCAGCAGCAGCAGCAGCAGCAAAGGATGGTCCCGCATGCGTATCCACCTCCACCACATGCACTGGGATTCCATCCGCAGCTTGAAGGGAACCCAACACAAAACACGTGCTATACATATGGCCGTGTTGGGCATTTTGCGAGGCACTGCCCCGAGCAGCGACAGGGCAGCGGACAAGCACAATATAAGGGTGCAGCTCAACCCCGCAATCAGCCCAAGAAACCAGCACCAAAACATGGCAACGTCCACCACATAGCTATCCAAGATGTGCCGGAAGGCGAACCCATTCTCGCGGGTACATTTTCTCTAGTTGATCATCCCGTAGTCATAGTCTTTGACTCCGGTGCCACCCATAATTTCATTAGCCAATTATATGTTGTCAAGCATCAATTACTTACCACTCCCAGACAAACTCCATATCTGATTTGCTCTCCGGGTGGGAAAATAGCAGCGGACGTGAAAGTCCATAAAGCACAACTTAAGATGGGTGGGAATATCTATCCAACGTCTATAATTACATTAGAGGGTCAAAAACTCAATGTCATCTTAGGAATGTTGTGGCTACACCATCATGGTGCTGTTCTCGACATTGTTCGCCGTGTGGTCCATTTAAACTCTCCACTACATGAACCACACACTCTCATTCTAGACCACCTTATCATAGAAATTCTAGCCACATACAACACGGATGCCACAAAGCTTCAGGACATTCGTGTGGTCTGTGAATATCCGAACGTGTTTCCAGACGACCCTCTGGGTATGCCACCGGATTGGGACATCGTGTTCAAGGTTGAACTTATTCCGGGAACCACGCCTATTTCTCGAAGGCCGTACAAGATGACACCAAATGAGTTGGCGGAATTAAAGGAACATTTGAAGGACCTGCAGGACAAAGGTCTCATACACCCAAGTTCATCACCTTGGGGCTGCTCAGCATTGTTTGTAAAGAAAAAGGACAAGATATTGTGTCTGTGTGTGGACTATCGTCCGCTCAATTTTGTGATGATCAAGAATAAGTATCCACTACCGCACATCGATATTTTATTCGATCAATTAGTGGGTGCTAAGGTTTTCTCGAAGATGGATCTTTGGTCTTGATATTATCAAATAAAAATCCAACCAGGGGATATATCAAAGACGGCATTCTCGATAAGATACGGGCTCTATGAATGTCTTGTCATGTCTTTTGGACTACCAACACGCCGGATCACTTTATGTACCTAATGAATTCTGTATTCGTGCCGGAGTTGGACAAGTTTGTTGTGGTCTTCATTGATGGTATTCTGGTTTATTCTAAATCGGAGGAAGAACACGCCAAACACATGCATATCATGCTCCAACGATTGCGAGATCACAAGCTCTATACAAAATTCAGTGCATGTTTTGCATCAGCCAAGTACCATTTCTTGGTCACATTATTTCAGTGGGGGGTATCGCTGTCAATCCAAGCAAAATTGTGCAAGTGCTGAAATGGGAGTCTCCAAAGTCCGTTCATGAAGTTTGCAGCTTCCTCGGCTTAACAGGATATTATTGGAGGTTCATTCTGAGCTTCTCAAAAATTGCTAATCCAATGACGGAGCTGCTGAAAAAGGGGACCAAATATATTTGGATCAAACCATGTGAGGATGCATTTCAAGCATTGGTGAAGCATCTCACAACAGCCCCAGTGCTAGCTCAGCCGGACACAACCAAATCATTCGACGTTTATTGTGATCCGTCAGGTATTGGTTTTGGCTGCGTGTTAATGTAAGAAGGCCTCGCGATTGCTTATGGATCACGGCAGCTCCGGAATCATGAGGAACATTATCCAACTCATGACCTTGAGCTCGCTATCGTGGTACTTGCTTTGAAAATGTGGAGGCATTATTTACTCGAAAGTCTAGTGCCTCTCTATACCGATCACAAGAGCCTAAAATATATCTTCACTCAGAAGGAGTTGAATATGTGACAGCAAAGATAGTTAGAGTTGATCAAAGATTATGAGATTGAAATTTACTATCATCCCGGCAAGGCGAATGTGGTTGCCGATGCGCTAAGACGCAAGTCTCACGTCAATAATCTGTTCATCCCTCCAATGGGCGAGGACGAGCTAAGTTTATACTTGGTCCCATATGGAGCATTATATAATCTTGCTCTCATTCCTACCATACAAGGGGAGATTATGAAAGCTCAGAAGAAAGACGCGGCTATGTCGCACACTTGGGGGAGAATGAAGAATGGGGAAATGAAGTGTTTCTGGAGTGATGAACATGGTACTCTATGGTTCAAAGACCGTATAGTGGTACCCCGTAACATGGAACTTCGAAAGAAAATTTTGTATGAAGCTCACGTATCCAAGTACTCTATTCATCCGGGCAACAGCAAAATGTATTAAGATCTGAAAACTAGATTTTGGTGGACACAAATGAAAAGAGAAATTGCGAAATACGTATCTGAGTGTGATATGTGTCGGCGGGTGAAAGCCGACCACATGAGGAAGGCCGGACAGCTGCAACCATTAAACATACCGGCCTGGAAATGGGAGGACATTAGTATGGATTTTATTGTCAGATTACATCTCATGTTCCCCAAGCATGATTCGATTTGGGTGATTGTCGATCGACTAACCAAATCAGCTCATTTCATCCCTGTACATACAATGTACATTGCCATGAAGTATGCGGAGTTGTATATTGCAAGAGTCATGTTGTCGGTACCCTAAAAACCATACACCCCCTGAGGTTACAAAGATCTCAAGGGAAGGACATCTACTCAAATTGAAGACCCTCGGGGGCCCACTTGCCAGACGTAACCGGACCCGCTTCTCCAACATGGTTAGCCCCTAGGTTGCCACGTGTACTGTCAGACCAGAGCTATTACCCGCAAAGGTGATGCTCCAGGCTAGGTACTGAAACGGCACCTCCGGAGGTAACCCCTGACCGAGAGAAGCTCCGGACCTGACACGTGCCAGGCCGCCCCGGAGCTTCCCGCTTCTCCCAAGCAAGCTCCGGAGCTGCCACGTGTCCATACGTCGGAGCTGGTCGCTTCAAACCCCCGGGAGACGTTGTAACGGCTCCAGATCTCCAAAGGACAGCCGCGGACTTCAAGACCCGATTAATTATCATTAATTCCACATTAATGATATTTAATCGGACGATCTTAACACCTGTAACGGCACTGTCGGAGCCGTTACAGGGTTATTAACAACAATTAATCTCGTGTATCAATACTAATAACCGCCAGGGCCACATGTCGGGCCAGGCTGACTTGTAACGGTTTGTCCTTGTACTATAAAAGGACAAACCGACGATACACAAAGGAGGACTCGAGAACTCTCGAACACTCGAACACTCTGAAGCTCACAAGTTAATACAACACACATACACACCCCCGTGGAGTAGGGTATTACGCTCAGGCGGCCCGAACCACGTAAACCACAGTGTCACTCGTGTCCAATCGCGTTTCACCTTCTTGAATCTCCGCGCGCCCAAACCGAACCACAAACTCCTTCAACACTTTCGTAGTGTCAGGAGATCTGCCGACTTCAACACTTTCCGGGCTGGCCACGGTCGGCGTAGGAGCTCCGGGAGGACTCCCAGGACTTGCCGTAGCCGCGGGCGTTTCCCGGGTCGGAGCTCTCCTTGACCGGGAGGAACTCCTAGACCTGGAGGCCCTCACCGCTTCTCGAACCGGAGTCGCCTGTCCGGAGCTGGCACCTCCGGAGGGACCCATCACGGGGACAGCCGCACTCCGGGAGGATCCCACCGCCGGAACAGTAGCGCTCCGAAAAGACCCCACCACGGGGACAGACGCTACAGCGGCGGAGGATCTTCCTTCCTGAGGACGGGGAACTGGCGGGGAAGTAGCAAGCCCGACGGACCTTCCGTCAGCATGTCGCAGCTTCCTCTTCCGGCTCTCCGGCTCCTCCGCCAGCTCCTTGCCCTTGCCGGTGACCTCAGCTCTTGGCTGAGAGACAGGGGCGGAGCCGCCTTCCGACAACCCGGGGATCGCCAACCGGGCGGTTGATCTTCTCTCGACGACGCCAAGGTCGTCAAGCGCGGGCATCTTCCGCCGGAGCTCCCTACTGAACTCCACTTCCACGTTCAGGGGGAGGAAAGCCGGCGGCGGAGTCAAGTACTCTCCGTCAACATCGATGCCGTGCTGGAATTTCTTGAGGTGAAACTCCAAGGACTTCCCCACCATGCTAGACTTCAACCCGGTCTCAACCAGGTCTTCGTCCATCACGCTGTTGAGGGCCCAGGCGAGCTTCTCCCTCCTCTTCAGCGGCGCCCACCTGTTGGACAGGAAATTGCAGAACACCGCCTGGGGAGTCAATCCTCCCTCCACACATTGGCGGATCCTGGACACGACGGGGTCGAAAGCTGCCGCCAGCACCGGAACTTCGCTCCACACCGACGTGTCAATGCCGGGCAGACCGTCTGGCAACTCCAACCGCTCGTGCTCCTCCACCCGGACTACTACCCAATCTTTCTTCCAGTCATCCCACTTCCCGGAAGGGAATGACCGGAGGTACTTGAACGGGCACTTCTTGCGCTTCACAAAGTAGTAGAAGCCAAGGTACTCGTCGCTTCGGCCGGTGGTTTGGACGGTGAAGAAGGTCCGGAAGAGCTCGATGCAGGGAGGAATGCCCACCCACATCTCGCAGAAGTGGACAAAGATGGACACAAGGAGGATGGAGTGAGGGCCAAGGTGGTATAGCTGCAGACCATAGAAGTCCAGCAGCATCAAGAAGAAGGAAGAAAACGGTGGGATCAGCCCCACCATGGCGTACGATGAAAAGTACACCATCTCGCCAGAGTGCTCCTTTTTAAAGGGGAGCTCTCCTCCGGCGCGAACCGAACGGTTGAAGAAGTCCGACGACCACCCCATGAGGGCTCGGACCTTCTTCAGATCGCTCTCCGTCTTCAAACGACTCTCACGCAGACCCAACTCCATCGCAGCACAGCTAGGAAAGAGAAGAGGAGCAAAGCACGAGTTGGGAGTTTGAGCGCAAGTACAGATGGAAAGCGTAAAGAACTCCCGACGGTGCGCTTTCCTTCTTAAGTAAGCCCTCGCGACGCTTGGATGGAAACCGCAGGGGAGTCAAGGATACTACCCAAGAATTCAACCCAGCCGATGACAAGAGGGCCCGGGACCACCCTGACGATCAAGTCGAGGTTCTTATCCAGGCGAACAGTTGTCATCACGAGGCGGGAAACCCAAAGGCGGCGGACTGACAAGGCGCGCGGAACCGATACGGTTTTCGTATCGGGAACCGGCGACCTTCAATTGCGAGAGATCCGCACGTCAAAGATCTTATCTGCCGCCTGAGGTGTGCCACGCGTCGGCACTTAACCGTAAAGCCCCGCCAAAGGCACCTCCGAAGACCCTTGAAGACCCAGTTCAAGAGTCGCAAGTATGGACCCACCTCCGGCGGAATGACTTCATCCCGTTGGCCTTCCCCGGAGGTAGGTCCAGGGGGGCACTGTCGGTACCCTAAAAACCATACACCCCCTGAGGTTACAAAGATCTCAAGGGAAGGACATCTACTCAAATTGAAGACCCTCGGGGGCCCACTTGCCAGATGTAACCGGACCCGCTTCTCCAACATGGTTAGCCCCTAGGTTGCCACGTGTACTGTCAGACCAGAGCTATTACCCGCAAAGGTGAAGCTCCGGGCTAGGTACTGAAACGGCACCTCCGGAGGTAACCCCTGACCGAGAGAAGCTCCGGACCTGACACGTGCCAGGCCGCCCCGGAGCTTCCCGCTTCTCCCAAGCAAGCTCCGGAGCTGCCACGTGTCCATACGTCGGAGCTGGCCGCTTCAAACCCCCGGGAGACGTTGTAACGGCTCCGGATCTCCAAAGGACAGCCGCGGACTTCAAGACCCGATTAATTATCATTAATTCCACATTAATGATATTTAATCGGACGATCTTAACACCTGTAACGGCACTGTCAGAGCCGTTACAGGGTTATTAACAACAATTAATCTCGTGTATCAATACTAATAACCGCCAGGGCCACATGTCGGGCCAGGCTGACTTGTAACGGTTTGTCCTTGTACTATAAAAGGACAAACCGACGATACACAAAGGAGGACTCGAGAACTCTCGAACACTCGAACACTCTGAAGCTCACAAGTTAATACAACACACATACACACCCCCGTTGAGTAGGGTATTACGCTCAGGCGGCCCGAACCACGTAAACCACTGTGTCACTCGTGTCCAATCGCGTTTCACCTTCTTGAATCTCCGCGCGCCCAAACCGAACCACAAACTCCTTCAACACTTTCGTAGTGTCAGGGGATCTGCCGACTCCAACAGCCGACACATGTGCTTGCACAGTATTCCCCGGACAATTATTTCATATCGCAGTGCGCTGTTTGTTGCGCTTCTGGGAGCAGCTGCACATGTCATTAGGGACAAAACTAATCCAATGCTCCGCATATCACCCATAGACTGACAGTCAAAGTGAGCGGGTGAATCAAGTTCATGAAGATATGCTACACGCTTGTGCCATCCACCACGGTAAAAATTGGGATGATCATTTATTGTTGGCGGAGTTCTCATATAACAATGGCTATCAAGCTAGCATCAAGATGGCGCCGTATGAAGCTCTCTACGGCCAGAAGTGCCGCACACCAATCAACTGGTGTGAATATGGCGAGCGAGTTATATACGAAATTGATCTTGTAAATGAAGCCGAGGAATGAGTGCAAGTGATCCAAGCCAATCTCAAAGCTACTCAATCTCGTCAGAAAAGTTATGCAGATAAAAGACGTTGATCTCTCCACTTCGACATTAGAAACCATGTTTACCTTCGTGTCTCTCCGATGAAAGGAAATCATTGCTTCAGAGTAAAAGGAAAGCTTGCTCCACGATTCATCGATTCGTTCGCCGTCATTGAAAAATGCAGACCCGTGGCCTATCGTTTAGAGTTACTGGCGTCGCTCTCTGGAATTCATAATATATTCCACATCCCTCAGATGAGGAAGTATCTTAAATCCCTGGTTGAAATCCGTACCAAAGAAATTGAAGCTCTCCAACTGGATCTCACTTATTCAGAGTATCCGATCCGGATTATCGATGAAAAGACTCGCACAACAAGAAGCCATATTTTGCACATCTACAAAGTCTTGTGGAGTAACCATACCGCTGAGGAAGCGACATGGGAAAGTGAGGACTATCTCCGATAAAATTATCCGGACTTGTTATCATCTTATATACGATAACCTCTCCTCCTCCGTCTTGCTCTTTCGTAATCTCAGGACGAGATTCTTTTATGGGGAGAGGGATGTAAAGGCCCTAAATTTCAAAGTGCAGAGTTCAGTTATGAGAAATATAATTAAGCGAGAGATAAATAAAGAAAATGCAAAAAGGAAAAGTGAATAGGCTTGAAACCTAAAGTGAGCAATCCAAAAATCAAATTTAGCTACTGTCCAAACTTAATCAAATTAAAATGTTGAATGGTCCAGTAGCTTCCAAATATTCCAAATAAGGTCTCTGACAAATTTCAGAAATTTTGATGTCCATTTGCTATTTTATTTAGTGGCTCTATTGAATAACATTTGAATTCAAATTTAAATTTTGAATTCCAATTAAACTTTGTTAATTCAATGAATTGATTTCAGAATCATATTCTCCATATTTGAATTGGCCTCTCCACAAAATCTGGAGTTTTTGGACAAATATTGGTGGGTGAATTGAAGAACCAGACTATAGATGAGGATGAGGCGTCTGTGGGACCCACATTTCAGTGTCTAAAACAGAGCGACCGACACTGGGCTCTACTCCCCGCGCTTCAACGCCGGGAGGGCTCACCACTATGATTTTTTGCATGCAAGCGAGCAGCTACGTGGCCTCAAGCTCATCCTTACTCTTCCTAACCCCCCACTGCTTCTCCCCAACGCCTTTTGTCTCCCTCTCATGAAAACAGTGAACCAACACCATTGTTGCCACCTCCCAGTTCATTGCTTCGTTCCACCATTCTGGCCATCAGTTGATCGAGCCCCAAGCACCCAAAAGTAGAGCAAGAACCTTGTCTAGCTTCTGATACAATTCCCTTGTTGTTTACTTGGCTGATACCTAGGTATTTTGAACTTTCGCGGACGCCGCCGTTAAGCCACCGTGGATGTCGTCCTCTGTCCACCGTGAAGCCGGCGAACTATGCTGTTTCATGCTTTGACAGGAACAGAAAAAAAGAGCTCCGGGACACCACCATTCTCACAGTGAAAACCACAAACCTTTTCATCCTTTATCGACTGAGTATTTCTCATTTTTGTCTCGGCACAAGTTTACACTTCAAGTTAGGTCATTGATTCAACTCTGTTTCTATGCACCAATATTGTCTAATCAAGTTAGGAGATATCTTCAACATGTCTGGGCGCAACACCTAGATCAAGAACCGATGAAAATAATCGACCACAGACGAATTATTTCCAGTTTCCCTCGTCGCCTTTGAAAAGCACTGCTGCTCGCCGTCGAGCTTGCATTGGCAGGCCATTATGAGGTGTTTGCACCTCTTGTTCACCTTCCTCATGCTCCTAGGAATCTCCCCAGCTTTCCCCGGAAGTGTTTGCGCCATTTCCGAGCAGTACCGACCATCGTTGGAACCCTAGTTCCGCCACCGCCATTATGCGCTCATCTCTGGCTGTCGTCGACTTGTTTGGAGCTCACCATCGTGTTGCGCGTCCGAGTTTAGGGTTTGACGGCCAAGGCTGACCCAAGAGGAGCGCCGCTCGGGTCGAGGGGAGGAAGACAACCCTGGCGCAGCCCGCCTGTCAGTCTCTCAGCGCGAGGGCGTGGGATCTGGTGTGGCTGCACGGTTTCAACATGTGGCCCTCGGTGTGTTCCCAATATGGTTGGCCCATTTTAAAGGAGTGGGACCCAGACGGATTAATTAAAACTTCCCCTTTCCAAATAATTCCAGAATTTGAGCAAACTTCTAAATTCAATTACTCCTAGTATACTTGCACAAATAATTCCAAATAAATTTTGGTAGACTCATCATGATCCCAATTTTACATTGGAGCAGTTTGTTGGACATGAAAGTCCCATAATTTTCATAATTAATTCCTTTGAGCTAACTTCTTGGGAAATTAATTACGCCTGTTTTGCTAATTCGAAAATTCCCAATTTTTATCAGAACACTCTTAAAGATACCCTGGATCTGCAGTATAAATTTAAGTTTCATTGGACTTTATTTACTAGGTGAATCAATGTTCCAAATATCTATAGTTTGAAAATTGAGAAATGTACAAAAACATTTCAAGAATTTTCCCAAACTTGTACAATCAATTCCTCCCTGTAGGAAGCTCAGGGAATTATAGAATAAATTTTCCAAGAGCCAGTGAGACCTCCTCTACCATGATCATCCACTGTTAGCCATGAAAAAGCTCCAGGTTTAATACCAAATTTCAGAGAATGCTTTTAATTGTTGGAATTTTAGAGACAACAAGCTTCCTTGAACATCTACAATTTTTGGTCCAGATCTTCCTCATAGAACCTAGTGTCCACTTTAAAAATCCCAAAGCAAATTAAATTTCTTTAGCAATAGAAATTGTGTTTAGAAGTTGATATATATAGTTCTATGTCACTTATATACTTTTATATTATGTATATCATATAGTGACTGAGATCGAGGAGGAGCCGGAGCCTTTGTAGAGTATACCACCAGAAGCTAACTTCCCCTCTGACTCGCAGCCAGGCAAGCCCTGGTTTGCATTTATGTTCCATTTCAATGTTTTGATTTGTATCACTTATGTCTAGGGTGAGTTTTGTGCATTAGGGCTAAGGTGCTTGTTACTCCATTTGCATGACCCACAAATCCCGTGGAGTATTGGGTAGGTCTAAAGCTTGACAAGTAGAAAGTGCCATGCTAATGTTTCGAGGAATCCGATAGAAGTCGAGTAGTTGGAATCTACTCGCGAGATAGAATTTCATCATCCGGGATGGATTTTATCCAAGAATGGTTTATGAATATGAATTTGAGACCGAGCAGCGGATAGGATGCTGCGAGACATGGTCTCACGTGCGTAGCCTGGCTTGTTTCGATTGAGGACCGACCCCTGTGCGGCCCTGCTGGACAAGTTTGAACTGTACCAGAAGCATATTGGACATATGGAACCAAGGAAACCGATGTAACTTGATAACTTGGGTGTCGAGGCATAGCCCACTGTCGATAGGGGTGGGTTGAGGCAGCAAGGTGTAAATCTCTCGGTGGGCATAGACACGCTCCGTGCGGGGACCTTATGCCTGCGATGGAGGGACTGGTTCGACGTTTGAGTTTTTTGTGAAGGGTTGCTGCGTATGACGTTGTGAGGAGCATTGCACGTTTCTCATGCACCGGTGTACATGACGTGTTATCCGGGTGTCTACTAATTGCAATAACCGTCCCTAGCGGTTATTTGAGTACCGCTTATTCACTGTGTTGTGATGTAGTAAATATCAAAGTAGACAAAAGAATACGATGTATTGAATTACAATTGTTTTGAAACCATGCCTGCTGTAGTATATTGCTCACTAGAGTTACATTCTGAACATTTAAATTGCTGCTAAAAACTTGGAAGTAAGGATCCACTTGTAAGCGAGTTGTTTATGTAATATTACTGCCTATGTTTATATGTATCCCTGCATGTAGAGTTCCATGCTTAGGTGAGACGGTTAAGTCTTGCTAAGCCTTCATGCTCACAGTTGCTATATTAAGTTGTTTGCAGGTGTGATGTATGAGGAAGGGCCCAAAGATAAGGCGATACCCCCCTCAAGGTATACCACCGAGTGGGAGCCCATCACGTTGCCATGAATTGTGGTGTGTTGCTAGTGTGTAGCATCCCCGGGCTAGGCGGCTGCACTTTTGCATAGCTAGGCTGAGAGTTTAGCTATGAGTATTACTTCCGCTGTACATTAACTATTGTGAAAGACTTGCGTTATTTCTATAAACAAAAATTTGTATTTTGTCGTATTCTTTTCATGTGTGCTGTTGGGTGCCGCATCACACAGCACCACCCTTTGCGATTCCTGGAATGTGTGGACCGGTCCTCACATGCCCGAGTTTCCCCAGTGCTTCGGGCGGCAAGTCATGCTATGTTTGTGGAGAGGCTAGACACTTTGCGAGCCAGTGCCCCAAGAGGGGCCATGGACCAATGAACAATGCACCCAGGCAGAATCCATGACCGAACGGAGGAGCACCACAAGGAAACCATGGGAAGATGACTATCACTCATGGCAATGTGAATCACGTCTCTACTGAGGAGGCCCAGCAAGCTTATGACGTCGTGATCGATATGTTCATCGTCAACTCCAACCCCGCGACCATTCTATTTGATTCTAGACCACCTCATTCATTTTTATTGTCGAAGTATGTTGCCAAGTATAATATGCATATAGCTCATTTGAAACACACTGTGTTGGTAAAATATCCTGGAGGAGAGATGAGGACAAATATTGTGTTCCAAGAGTAAGTGTCAAAATAAGGGGGGTAGACTTTCTTGCGAATCTCATCGTCTTGGATTCCCAAGTAATAGACATAATACTTGGTATGGATTGGTTGATTAAGTACAATGGAGTGATTCAATGTGCCAAAAGGATTGTGCAATTGACAAGTGATCATGGCACCCGTATTGAAGTTGAGACAGCCCAACCCCCAACGGATAAAGCGGTGCTGAGTAACGTGGAAGGTGTGACATTGGAGAGCAATCCGGTTGTTCTCGAGTATCCAGATGTGTTTCCGGATGAGTTACCAGATATGCCGCCTGACCGATATCGAGTTTGTCATTGATTTGATACTTGGAACTGCACCTATAACTAAGAGACCACATAGGATGCCTCCTATGGAGTTAGCGGAGCTTAAGAAGCAAATTCAAGAGCAGCTAGAGAAGGGTTTCATCCGCCCAAGCTCTTTACCTTGGGGAGCCGCAGTGCCATTTGTGGATAAGAAGGATGGATCCCAAAGGATGTGCGTTGATTACCGAGCTCTTAATGAGGTGACAATCAAGAACAAGTATACATTGCCCCGCAAAGAGGATTTGTTTGATCAAATGAAGGGTGCATGTGTTTTCTCCAAGATTGACTTGAGGTCAAGTTACTTCCAAATGAGGATTAGGCCATCAGACATACCCAAAACAGCTTTTCGGACACTGTATGGGTCTTATGAGTACACTGTTATGTCCTTTGGATTGACAAATGCACCCACATACTTCATGCACCTCATGAATAAGGTCTTCATGGAGTACTTGGATAAATTCGTTGTGGTGTTCATTGATGACATTATGATCTACTCCAGGAGCGAGAAGGAGAATGAGGAGCATTTAAAGCTCACATTGCAAAAATTAAGGGAACACCAATTATATGCTAAATTCAGCAAGTGCCAGTTTTGGTTAAAGGAGGTGTCATTTTTGGGACATATCATCTTCGGAGCAGGAGTATCGGTTGACCAAGGAAAAGTGAGAGATGTGCTAAAATGGGAGGAGCCACAGAATGTGAAGGAAATAAGGAGTTTTATTTGAATGGCTGGATATTACCGTCGGTTCATAAAGGACTTTTCCAAAATAGCGAAGCCCATGACTGAGTTGTTGATGAAGGGAAAAGCATTCCAATGGACCCAAGCTTGTCAGGACTGTTTTGAGGAGCTAAAGAAGAGGTTAACAATAGCACATGTGTTGGTATTGCCAGATGTGAGCAAAAGTGTTGATATCTATTGCGACACATCGGGACAGGGACTTGGATGTGCGCTCATGCAAGAAGGTCAAGTGGTAGATTATGCATCGAGGCAGTTGAAGAAACATGAGCAAAACTATCCTACGCATGATCTTAAACTTGCAACCATAGTGCATGCATTGAAAATATGGAGACATTACATGCTTGGTCATAGGTGCAAGATTTATACGAATCATAAGAGTCTCAAGTACATTTTCACAAAACAGACCTAAATTTGAGGCAAAAAAGATGGTTGGAGCTCATTATGGATTATGATGTGGGAATCAACACCCAGGGAAGGCTAAATTTGTGGCTGATGCTTTGAGTCGGAAAGGAGTAAGCTCTAACTCACGGTTCGGGAATTGCCATCCCTTTTGTGCAAGGAGTTTGAACGGTTGAATCATGGATTTGTGAATGAGATAGGAATAATGGAGTTAAATCCAACCTTGGAGCAAGAAATTCGAGAAGGTCAGACGAAGGATGAGAAAATTTTAGAAATCAAAGAAAGGACCCAAGAAGGGAGAGAATTCAGATTTGATGAGGATGACTAAGGTACTCTATGGCTTGGGAAACGGATTGTTGTGCCTAATGTAAAGCATTTGGTGAAACGATATTAAAGGAGGCACATGACTCACCTTACTCAATTAATCCTGGCTGTACAAAGATGTACAAGGACTTGAAAACATGTTATTGGTGGGCTAGCATGAAAAGGCACATAGCTGAAATATGTAGCCTTCTGTGATGTGTGCCAACGGGTCAATGCAGAACATCAAAGACCAACTGGATTGTTGCAGCCATTGAATATTTCGGAATGGAAGTCGGAAGATATCGGTATAGATTTCATAGTTGGACCACCTCGAACCCTGTCCGGCTATGACTCAATATGGGTTGTTGTGGATCGGTTGACCAAATCAGGTCATTTCATTCCTGCCAAGACCAAGTATGCCGCTGCACAATTGACTGAGTTGTACATGGAGAAAATTGTATGACGACACGGGGTACCCAAGAATATAGTCTCAGACCGAGGTTCTCAATTCACCTCCAGGTTCTGGGAGAAACTGCATGAAGCTATAGGTATGAGATTAAATTTCAGCTCTCCATATCATCCTCAAATGGATAGACAAACCGAGGGGACCAACCAAATATAGGAAGATATGTTGAGAGCTTTTTCTTTGAAGCATGGACGCAGCCGGGACAAGAGCTTGTCTTATGCTGAGTTTTCCGACAATAACAGTTACCAATCCAGTCTGAAGATGTCGCCATATGAAGCATTGTATGGCAGGAAGTGCATGACACCTTTGTTTTGGAATGAGACAAGAGAGAACCAAGTGTTTGGACTAGATGTGTTGCAAGAAGCTGAAAAGCAAGTTCAGATAATCCGCGAGAATTTGAGGACCACTCAAACAAGGCAAAAGGGCTATGCTAATAATAGGCAGAGAAACTTAGCCTTTGAAGTGGGAGACTTCGTAGACCTAAAAGTGTCGCTTGTGAGAGGTCATAAGCAATTTAATGTCAGAGGCAAGTTGCACCTAGCTATATTGGGCCATTGAAGATTTTGGGCGAACGTGGAGAAGTGGCATATAAGTTGGACACGCTGCCACATCTTGCTGATACTCATGATGTGTTTCATGTTTCGCAGCTCAAGAAGTGTTTAACGGTACTGGAACAACAAGTGTCAATGGAGGATTTGGAATTAGAGGCAGATTTGACTTATGTCGAGCAACCGGTCAAAATTTTGGAAACCAAGGAGAGGGTCACAAGGAATAAGGTGTTTCAATGGTGCAATGTACAATGGAAGTATAATACAATATCAGAAGCAACTTGGGAGCTGGAAGATGAGATCAAGAAAGAATTTCCCTATCTCTTTCCTTCTATGTCGAATCTCGGGGGCGAGATTCATTTTAAGGGGGTAGGTTTGTAACACCCTCATTTTCATCCATCATGCATTGCATACATTCTTATACATGTTTAGAACTAGGAAACATAAAAAAGAACAAGTTTAAAATGAATTAGAAGCAAAACAACAATTCAAAACATGCATAGTTATGGACTTGTCCAGTTGGACCCCGGACTAGTCCAGTTTCGCTCGCTGTTGACTCTACAGACTTGTCCGCTTGTACTGCAGATTAGTCCAAATGAGCTTCCGTTGAATGTCCGTACTTGTCCGTTTTCATGTACGTACTAATCCGTTCTTTGAAACTGGAACTTTTCAGAGTTTTTTGGTTTTTGGAAAATTGCCAAGACCCCTGGACTTGTTCGGCCTCCACCAGACTTGTCTGTTTTCCTCTCTGGACAAGACCGGACTTGTTTGGAACTAGAATGGACTTGTCCATTTTGGTCTCTATTTGATATCAGACTAGTCCGGCCCCTAGCGGTCATGTCCGGTGTGCCCAACTCGGATTTAATATTTTCCTCCACGATTTGTTATTGGGTAATTGCCTTAATTGGGCCCAAGAACGTCGTGCTTAACCCCTGTTGAGCCCATGTGGGACCCGTACATGACCTCCGCCACCTTGAAATCAAAATCCATCAAACCCTACCACCTCCACCTCTATATAAACACCCCAACACCCACCCCTTCACCTCTTTGCCACAATTGAAGAAACCCTAAATCCTAGTTCGTGAGAGCTACTGTCAAGAAGAGTTCATCGTAGCCAGGAGGAGGGTAGGAGGAAGGAGTTCATCAAGCAAGATCAATCTTCGTCAAATCATCGACATCATCATCAATTCTCCACCAATTCTTCATCTTCCTTGGATCTAGATGCCAAGATCTCGATTTTCGTCGATTTCTTGATGCTTGAGTTGTCGAATTCACGGTAAATAACTTAGATCATCTTTCTACTTCAATCTTGGTCCCATAATTCAACTTAAACTATGCTCTAATTGGAATTTTTCCAAAAACCCTAGCCAAACGGACTTGTTCGTTCCAGTGCAGGCTAGTCCAATTGACTTTCTGGTCCAGCGCGGACTAGTCCGGCCCCCTGAAGGGACTAGTTCGGTCTTGCTGTCTATTTTGTGTTGAATTAATTCCAATTGACTCAAATCAACTTGAAACCTGCTCAAACTTGTTGAACACCATTGTAACTAGTGAGTAAACATTAATAGCAACTCATTAACAAGTTTTACCACATAATTGCATTATTCATGCATAGCATGGGATATTTAGTAACATGAGCATATATTCTTTGTAATGTTTGTTTTGTATGTCTTTTGTGCGGAATAGAAGGTGTTGCGCTAAAGGGTGCCGTCGAGGACCTCCAGTACCAGAACTTCAAAGCTTTTGACCCTAACCGATCTCAAGAGCAAGGCAAGTGTCCTTAACCATTTTGATCTTGTTTTTAAATGTTTTGTTTGCAAAACTGAATGCTTGTGTCAAATTGACGGGAAACCCATGATAGGTGTTTACTAGACTTTTTTATACCATCCTTGTCACTTCGAATACATTGTAGAGAGTCGAGATGGGTATTTTTTGCCTTTTTTCTTTGCTCTAATTAATCGGGATGGGAAAACAACCCAATGGCTTAATTATGAATGAATGCACTTTTGGATAATGTGAATTGATGAATATGGTTAATTGGTAACATGGGGGATCTAAGCAAGCATGGCTTGTGGATTGGGTTGGATGTTATGGTGGTTTGCTTGCCTTAGATCTAAGGACCAGTTCATGCGAGAATATGCGAGGACAACAGTGCCACCACAAGGCCAAGTATGGGTGTGGTGTAGCTGAATAATTAGGCGTGCTGCTGTTATTGTATGGACCATTGGATGGTGCGGGGAATGGGAGTCGAGGAGGGCTACCCTGGGAACTGCATGGCACATGAGGGGGCCCGTGGGTGGAAGAATGGAGATACAAGCCTGCTGGTGAATCCTTAGTGGGTCCGTACATGCTAGTAGTCCCTTTGTAAAAGCTATTTTGTGATCTCTTGGTCACACACCAACGGAAGTGTTATAAGGAATGATAGAGGTTCTTAGTCATCGAAAAGTGATGAAATCACGAACATATGGATAAAGTTGTACAACCTCTGTAGAGTCTTAAAAACTATCATGATAGCCGTGCTCCCGGTTATTAGCACCTGGACAACTTCCATGATTAACGTGGAACTTGGGATTTCAGATGGTTATGGTTTGGTTATGGTTATGGATTGTGGGGATAAATTGACATGGTTAATGATGATGGTAAGAATATGGTATATGGACGATTAATAGATGATGGATATGAATTATTGTGTTTATTTGGGATATGATGGGAATATTACACATAGACATCTTAGAATGCTTTTCATACATTTTAAATGTACTTTTCAGCAAATAGATGTTATTTATTATCATTCCTTGTTTTAAGCTACATGTCATTATTTATTTGCACTTGCTAAGTACGACATGTACTCACTCTTGCAATTCCCCCACTAACAATTTTAGGTGATCTTTGGGAGTCCCCTGAGGATAATGCTGAGTACTAGGCTGTGTGCCACCGTCGACTTGCCTGTGGTGTTGCTTCGAGCCACGCTATCCCTTTTGCTTAGTTTGCTTAATTAGATTATTTCTGCTACATTAGTTTCAACTTATTAATAATGATCCTTAGAGTTGTAATTTGAGAATTATTTGAATATTGTAATAAACGTACTTATTTAATAATTTGTGCTGTGGTGATTATCTATTTATCATTTGTGGATCACTTGTGTATGTGTGTTAAACATCCTTGGCACAGAGACGCATCACACTTGGTTCATTTTTAGAACCGGGTTTCACAATAAGAGAGTTGTTTAGTTACATATACCTTGATGCATATAATTGAGAGCGTTTCTTTTTAAATTCCAAATTCTTCCATCTCTACTATTCATTCACCAACAGATGTCGAGGACACGCAACCAAATGAATGCCAATGGTGAGGAGGAGAACAATGGAGCACCCGAGAACAACAACCTTGGACCTGAGGCTAGTAACCTGTAGCGGTTGATGGCTATGCATAATCAGCTTATGCAGACTGTGATACAAACCCTAGGGCAGCTGCAAGCCAATAACCAGAATCAGCCCTATATGCCTCCACAACCACCACCCCCACCGCCTCATAACAGATTGGGAGAGTTCATGAGGACCAGGCTGCCTACCTTTGCTCAAGCCAATGACACTATGGAAGCTGATGATTGGCTGAAATCTGTTGAGAAGAAACTTGCCATCATCCAATGCAGTGATCGGGAGAAGGTTTTTTTCCTCACACCAGTTGGTTGGAGCTGCTGCAGATTGGTGCGAAGCCCTTTGCAATGCCCATGCTAATCAAGAGGGAATCACTTGGGCTGAATTTATGGAGAACTTTCGTTCTCACTATGTACTTGAGGAGTCATGATATTGAGAAGACAAGAATTTGAAAACCTCAGACAAGGAAGGATGGTTGTGAGTGAGTATCTTAAAAAATTCACTCAACCGTCTAGGTATGCTCAAGAGGACATCAATACTGACAGCAAGAGTCAATAATTGTTCATGAGGGGTCTCAACAATGAAATTCAAGTCCAGTTGCTCAACACTGATTATGCTAACTTCCAGAAGCTTATTGACACGACTATTGTAGTTGAGAACAAGGTTCGTGAGATGGAACAAGACAACAAGGGGAAAATGCCAGGTCATGGACAGCCGCAAGCAAGCAATGCCCGCCCACGTTATGCAGCACCCGTTGCACACCTGCCTACTATTGCATACCACCTTGCTTATCCATCGCGACCACAACAACCAATACAGCAATGTCGTCCCATGCAAGCACCTCGCTTACCAATGCAACTTTCGCCACATCCAAATATGACTGCCTATGCTGAGAATCAGCCTTGCCCTAATTTCTCTAGTGCCACTGGTGCAAAAACTTGCTTCACTTGTGGTCAACTAGGACATTTTGCGAATCAATGGCCAAGATCAGGTCAAGGTTAGATGAACAATTCTCCAAGGCAGAATCCTAGGCCCAATGGAGGAGCAACTCAAGGCAATCGAGGACCACAAAATTTCGCTTGTGGCAAGGTGAACCATGTATCTGCAGAAGAGGCTCAGCAAGCTGAAGATGTTGTGATTGGTATGTTTCTCGCAAACTCCACCTCGTTACTATATTAATTGATTCTGGAGCATCCCATTCATCCATCTCAGCAAAGTATGTTGCAAAGCATAACATGCCTATATCATACCTGAAGTATACTCTGTTGGTTAAAGCTCCTAGAGGGGAGATGAGAACGAACATAGTATGTCCAAAAGTAAGTATATCCATAAGGGGGTTAGTTTCCTCGCCAACCTTATAGTCCTGAATTCACAAGTGTAACACCCTCGTTTTCATGCACAATGCATTGCATACATCCTCATACATGTTTAACATTAATCCATGTAAAAAGGAACAAGATTAAATGAATTTAGGCTTAAACTGGAAATTTCGGTCTGGTAGGGTCCAGACTTGTGCAACCTCTGAACCGGACTAGTCCGCTATCCATATCCTCTGTTCAGAAAATTCAGTTTTCCTCAAAAGTGCGGACTCGTCCGGCCATAACCCCAGACTAGTTCGATGTTCCCAATTTCATTCAGAAAAATTCAATCTTCTTCAAAGTCTGGACTTGTCAGGCACAATGTGCAGACTAGTCCGGTTAAGCCTTTGATGTTCCACAGACTTGTCCTTGTTTGGTCAAACTTGTTCGATTTTTCTCTATTGCCAAACGGACTACTCCGGTCTCTACTGCGGACTAGTTCGGCCTTCAGAAACCAATTCGAATACCGTTATTTCTCCACGATTTGTTTTTGGGTAATTATCTTAATTGGGCTCAAGAACTTTGTGCCCAACCTCAGAGGAGCCCAAGTGGACCCCACCTCGGCCCCTACACGTCCCCCCACCTAATTCTGCTTCGAATTCACCGCAAAACCCTTACTCTCCACCCCTATATAACAACCCAACACCCCACACCTCTCCACCCCAATTGAAAACCGTTGTTGCCAGTTCTGCGTGTTGCCGATGCCAAGATCAAGTCCAGAAGCAAGGTGAAAAAGGAGAAGAGGGAGAAGGGCCAATCAGTATCAATACTCATCGATTCTTTGACAATTGACGTTCTTCATCCAAAATCTTCATCAACTCACCTTCATCAAGCCCTAATCGCCAAGATTCAAGTCTCATACCCAAACCTTGATCTTTGGATCTCTAGACACATGGTATACCATCTACATTCAAGTTTTCATGCTAATTCAACCCCACTGCTAGCTGATCAGCAAACCATAATTTGCAGCTCTGTCCAGGGCAGACTAGTCCGACCCCTGAAATCGGACTAGTCTGGTATCTGAATCTGAAGTGTGCTGAATTAATTCCAAATCAACTCAAATAAATTCCAAACTTATTGAAACTTGTTAGAAACTACTGTAACTAGTTAGTGAACATTAATAGAAACTCATTAACATGTCTTACGTCACAATTGCATTAATCATGCATATCATGGCATATTGAGTGCTATATGAGCATTATTAGATTGAATTGTGTGTTTTGCATGTTTGTAGCTCGGAATAGAAGGTGTTGCTGTAGAGAGTTCTTTCGAGGACCCGCAGAACAAAATTTTCAAAGCCTTCGATCCAATTCAAGCTTAGAAGCAAGGCAAGTGTCCTTGACCATATTGATACTGTTTTAAAGGTTTTGTTTGCAAAATTGCATGCTTGTGTCCAAATTGTTGCGAAAACCTAATTGTAGGATTTTACTAGTTTTGTATGACCACCCTTGTCGCTTGAACACTATGTAGAGAGTCGAGAAGGGTATTTTGCACCTTTTGCTTCGCAATGATCAATTGGGTTTGGGAAACACTCATACTACCTAATTATGAACTATTGAACATGTGAATGATGGAAATTGGTAATAATGACCCATTATGTAAGAGCCCTAATTTCAATAATTCAAAGTTCAGTTAGGACAAAACTTTTGAATGATAAAAAGAATTAAAAGGGAAATGAGAAAAACCAATTAATTCAAACTCCAAATGAGAGAATTCAAAAAAAATAAACTTAGATACTATTCAAATGAAGTTAACATGAAGATTTAAGTTGATCAATGGATTCCAAATATTCCCAATAGTATCCCTGCGAAGTTTCACAATTTTTGAAGCAAGTTTGCTATTTAATTCAATAGCTATATTGAATTCAACTCAATTTCAAATTCAATATCGAATACAAATGAAACTTTGTCAAATCAACAATCTGATTTAGGAATCAATTTCTACACCTCCAATTTTGTCTACCATAAAATGTCTAGAATTTTTGGACACAAGTTGGTGGGATATTTCAGTGTCCAGAGAAGATAGGCTTGAATATAGTGGTGGGACCCACTGGTCAGTGGGTCATTTTCGCCCATGTTCTTCCCGTGGCGCCACCTCCCGGCATGCAACTACCAATGAGGTTCTTGCCTCCCTGCTTTGCCTCCAGCTGCATACAGCCCACCCAAAGGCTCCTCCTTATAATCTTCCCAGTCCCCAAGTCAATTATTTCGTCGTTGTTTCATCCCTGACGCAAAAGTTTCGTTCCAGGCGAGTTCTTCCCCTCCCCTTCGAAATCCAGCAAGGATCATCGGTATGATTCAAATTTCTTCACACTGGGTTACTCCTCAACCTTTGGCGCAGCTCCTTGATCATTCTCTTTCACAGTTAGAGCCTCCCCATCGACGGGCTTGACAATTTTTGGGCCGCCGGCGTGCTCCCCTGTTTTACTGCCTCTCTACACCACGCCGCCAATCTCTACCAAGTCATGAGCTGCTCCCAACAGAAAAAAAGAAGCGCATGTCCACCCCCTTGACCAAGGTGAAAACCCCATCCATTTTTATTCCTCCCCGAAGTAGAAATTCCATTTTTTGTTTCGGCCAAGTATGAGCGATGATGCTAGGTTTTGCGTTTAATTCAATTTGTACGTGCAAACATTTTTCAATCCAGTTAAGGATTAGGGACTAGACCTCCATACACAGATGATGACCAAAATTCAGAGCAACCCATCGAGTAATTTAGCCGGGAGTCGAGTTTTCATAGCTGCCTTTGTAAAATTCCGACGGCTCACCGGCGAACTCGACGTTGCCGACCTTTCCACTCAATTTGCATCCCCTAATCATCCTCCCCAAGCTTCCAAGAAGCTTCCCGGTCATTTTCCATCTTGTTCGGGCATTGTTTGAGGCTTGCCGACGTTAGCGCAACCCTAGCTCCGTCCGACGCCATCAATACCACTTCTCCGACCATCAATCGCCGTCGGGAGTGTCACCATCGAGATTTCCATCGGATTTTAGGTAGGGCTGCGAGTCTGGGAGGCTGAGGTGCCCTAGCGCATGCTGCGGCGAGGTGGCGCCGCCTTCCACAGTCGGGCGTCGCCCGAGCACCGCCTGCGCGAGGAAGAAGACGACTCGGTGTGGGCCCCGGTCGTCAGTGACAGAATGGCACGCCCCAGATCTGTTGTGGTTATGTGATCGCGTGTGGCCACGCCCTTTAATTCTGCGGCCCCCGTGCTGCTTCAACTGGATTGGCCCATTTTAAACCTGTGGGCCGAGCCCTTTATTCAAATGTTTTCCATTGGAATTTCATTCCAGAAATTGCTCCATCTTTTGAAAATCCCTATCTCCTACTAGAATTGTCCAAAAACTCCCAAATAAATTTCGTTAGAACCAGCATGAAGAATACTTTCCAGTGGTGTACTTGGGGTTGTATGAAAGTCCATAGGAATTACTCTATAATTCAAATAAACAAAATTTTTTAGAATTAATTCCTATAGTTTTGCTCTTTAGAAAATTACCATATTTTTCCAGAACCTTCATTTGAACATATTTGAACTCCAGTAGATGTTTCAGGTTCATTAGACTTCATTTACATGGTCTGATCACCTGTTTATCCTCTATGCACATAACAATAGCCAAATTCATTTAGAATTTGTACAGAAACTTGTGCAAGCTTCTAAATTGAATATCTCTTTGTAAAAAGCTTCAAAAATTGTCAAACTAACTTTGTTGGTTTGCTCTTTATCCACACTAACCATAACTGCAACCAAATCATCATGAAAATCCTGAGATTTTGTTGTAGAGCCCTCTAAAGCAAATTCATGTTTTATTTTTATCTGATGATTCGCTACATAGAAAAATCTGAAATTTTGCCAGCTTTTGGTCATGTCAAAAATACAGATTTTTCCTCAAAATTCTGGAAAATGTTTAGATTAATTTAATTTTATAGAATAGCAACTTCTATGAATTGATCCCAATTTTGTTCAGAACCTCACCCATAGTACCTAGTGTCCCCGGTAAAATTTCCAGAACCATTAGGCTTAAATTCATATACTTAGCTGTCTTTCCATTAAGCTATATAATAATACCGGTATTGATTAACTTGCATAATTCTTTGCATATTGATTACTAGTCGAGCTCAAGAGGATCCGGAGCTACTTGAAGTCATCCCCCTGGAGATTAACTTTTATACGGTCTCCCAACCAGGCAACCCCCGGTTTGCATTTAAGCGCTATTACAAAATTTTTATTTGTATCACCTATGTCTAGGGTGAGCTATGTGCATTAGGGCTAACGTGATTGGAAATCCACATGCATGGCCAAATCACTCCATGGAGCATTTGGGTAGTTGTTAAGTCATCGTGTAGACTATGCTATGATAAATGTTGTATACGATTCGGTAGAAGTCGAGTAGTTGGAATCGCATGGCTAGGACTTTTTCACACAGGATTGGTTCAAAGAGAATTGAGACCGGGCAGGGGCCTAGGATGCAGCAAGACGTGGTCTTGGGTGTGTAGCCCTTCCTGTGTCGGTTAAGGACCGATCCATATGCCGCCTTGCTGAGCAAGTTTGAACTGTACCGGAGTCAAACTGGATATATGGGGTCTAGAAAACCGATGTACCTTGGGAAGCTTTTTTTGAGACTTTTTCGATCGTCTCAGGCTTTCGGCCACAACACAGTAGACGGAAACTCACTCATGACATCTTCACAGCGGAAGGGTGCACCGTGAGGGGAATACTGTCCTAGACGATTGAATCGATTCAACTTGGGAAGAACTTGAGAAAGGTGGTTGCGTACGACGTCCGAGGAGTGCACGTACGTGACTTCCAGTACGGGCGTATGTGTCATGTATTCCGAGTATCATTGATTTGAATCACCGTCTGTCGGTACCCTCCGTACTGGATACCCCTTGGGATTGCAAAGATCATAAGGAAACTCCATAAACTAGATTTGAAGACCTCCAAAGGCCCCACATGTCAGGTGTAGCCAGACCTGCTCCCCTGACATGGTTAGTCCCGGGGCCGCCACGTGTATCACAAGACCGGAGCTATCACCCACACCCGGGATGCTCCGGTCCGAATACCAATATGGCACCCCCGGACCTAACCCAAGACAGAGGGAAGCTCCAGTACTGACACGTGTCCAACAGCACCGGACCTACCCGTCCACGACGATGAGCTCCGGTGCTGCCACGTGGCAACCGCCAGATCTTCAACTTCAACTATTAGGCCAGTGGACCCCCCAACGGCTCCGGACCTTCACGGATCAATCAAAGACTTCAAGACTCGATTAAGTGTCATTAATACCATATTAATGACACACGATCGAATGGCCCCTAATACTGGTAACAGCATTGTTAAGGCCCGTTACCAGGCTATTAAGGGTCATTAACCCCATTTATTGTGTATCAAGCGTGTGTAACCACAGGGGCCACCTGTTGGGCCAGGCTAACGTTGTAACGACCAGTCTTTGTACTATCAAAGGACTGGTCGATGATACTCAAATGACGGTTCCAGACCACTGCTGAACACTCTGAGCTAGACGAGCTTCTTCTTCTGGAGCTTCTTCTAGACTCACAAGCTTAATACATCACCAACACACCCCGCGGAGTAGGGTATTATGCTCAGGCGGCCTGAACCACGTAAGTCCATGTGTACACGTGTCTTTCACCTTCTTGAATCTCTGCGCGCCCATTACCGAACTACAACTCCTCGATCTACCAAAGGTGGTGTCGGGAGATCTGCCGGTTCCAAACACCAACAGTTGGCGCGCCGGGTAGGGGGGCTTCCGAGATTTTGAGTATGGTGAACTCAGCTGCTGGATCATCCAACAGCAACCCTTCCATTCAACCCACTGGAGGCAATCCCTCTAACATGCAGCAACCAGCAGGTGCCGTGGCTCTAGCAGGAGTCATGCCTCCACCACCATCGCCTGCACCAGCACGTCAAGCTGAGCAGCGTGACAGTGCATCGGCGTCGGTCACTGCATCGGAAACAACAACAACCCTCAACACGCGCTTCATGCGGCGCGTGCTCTCCTCCAACATCCGCCACCTCCAGGTGCATCCCAGGGTGTAATGGAGCAGTGGAGGGCTGATGTGGAACACCTAGTTGCAGCAGCAGCCAACCACATCAGCAACCAAGGTCCTCCCCCATCGAGGTGGGCCCCATCGCAGTGCCGCACCGTGTCTGGCAGACTTGGTCCACATGCTTCCCATAATAGGAGGCGTGCTGCGTCACAGCAAGTTACGTCGCTACCCTACGGGGCACAACATACTCATACGGTAACCAGGATGTCAACTCATGACCTCTGGGCGGAGCTTGATCGCTGTTACCGTCAACAGGACGGCCGTGTCCATATTGAGCGCGCTGACGAAAGGCAACAGGATCGAGATAGCCCTGCTCCCGAGGGAGTAGGAGGATGCTGTTCTGCACTAGCCATGCACCTACGCATGGTCAGATGGCCACAAAAGTTTCGGCCACACCTGCCGAAGAAATTTGACGGGACTGTTAACCCCACTGAGTTTCTCCAAATTTACACCAATGCAATCCTTGCGGCCAAAGGTAACGAGGTTGTAATGGCCAACTACTTCCCAGTGGCTTTGAGTTGGACCGCCAGGTTATAGTTCATGAGCCTTCCTCACAACTCTATCAATAGTTGGGAGGAATTGTGCCAGTAGTTCACCGCCAATTTTGGGAGTTCATACACCCGACCAGGCACCGAACTGGACCTTTTTGCAGTTGTGCAAAAGGTGGGAGAATCCCTGTACTCATTAATCCAGAGGTTCTCCCAGGTACGAAACACCATTCCTTCTATATCTAGCGCATCTGTCATCGTGGCATTTAGACAGGGCGTAAGGGATAAGAAGATGCTGGAGAAGCTGGCGGTCAAGGAGATCACCAGTGTCACAGAGCTCTTCAGCTTGGCAGACAAGTGTGCCAAAGCTGCGGAGGGCCGTGAGATGCACTCCAAACCACCTTCGGAGGATGGCAAAAAATCCTCCAAAGGCGAAGCCACTACCTCCGGGAGTGGCAGAAAGAAGAAAAATCCCAACGACAAGAAGAAGCCGTCGGCCGGCACATCCACTGCAGCAGCTGCTGCAGCTCCGGGTGGCCAGGGGCCACGCCCCGAGAAATGACTTCGGCCATCCTCTAAAGATGGTGGCAACTCCAAAATGTGGTGTCCTATCCAGAAGACGAACAACCACAACTTGGAGGACTGCCGGGAGGTCTAAAACCTTGTCGAGCGCTACCACAAGCACTGGGAAGAAGGTCCTTCCCGTCAGAGGGAAGGAAAGCAGAAAGTCGACGAAGCTCCGGGTGAAAAGGAGTTGGGCTCCTGGACCCTGAAAAGGTCCTAAAGGCTGTGTAGACCTCCGTCGACGACGACTCCGACGTCTCCGACAATGAACGTCGGAAGATCATGAACACCATCTTTGGTGGTTCGTGGGACATCACCTCTCGTCGTGTCCTCAAGACTATGCGGCGGGACATGGCCTCAGTAGCTCCTACAGCCAGGGCGGAGCCTCATCGAAAGTGGATGGACACTACCATCACTTTTGATGCTTCGGACTGCCCTCGGAACATGATCGGAGCTGTGCAGCTACCTCTAGTGGTATCACCTACCATCAACAACATTCAACTCCACCATGTAATGGTGGACGGAGGTTCGGGGCTGAACCTCATAAGCTTCGAAGCTTTCGTCAAGCTTCAGCTCCGACCTCCAGATCTTTGCCCCTCCCGACCTTTCTCCGGAGTAGGTCCGGGGGCCATAACACCACTCGGTGCCATTAATCTCCCCGTGACCTTCGGGACTCGGGAGAATTATCGCACTAAGAAGTTGATCTTTGACATCGCTCAGATCAACTTGCCATTCAACGCCATTCTGGGCGGGCCCGCCTTGTACAAATTCATGGTTGACGCTCATTATGGCTACCTGGTGTTGAAGATGCCGACACCAGTTGGCGTTCTCCGGATCCGCGGAGACCGTACTGCCGGAGTGCCTGCTCTGGAGGAACTCCATGCGCTTGCTACAGCACAGGAGGAAGAATCCAAGCAGGAGCAAGCTCCGAAACCCCCGAGCATTCGTCAGTGAGGCTCAACCTCTGCACCTCGTGTGCAACCAAGCGGCGACACAGACATCCCCATCAAAGTCGTCCAAATCGGTTCCGATGCTGCTTAGACCACCCGTATATCGGGAGGTCTGAATGACAAATAGGAACTCACGCTCATCACTTTCCTCCGGGCTAACGTCGACGTGTTTGCCTGGCAACCTTCACAAATGCCGAGGATCCCTAGGGAAGTGATCGAGCATAATCTGAAGATTTATCCCGACGCACAACCCGTGCATCAAAAGCCTCGGAAGTAATCTGTAGAGCGACAGAACTTCATACGACAAGAAGTGAAGAAGTTTCTCAAAGCTGGATTCATCCGAGAAGTCTTCCATCCAAAATGGCTGGAAAATCTAGTCGTTGTACCCGAGGTCGGCGGGAAGCTTCGGATGTGTATCGACTACACAACACTAAATAAGGCATGCCCAAAAGATCCATTCCCACTACCTAGAATAGATCAGATAGTGGATTCCACCTCCGGGTGTGAATTACTGTGTTTCCTAGACGCATATTCTGGGTACCATCAAATCAGAATATCTAGGGAAGATGAAGAACATACTTCTTTTATCACAGTAGATGGATTGTACTGTTATACTGCCATGCCATTTGGTATCAAGAATGCAGCTTCAACATTTGTACAAGCTATGTACAAAACCTTTGGAGAGCTCATCAGAGACGTAGTGGAAGTGTATGTTGAGATCAAAGACAAGGAGTCACTTCTTGACACCTTGCAAGCTGTCTTCGACAAGCTACGGGTCACCCGCACGAAGCTGAACCCAGACAAGTGCGTCTTTGGGGTTAGCTCCGTAAAGCTTCTTGGTTTCCTGGTAAACCACCTAGGCATAGAGGCAAATTCGGCGAAGATTAAAGCCATAGAGAAGATGCGGCCACCAGCCCGCATCAAAGATGTCCAGAAACTGACTGGATGTCTAGCCGCCCTCAGCCAGTTCATCTCAAGACTGGCGGAACGGGCGCTACCCTTCTTCAAGCTATTGAGAAAGTTCGGACCATTTCAATGGTCTGAAGAAGCAGAAAAGGCGTTCCAAGAGCTAAAGCATCTCCTCGCCACTCTACCAACCCTGGTAGCTCCGAACCCTTGTGAGCCCTTACTGCTTTACATTTCAGCAACCGACGAGGTTGTTAGCATGGCCCTGGTCGCGGAGAGGCCAGAACCATCACAAGTTCAGGAATCCAGACCCCTCCGGGAGGGTCCTGAGATTCCTGAAGGTAAGTCTGGGTCCCAGCCCCTAGACATGGATCAACAAGGAGTAGTCCCAGAAGACTTGGACCCCTCTGGGAAGGTCCGGGTCACTCCAGGAGAAGCTCCGGGTTCCTCTAGCAGGGACCCAGAGGTCCCCAAAGCAGGTCCAGACCCTTCCAGGAGGGTCCAGATCGTTGTGGAGGAAGCTTCGGGCCCCTCCGGGAGGGTCCGGACAGTCCAACGCCCAGTGTACTTCATCAGCGAAGTACTACATGATGCCAAGAATCGATACCTAGAGGTGCATAAGCTGCTTTATGCAGTTCTCATCGCCTGCAGGAAGCTTCGCCATTACTTCCAAGCTCACAAGATCTTAGTGGTGACCTCCTACGTGTGATCTTGCATAATCCCAACTCTACTGGGAACATTGCAAAATGGGCAGCGGCATTGGCCGAATTCGATCTTGAATTTGTTCCCAGACAAGCGATCAAGAGTCAAGCATTGGCAGATTTTGTGCCGGAATGGACACCCTCTCCATCAAACCCTGGGGGCCCCAGTGAGCAGAAGTCGGAACTGAAGGCTCCGGTCTTCACCAAACCTCAATTGACCCTCTACTCAGATGGCTCCATGCAAAAACAGGGGGCTTGAGCTGGAGTCCTTCTCCTCGCACCAACCGGGGAGAAGGTAAAATACATGGTCCACCCTGACTTCAAAGCGACCAACAACATGGCGGAGTATGAATCACTCATTCATGGACTAAAGGTGGCACTATCATACGGTGTCAAGCAGCTGTTGGTCAAGGGAGATACGCAGCTCATCATTAAACAGGTGAAGGGTGAATGCTCATGTAACAATCCTCAACTAGCTGCTTATCTCCTTGAAGTCCAGAGGCTTCAGAAGGACTTCGAAGTCCTGGATCTCCACCATGTCCAGCGTGCCCATAACGCTGAAGCTGACGAACCCTCGACGAAAGCATCAACCGGAGCTACTGCTCCTGACGGAACCTTCGTCCGAAGGTTATCAAAACCCACAGCTCAGCCTGCCGAACTGAGCGAAGGGGGCAAGACCAGCATCCCGAAGCTGGCGGTTCCGATGGTCCTGTTACCATGGCAGCCATCAAGGGTCGTAGGTGCTGCCGGAAGCTCCAAGCAACCAAGCACGCAAGACTCAAATGCTCAAGCAAGCTCTGATGCATTGATCTCGGAGATCCGGAGCTACTTGAAACACAATATCCTTCTTGACAATGATGTATCCGCTGATTGGATAGTAAGATTGGCTAAAAGATACACATTGGTAGAAGGGGATCTCTACCGGCATGGTGCCAACAGCGTCCTAATGTGGTGCATCACAAGGGGAGAAGGCTGCAAACTCCTCGCAGAAATCCATGGAGGCAAGTGTGGGAACCACGCGTCTTCCCGCACGCTGGTCGGTAAAGCCTTCCGGCACGGCCTCTATTGGCCTACGGAGCTCCAGGATGAAACTGAGCTGGTGAAGAAATGAAAAGCATGCCAGTTCCATGCAAAACAAATTCACACACTAGCTCAGCCTCTACAAATGATACCTCCTACATGGCCTTTCGTTGTGTGGGGGATGGACATCTTGGGACATTTCCCAAGAGCCGTTGGAGGTTACAAGTTATTGTATGTTGCCATCGACAAGTTCACCAAATGGCCGGAAGGAACTCCAGTTGTGACAATAAACAAGCAATCAGCTATCAACTTCTTGCAGTCCATAATATGCAAATTTGGGGTCCTGAACAAAATCATAACAGATAATGGGACCCAATTCACAAGCTCTAATTTCCAAGGATATTGCGAAGATATCGACATCCAAGTCAGCTACGCCTCTGTAGCTCACCCGACAAGCAATGGCCAAGCCGAAAGAGCAAATGCAGAAATCCTGAAAGGACTCAAGACGCGCACATATAAACGCCTGAAAAAACATGGAGCCAACTGGATTGAAGAACTTCCGCCCACTCTATGGTCCAACAGGACAACTCCAAACCGGTCAACCGGAGAAACACCCTTCTTCCTGGTGTACGGAGCTGAAGCAGTCCTTCCTCCAGAAATCACCTTGGGGTCGCTCCGGGTCCGGACCTCTGATGAAGCCACGCAGGACCAGCTCTTGGGTGAAGACCTTGACCTCCTTGAAGAGGGAAGGTCCCAAGCACCTTCGTAAGTTCTACGGTTAGTATCACGGAGGTGAGTCTATAATTACATGTGGTGTATGTTATAGAGTCATTGTACAGAGTCGGGTAGCTCCTCCAGGAGGGCAGCCGGACCTACCCTGTTAGGTCCACAACGCTCATGCAACACTTGTCATAGTCTCAGAACTAAAAGTGTATCTAGTAACCTTGGGTCAAATGAGAAACGAAACACAATTAGCCTGGCTCCATACCCTAAGAGTGTACTTGTTTCCCCTGTACCCCGGACCTATAATAAAAGACATCATTGTGTGAAAACAGACTCCACGTGCATTTACTTTGTACAGGCTCAATATTTTTTATTTTTCTCTTTCTTGTCTATAACAAAGTTGTGCAGTTCTTAAGAAACTTTAGGTCGACCAGTTCATGTGCAATTCGAAGTTGCATTGTCTATCCTTCCGGGTTCAAGCATTGTTGATGGCCTACTTGTCTGAATGTCGCCAAGCCAATCTAGGGTCGGAGTGTGCTATCGACTTAGCCTGGTCCTGCACCCTAAGTACGCCACTCTACCTACACCCCGGCAGGCCGAAGTAAGGCGAGTCCAGAAACAATCGGGCCGGGAGGAAGTGAGACGGTGCTCTTGATTGTACTTAGGATTGTGTTCGACCTAAAACTTTCTTGGGAACAGTAAGCCGCAATGAAGTTATAGATAAGAAATGAATTTTACTGTTTTTCTTGACTTCAGTGTGCCGGAAAAATAAATAAGCTCCGACATCCTCTAAGTGGCTTGTGGTCAATGTTCAAACATTTACATCGAGCATCTCTGGAGCTAACTCTTCCGGTAAAGCTAGGAGGCAAGTCGTCAACGTGAAGATGGTGGAAAGACTCTAAAGTGGAGTCTAAAGTTGACACAACACGTGTTGACGGAGGTCATTGCTGGAGCTACCAAAGCTTTGACACCCCAGAGGACTAACCATCGATGCTCCGGAGCTACTAAGCTCCGGCGATGGTCAATGCTGGAGCCACTAAGCTCCGAAAGCCTCAGGGGGCCTACACTATCGAAGACTTCAGACCTACATTCTACAAGTTCGAAGCACGCAAGTCTTCAACAACTGTTACATCCTCTTGGTACATGTTCACAATCAAATTGTGTACATCTACTGGGGGGCCAAGCGAGACAAAGATGTTGAAGACAAAAAATGAAATTCGAATTCACAAAAATTTGGATTTCATTCATCTGGAGACAAGAGATTACAAAATTTGGGAGGAAGAAGAGAAAGTACAAGCGGGAGCTACAGGGAGATGATCCTAGACCCTATGGAGAACTGGACGACCTTCTGAGCCACCTCCAACACGTTGGCTCGGGCGGCTTCACCCTCTCCTTTGATGGGACCTTCAAGCACCGGGTCCAAAGGGAATTGAGGGTCCTAGCTGGTGTAGCACGTCAGGACATACTCTGCGACGTTCTTCGCCAGGGACTGACCCTCTGCTTCCAACTGGTCCGCGATGACATCGCCCACCTTGTAGAGTTTGCTGCCTGCTGACCCCAGCGCCTCCAATGCCTGGTCCAGCCTCGGATCATCCGGACGCACAGGACTGAAGCCCATTGGTGTCAGCGCATTGTTGCCCTTGCCCAGGAAGTCCCAAACTTGTTGGGACTCCTCAGCCCTTGCACCACGCATCTCCGCCAAAGATCTTTTGGCAGTCGCCAGCTCCGAGCTCTCCCGAACAAGATGCTCAACCTCTTTGGCATTCTGCTGAATCGTTTCAGCAACTTGCCTTTCGAGGTTGCTAAGCTCTTCCTCCTAGAGGTGGATATCGTTCTAGTGTTTGAACAAATCTCTCTCCTGACCCTGCACTTTCTTCTCCCGGGCGGCGATGGCGTTCTCCTATTTGTAGAGTTCCCTCCCTCGCTCCTAGGCCTTCTCCTCCTCCTCCTTGCAACACTCATCCAATTTCTTGGTGCGTTCTTCAAGACTCTTGTCAGCCAGAGCTGTCTTTTGGACAAGCTCCTCCTCCCTCTTCACGAGGTCATCCCGCAGCTCCAGGAATTTCTGCTCTTCATCTTCGGGTCGTCTCTCCCGAGATTCAAGAGCCCCTCGGCGCTTGACGAGACTATCGTGGATGGCGGAGAGCTTTTCCTGGCGTTCATCAGCTGCACTATTGGCAGCCTTGGCCTGATCATATATGGCCCGGGATTGGTTGTCGAGGGTCTGCGTCTTGCTTTCCCTCTCATCCAACAACTTTCCCCAGTACTCCAGGCGAACCTTCTCCCTTTGCACCCACTCCTTGACGTCAGCCGGCCTCGACTGTGCCAGCTTGGTCTCGAAATGGAGTCAGTTGCGCCACCTCTTAAAGGTTTGGCGCTCCTCCTCAAGGGCCTTGCTATCATGGTAGAAGGCCAGTTGGACTTGGCGAAGACTAGAGAAGGCGTTGTTGATAGACAACGATAGGGGGATCGGGTCCAGACCCGTCGGGGTCATCTCTGCTGGCTCCAGCGGATCTTCGGCAACAAAAATTGGGTCCCACTCTACAAGAGCGGTACCCTGAGCTTCCACGGCACTAGGGCCGTCCTACGGGATAGCCTCGCCGCCACTGAGGAAGTGCTTGCAGCAGAAGTACCGACCTCCGGAATTGGTTCCGAAGGCCCAACCGCCAGGTCATCAACAACTGACCCCTCCGGCGGGGGGCCAACAGCTTCATCATGGCACCCTGGCTCAACAGAGGGCACCTCCGGGATCACCGCATCCGGAGCAGGCGTTGAAGGTTCGGCCGGAGCAGAAGCTACTTCTATCTCCGGCGCAGGCGCTCCCTCCGCTTCTGGCTCTGGCGCAGGTGCTTCCTCTGCCCCTAGTTCGGGTGCTAGCGCTTCACCCATCATGTGATCCGGCGCTGGCGCTTCGACCGCCATAGGATCAGGCGCCGTCGCCTTCGCAGCAACTGGCTCGGACGCCAGAACCTCTTCAACAGCCGGCTCCACAGCCGAAACTTCTACAGCTACCGGCTCTATCGTTGGAGCTTCCTCAACAACCAACATAAGTGCCGGAGCTTCATCAACACCCAACTCTACCGCCGGGACCTCCTCAACTACCGGCTCGACTGCTGGAGCTTCAACAACATCCGGCTCTAGGGCCGGAATCGCAGCCTCATCCGGCTCTGTGGCTGGAACGTCCAACATCACAGCATCCAAGCTTGGAGCTTCAACCTCCGAGGCTGGTGCTGCTGGTACATCTTCAGTCCCGTGGTCCGGCGCTACCACGGGAACTTCTGGGGATGAGTCATCCAAAACCACGACAGCCGACGTCGGGGCTGCCGCAGCCTCTGCCACCTCTTGGGGCGGCGCTGGAATTGGAGCTGGAGCTTCAGCCCGCATAGCCTCAACTGCTGCTGCAGGGACCGGAGCTTCATCCCTTTTCTTGGGCACGCTGTGGATGAAGGACGAAGAGACTCAAAACACAGTTAACAATAAAACAACTGACTGGGGTAAAAAATCAATATTTACCTCGGAAGGCTTTCGCACCAGTTCCCACGGAACCTCTTATCCGAACGCTCCGGACTGGCCCCAGTAGGCACTGTCGTGGTAGTCCCGGAGGGTCCCCTGGAGCTTGCTGCTGCTGTTGGCGTTGCTTTGGTCGAGGACCCCCTCGACCGGGAAGGACCCCAGGACCCAGAGCCCTCAGCAGGCCCTGAGACCGAAGTCACTTGGCCGGAGCTAGCACCCTGGGAAGATGCCGCAATTGGAGTAGACGCTGCCATTGTAGACCTTCCCCTTCGGGGAGAAGGAGACGACGCGGAAGAAGAATGCCTGGCCCTCCTATCGGCATGCTTCCTCTTACGGCTCGAGGGCTCAGCCAATTCCTTGCCCTTGCCGATGACTTCGGTTCTTGGCTTAGGGGCGGGGACGGATCCACCCTCCGGAGCTTTGGAGATTGCCAACCCAGTGGTCGAGCGCCTCTCAACGACACCTAGGTCGTCACGCACCGGCATCGTCTGCCGGAGCTCCCTACTAAACGCTGCCTCCATATTCAGTGGGAGGAAAGCTGGCGATGGAGCCAAATCGTTGCCCTCGACGTCGATGGCGTGCTAGAATTTCTTCAAGTGGAACTCTAAAGTTGAACCCTCCATGTTGGACTTCAAACCGGTCACGATCCGGTCGTCGTCAACCATGCTGTTGAGATCCCAAGCCAACTTCTCCCTCCTCTTCAACAGAGCCCACCCGTTGGTCAGAAAGTTGCAAAACACCGCCTCGGAGTCACTCCTCCTTCCACACACAGGCGGATCCTGGTCAGAGTAGGATCGAAGGCATCCGACAGCACCGGAGCTTCACTCCAAACTGCAGTGTCGATGTTGGGGAGGCCTTCTGACAGCTCCAGCTTCTCGTGCTCCTCCACCCTGATTACAATTCATTCCTTCTCCCAGTCGTCACACTTCCCAAAAGGGAACGACCGCAAGTACTTGTACGGGCACTTCTTGCGCTTCATGAAATAATAGAAGCCAAGGTACTCGTCGCTCCGACCTGTGGTCTGGACAGTGAAGAAGGTGCGGAAGAGCTTAATGCAGGGGGGAATCCCCACCCACATCTCACAGAAGTGGACAAATATGGACACCAACAGAATGGAGTGGGGGGCAAGGTGGTAAAGCTGCAGACCATAGAAGTCTAGCAACATCAAGAAGAAGGAGGAGAAAGGTGGGATCAGTCCTACCATGGCGTACGCGGAGAAGTACACCATGTCGCCGGTGTGTTCCTTCTCGAATGGAAGCTTGCCGGCGCAGACCAGGTGATTCAAGAAGTCAGGGGACCATCCCATGAGGGCCCAGACCTTCTTCAAATCATCATCGGTCTTCAGTCGGCTTTGGCGGAGACCCAACTCCATCGCGGCACGGTGAGGCAAAAGAGGATAGGCAAGCAAAAGTTTGGAAGGTTTGACTACAAGATCGATTAAAAGGCGTAAAGAACCCCAAACGATGCATGCTTTCCTTCTTAAGTAAGCCCTCGCAATGCCTGGATGGAAACCGCAGAGGAGCTGACAATACCAGTCGAAGATTTCACCCCGCCAATGACAAGAGGGCCCAAGGCCACCCCGACGATCAACCCGAGGTTCTTACCCCAGGCGAACGGTTGTAATCATGAAAGGCGGGAAACCTGAAGTCGGTGGCCTGACAGGTCGCGCGGAACTGATACGATTTTCGTATCGGGAACCGACGACCTTCAATTGCGTGAGATCCGCACGCTAAGATCTCACCTGCCGCCTTCAAGATACGCCACGCGGCGGAAGTTTAACTGTGAACTACCGCCAATGGCATAACCAAAGACCCTTGAAGACATGATTAAAAAACCAAAGAATAGACCCACCTTCAGTGAAATGGCTTCATACAAAAGGTCTCTCCCAGAGGTGAGTCCAGGGGGCCACTTTCGGCACCCTCCGTACCGGAGACCCCTTGGGATTGCAAAGATCACAAGGAAACTCCATATACCAGATTTAAAGACCTCCGAAGGCCCCACATGTCAGGTGTAGCCGGACCTGCTCCCCCGACATGGTTAGTCCTGGGGCCCCAAGTGTATCACAAGATCGGAGCTATCACCCACACCTGGGAAGCTCCGATCAGAATACCAATATGGCACCCCCGAACCTAACCCCAGACCGAGGGAAGCTCCGGTACTGACATGCGTCCAACAGCACCGGACCTACCCGTCCACGACAATGAGCTCTGCTGCTGCCACGTGGCAACCGCCGAATCTTCAACTTCAACTATCAGGCCGGTGGACCCCCCAATAGCTCCAGGCCTTCAAGGATCAATTAAAGACTTCAAGACCTGATTAAGTGTCATTAATACCATATTAATGAAACACGATCGGGATGGCCCTTAATACTGGTAACGGCACTGTTAAGGCCCGTTACCAAGCTATTAAGGGTAATTAACCCCATTTATTGTGTATCAAGCGTGTGTAACCGCCGGGGCCACCTGTCGGGCCAGGCTAACGTTGTAACGACAAGTACTTGTACTATAAAAGGACTGGTCGATGATACTCAAACGACGGTTCCAAACCACTGCTGAACACTCTGAGCTAGATGAGCTTCTTCTTCTAGAGCTTCTTCTAGACTCACAAGCTTAATACATCACCAACACACCCCATGGAGTAGGGTATTACGCTCAGGCGGCCCGAACCACGTAAATCCCTGTGTACACGTGTCTTTCACCTTCTTGAATCTCTGTGCACCCATTACCGAACTACAACTCCTCGATCTACCAAAGGTGGTGTCGGGAGATCTGCCAGTTCCAAACACCGACACCATCCCTCGCAGATATGAGTACGACTTGTTCACTTAGTTGTGACGTAGTAATACTTGCACTTGAGATGAGAATTAATTACTGCTGTTATGAACATTATATTATCATAGTATTTCTATGTTGTATGTATTAGTATAGTGCTCAATAAATTTATATCTCCACCCTGGGGTATGTAGCATCGTGATGAAGTGTCTCTTGTTTAATTGTGGAGTTACGATGTTGCCCGACACAAGGTTTAAGCTGCTGCTAATAAATCTGAAAATAAGGACCCACATTTAGGAGAGTCCGTTATGCAAATCTGCCCTCCCATGTTTATGTCTTTACCCTCATGTAGAGTTTCATGTTTAAGTGAGACAGTTAAGTCTTGCTGAGCCTTCATGCTCATGGTTGCTATATAATTTGTTTTGCAGGTACTAATCTTTGTGCTTATGATTATGGTTGTCCGATAAGACTCGGGACTCTCCGAGTGATATACTCATGTGGGAACCATACCGCTATTGTTTGGTCTTCGTGGCTAGTGAGAAACGTCCGTGGGCTGGATGACTTCTCTTCTGCTTATTAGATGTGAGTACAAGAGTTGTAATCTTATCTTCTGCTGTAGTTTTTTTTTATAAACTATTTGTAAACTGAACATCTTTGTAAATTTCAGCAAATGATTTATGTAATACGCGTTCCTTTACATGTGTGTTGTTTGGTGTCGCATCGCATGACACCACCCAATGTGATTCCTAGAAAGTGTGGACTCCGGTCCCCACAGCCTGGTATCAGAGCCACATTGGGAATGTCACACTAAATAAGGATCGTATTACAAGAAAATCATAGGATATGGTGAGGATACGGCACTAGTCCCACATAAGGACTGTATTAGCATAAGTTATTAAGGTGGAAAATCTAACATATGTGTTATTATATTCTGTAACGATGCTCCGTATCAGGTAAGAGGTAAGGTATGCCACCGCAAGTAGATCAATTGTGTTAAGATCACCATGCGAGAGGTAGCATGTGATTGTTTCCGTGGCTTGGCATGGAAATGTCAATATGAGTCTCTGAAACATTTCATGTTTCTGAGAACATATGACACGCGGTACCCCAGCGTCCTTCAAAATTAGTAGGAGCCCCCGTCAGGTGGGACACAACCCGATGTGCCTCTTACAGGTGCAGCACTATGCAAAGACGTGGGACCCCGTCGGGTCGTAGAAAACCCGGTCATATACCTCGAGACGTGGCTTAACTCGGGGCGGCCCGTATGGAATGATACGGGACGAATGCTTTCACTTATATATATATTATTGTGAAATGTTTGCCCGTGTGGGCTATGTCGTACGACACCATATGATTGATCAGTAGTTTGTTTGTAGTGACAGGTACACTAACCACGTGATCGTTTTGCGCTTAAAAATCGTTTGCAAGTGAACGTCATTAAGGCCACCGTTGAGACATATGCCGGAATACCGGCTTAGAATTTTTACTTTGTGAGGCACGTAGTACCGACATATACTCTATTGATGCATTAACCATTTTTCTGTAAAATGGAACTGAGAATATGTAAAACTACTTATATTAGCTATCGAGCTCTGAGTTTGAACTACGTTTTCAAATTTGGAGTAGGTGTTGAAGTCACCAATTTAAAAACAGAGTGTTCTGTTTCTTCCTGAAAAATACCTGACTTTGAGATACCATATCTCTCATAAGAAAACTCCAATGAATGTGTACCTTACATGGATGGAAAATTTAGGAAGTCCGTTAAAACTGTTATGTTCAACTCCAGAACTGAACTCCCCTCTAACCTGTTCAAAATTTCAATGTTCCAAAAACTGCTAAACTGGACGGAAACTGGAACCCTCTCTGGACTCCTTACTTTGTTGACCATATCTCACTCTAGAAAAATAGAACGGGACCATGCAAGAGATTTTTAGAATCCTTGTAACATTTATTACAAATTTATAAATTGTGGCTTTTGTAAATTCTGCTGTTTTATATCTGGAAATGGTGGCCCAAAATCAGCATAAACAAAGGAGATGCTGTCAAATTTTCCAGAAAAACTGTCAGGTTTACAATGCCATATCTTCTCAACCAGAAATGATCTGGAGGCAAACCAATACTTTTTGGAAATTTATTGAAGTTTACTTCAACTTTGTGGTTCACCTCAAGATCCGATTCTGCCATTTACTGGGTTAAATTTGTGTTTGAGTACAAACTAGTCCGGTTTTGACAGAAACTTCATCAGTTTGGCATAATTTGGTCTTGTTACGGATCTGGTCCTTGATTTCACTTTGAGAAGTTTCATAACAGACCAGGTGTCGATACTCAACCATGTACCAGTGAATTTATGGTTTCAGCCACTCAAACATATTTTTTTATGACCACGTTTGTGTCATATTGAAGATAAGAAAGTGTATTTGCACGATAACGCGCATCACGTCTCGTCGCGACTGTCGAAATGAACTTCGAGCCATGGGGTTCATTATTTTGGAGCTCTCTATTGTAACATTGGTCCAGGGATGATGTATTGTGTATAAAGTTTATACTTTATCAATATATGTTACCGTTATGCAATTTTTGTTATGAATACACACACTATTGTTTTCATCCTAGTGTGATCTTGCAATATCACGTCTCATGATGGATTAACGACTGTAACTGCAGAATGGTGCGCACTCGTGCAACATACGAGGTCCGTGGTTCAAGTCAGGGAGGGGATGACTCCCGAGAGCCGGAACAACCGGCGCAATTGCCACCTCCGTCTCCGCTTACATTGGCGGATGATATCGCTGCCATGATGGGTTCGCGCGACAAGCAGAACGAACTGCTGCGAACCCTCATGCAGATTGCATCCAATCAGGGGGATGTCAAGCCGAAGGCAATCGTCAACCTCAGCAAGCAACATATCCGGAATTCTTGGTGACTGCACCCCCCGTGTTCAGTGGTGATGGTGAACCTCTAGATGCGGTCTATTGTCTCGGCACCATTGAAGCTATGTTCGGACTGCTACAGTGCAGTGATTATATGAAGGTTTGATATGCAGCACAACAAGTACATGACATCGCTGGTGCTTGGTGGGCAAACCACATCGCCTCCTTGTCCGTCGGACAGCAAGTCACTTGGACAGAGTTCTGGAAGGCATTCCACGCCTATCATGTTCCTCTTGCCATTATGAGATGGAAGCTTCAGAAATTTATTGATTTGAAGCAAGGAGAAATGAGTGCTCAAGAATACTCCAGAGTCTTTGTTAATCTGACACAATATGTGTCGGAGTATGTGAGTATGGAGGATTAGAAGCTAGAGTACTTCTATTGGGGTCTAAGCCCCATGTTGAAAGACAAGTTTGCATTGTTCAATCATGGTTCGTTCAACGTATGCTTAATGTCACGATTACACAAGAGGATGCCACTCGTGAGAGGATCGCGGAGGAGTCAAAGAAGAGACTAGCTGTGCAGGACAGCACACATAATGTTCCTCAAAAATACCGCATGGTGTACCGATCACCGTCCGGTCAGATATGGCAACCGGCTGCACAACCGAGTTCGTTTCAGAGTCGGCCGTTTGAAGTATCAAATTTCCAACCAGCACATCAGCAGCAAGAACAGTCACAAATTGTTCCAGGGGCATTTATCTCACAATGAGATGCAGGACAATTCAGGCCTCAAGTCAGAGGGCCGTTGAATCAGTATAAGTGTTTCACATGTCATCGTGTTGGGCACTATACCAAGGATTGCCCAGGGAAGATGTTGAGCAACGGACAAGTACCAGTACAACGGTGTATTCAGCCCCGTATTCAACCAGAGAGGACAGCACTGCAAACCGGAAGTGTTCAACACATAGCGATCGAGAGTGTTCCAGAGGGAGCACCGGTGTTAGCGGGCATGTTTGCTATCAAAGACATACTCGTCCTCATACTCTTTGATTCCGGTGCTACCCAAAATTTTATCAGTAAGTCATGTGTGGATCAGCACCAATTATCCACCAATACTCCCAAGAATAGTTATCTTATAAGTTCACCGGGTGGGAGTATCTCAGCTAGTCAGATTGTTCCCCGGGCAGGTCTATGTTTGGGAGGCAAGATATATCCAACGTCGCTGATTATATTCAATAGAAAGAAGATAGATGTAATATTGGGGATGTCATGGTCAAACCATCACGGTGCCGTTCTTAATATCGGTACCCGGACTGTCCAAATTAACTCTCCGATACACGAACAGCACGAACTGGTTTTGTACAGCATGGAGCGGGACAGTGCAGCTACATATAATACGGAAGCAACTAAACTTGAAGATATTCCGGTGGTCCATGAGTATCTTGATGTGTTTTCCGATGACTTACCGGGCATGCCGCCCGAACGTGACGTTGAGTTCAAGATTAAACTTGTACCGGGAACCTCAACGATTTCTCGAAGACCGTATTGAATAACGCCTAATGAGCTAGCTGAATTAAAGGAACATTTGAAGGACCTTTTCGAAAAGGGTTTTATTCGCCCAAGCTCTTCACCTTGGGGCTGCTCGGCGCTGTTTGTCAAGAAGAAAGATGAAACATTGCGGTTATGCGTGGATTATCGACCGCTCAATGCTGTGACTATAAAGAACAAGTACCCGCCACCCCGCATTGACATTTTATTCGGTCAACTTGTTGGTGCGAGGGTGTTCTCGAAGATGGATCTTCGGTCCGGATATCATCAAATAAAAATCCGACTGGAGGATATACCGAAGACGGCATTCTCGATGCGATATGGATTATACGAGTATGTTGTCATGTCTTTTGGTCTCACCAATGCTCCGGCTCACTTCGTGTATCTCATGAACTCAGTATTTATGCCAGAGTTGGACAAGTTCGTCGTGGTCTTCATTGACGACATATTGGTTTATTCCATGTCAGGGGAAGAGCATGCTGAACATCTGCATATTGTGCTGCAACGATTGAGAGACCATATGCTCTATTCAAAATTCAGCAATTGTGAATTTTGGATCAGCCAAGTGCCATTCTTGGGACACATCATTTCAGCTGAGGGCATCGCGGTGGACCCAAGTAAAATTGTTCAAGTGCTGAAATGGCAATCTCCGAAGTCCGTACATGAAGTCCGAAGTTTCCTCGGTTTAGCGGGATATTATCGGAGGTTCATCCAGAGCTTCTCAAAAAACGCAAAAACTGATGACGGAGCTGCTGAAAAAGGGCACCAAATATATTTGGAGTTCAGCTTGTGAAGAAGCGTTCAAGACATTAGTACAGCACCTTACAACAGCCCCAGTTCTTGCTCAGCGGACACGACAAAATCGTTTGACGTTTATTGCGATGCATCCGGCATCGGACTTGGCTGTGTTCTTATGCAAGGAGGATGTGTGGTCGCGTATGGATCTCGACAACTCCGAAACCACGAGTAGCACTATCCGACTGTCGACCTTGAGCTCGCTGTCGTGGTATTGGCATTAAAAATGTGGAGGCATTACTTGCTTGGAAATCTTGTCCACCTCTACGCAGACCACATAAGTTTGAAATATATTTTCATGCAGAAGGAGCTGAATATGAGACAACGAAGGTGGCTAGAGCTGATCAAAGATTACAAAATTGAAATTCACTACCACACCGGTAAAGTGAACGTGGTTGCAGACGCACTTAGTCGGAAAGCTCATGTCCACAACATCACCATGGCTGAAATGGAAGATGAGGAACCAAGTCTATATGTGATTCCATATGGGGCTCTCAAAAATCTTGCTCTCATTCCCACCATCCGAGAGGAAATTATTGAAGCCCAACAGAAGGACAAGGGCCTGTCACACATACAAGAAAGAGTGGACAGCGGGGAGGCAAAATGTTTCCAGAAAGATGAGCACGGTACATTATGGTTCAAGGACCGGATAGTTGTACCCCGAGATGTTAAGCTCTGGAAGAAAATATTGGATGAAGCTCACATGTCAAAATTTTCAATTCATCCGGGCAGCAATAAAATGTATCAGGAATTAAATACCAAGTTTTGGTGGACACAGATGTAGCGGGAAATAGCAAAGTACGTATCCGAGTGTGATACGTGTCAGTGAGTGAAGGCGGACCATATGAAGAAAGCGGGACAGATGCAACCGCTGAATATTCCAAAATGGAAATGGGAGGATGTGAGTATGGATTTCATAGTCGGATTGCCACTCACATTCCGGAAGCATGATTCGTTTTGGTCGATAGTTGACTGACTAACCAAATCAGCACACTTCATTCCGGTAAATGTCGGATTCAGTGCCAAGAAATATGTGGAGTTGTACATATCAAGAATCGTGTGTCTACACGGCATTCCTCGCACGATTATTTCAGATCGAGGCTCACTCTTCATTGCTCATTTCTGGGAGCAGTTGCACGCGTCGTTGGGTACTAAGCTGATTAAAAGCTCCACATATCACCCACAGACTGATGGACAAACCGAGATTGTGAACCAAGTCCTTAAAGACATGTTGCGTGCATGTGCCATCCACCAAGGTAAAAATTGGGATGATCATTTACCGTTGTTGGAATTCTCGTACAACTACGGTTATCAAGCGAGTATCAAGATGGCACCATAGGAAGCTCTATACAGCCAGAAATGCCGCACCCCACTGAATTGGTGTGAGTCCGGCAAAAGTGTGACACTCGGGATTGATCTAGTCAACGAAGCCGAGGAACAAGTTCGGATCATTCAAGCAAATCTAAGAGCGGCTCAATCTCGACAGAAGAATTATGCGGATAAGCGGCGTCGCCCACTGAACTTTGATATAGGAGATCACATATACCCCCGCGTGTCACCGATGAGAGGAATTCATCGGTTTGGAGTAAAAGGGAAGCTCGCTCCCCGATTTGTTGGCCCGCTTGCTATCATGGAGAAATGTGGACCTGTGGCTTATCTATTTGAACTACCGGCATCTCTCGCTGGTGCACACAACATTTTCCATGTATCTCAGCTCCGGAAATGTCTCATGTTCACAGCTGCAGTCCACACTGAAGAAATTGGCGAACTGCAACCGGATTTGACGTACTCCGAACATCCGATTACAATTCTTGACGAGAAGGCTAGAACAACGCGGAACCGCACACTGTTGATCTATAAAGAGTTATGGAGCAACCATACTGTTGAAGGAGAGACATGGGAATCCAAAGAATAACTCCGCTCTAACTATCCGCATTTCTTATCGTCTCATATGCGGTAATTTCTCTCCTACTTTCGTCTCTTCATTGTAATCTCAGGATGAGATTCTGTTAAGGGGGGAGGAATGTAAGATCCCTAATTTCAATAATTCAAAGTTCATTTAGGACAAAAATTTTGAATGATAAAAAGAATAAAAAAGGAAATGAGAAAAACCAATTAATTCAAACTCCAAATGAGAGATTTCAAAAAAAAAAAAACTTAGCTACTGTTCAAATGAAGTTAACATGAAGATTTGAGTTGACCAATGGATTCCAATTATTCCCAATAGTATCCCTGCAAAGCTTCACAATTTTTGAAGCAGGTTTGCTATTTAATTCAATAGCTACATTGAATTAAACTCAATTTCAAATTCAAATTTGAATTCAAATGAAACTTTGTAAAATCAACAATCTGATTTCAGAATCAATTTCTACACCTCCAAATTTGTCTACCATAAAATATCTATAATTTTTGGACACAAGTTGGTGGGATATTTCAGTGTCCAGAGAAGATAGGCTTGAATAGAGAGGTGGGACCACCCACTGGTCAGTGGGTCATTTTCGCCCATGTTCTTCCCGTGGCGCCACCTCCCGGCATGCAACTACCACTGAGGTGGTTGCCTCCCTGCTTCACCTCCAGCTGCATACAGCCCACCCTAAGGCTCTTCTTTATCATCTTCACAGTTCCCGAGTTGATTACTTAGTCATTGTTTCATCCCTGACGCAAAAGTTTCGTTTCCGGCGAGTTCTTCCGCTCCCCATCAAAATCCAGCAAGGATCATTGGTATGATTCAAATTTATTCGCACTGGGTCACTCCCACAATATTTGGCGCAGCTCCTTGATCATTCTCTTTCACGGTTTGAGCCTCCCCATTGACCGGCTTGACGATTTTCAGGCCGCCGGCGTGCTACCTTGTTTTACCGCCTCTCTGCACCTGTGGCGCCGCCAATCTCTACCGAGTCACAAGCTGCTCCTAACAGCAAAAAGAAGCGCCTGTAAACTCTCTTGATCAACGTGAAAACCCCATCCATTTTCATTCCTCCTTGAAGAAGAAATTCAATTTTTCATTTCGGCCAAGTATGAGCGATGTTGCTAGGTTTTGCATTTAATTCAGTTTGTACGTGCAATCATTTTTCAATCCAGTTAAGGATTATGGACTAGACCTCCACACGCAGCTGAACACCAAAATTCAGAGCAACCATCGAGAAATTTAGCGGGAGTCAAGTTTTCGTAGCCGCCTTTGTAAAATTCCGACGGCTCACCGGCGAACTCGACGTTGCCGACCTTTCCACTCAATTTGAGTCTCCTAATCATCCTCCCCAGGCTTCCAGGAAGCTTCCTGGCCATTTTCCAGCTTGTTCGGGCATTGTTTGAGGCTTGCCGACATCACCGAAACCCTAGCTCTGCCCGCCGCCGTCGATACCACTTCTCCGGCCATCAATCGCCGTCTGGAGTGTCACCATCGAGATCCCCATTGGATTTTAGGTAGGGGCGGCGAGTCTGGGAGGCTGAGGTGCCCTAGCGCATGCTGTGGTGAGGTGCCGCCGCCTGCCACCATAGGGCGCCGCCCGAGCGCTGCCGGCGCGAGGAAGAAGACGACTCGGGGTGGGCCCCGGTTATCTGTGACAAAACGGCACGCCCCGGATCTGCTGCGGTTTCACAAGCGCGTGTGGCTACGCCCTTTAATTCTGCGGCCCCATGTTGCTTCGACCCGATTGGCCTATTTTAAACCTGTGGGCCCAGCCCTTTATTTAAATGTTTTACATTGGAATTTTATTCCAGAAATTGCTCCAACTTTGAAAATCCATATCTCCTAGTAGAATTGTCCAACAATTCCCAAATAAATTTTGTTAAAACCAGCATGAAGAGTACTTTCCGGTGGTGCATTTGGGATTGTATGAAAGTCTTTAGGAATTTCTCCTTAATTCAAATAAGCAAAATGCTTATAGAATTAATTCCTATAGTTCTGCTCTTTGGAAAATTACAAAATTTTTCCAGAACCTTCACTTGAATATCCTTGAACTCCAGTAAACGTTTCAGGATCATTAGACTTCATTTACATGGTATGATCACCTGTGTATCCTCTATGCACATAAAAATAGCCAAATTCATTTAGAATTTGTACAGAAACTTGTGCAAGCTTCTAAATTGAATATCTCTCAGTAGAAAGATTCCAAAATTGTCAAACTAACTTTGTAGGTTTTAAAATTGTCCACACTAACCATAACTGCAACCCAATCTTCATGAAAATCCCTAGATTTTCCCGTAGAGCCCTTTAAAGCAAATTAATGTCTGATTTTTATCTGATGATTCCCTACATAGAAAAATCTGAAATTCTTCCAAAATGTTCTTTACTAAGTTTATGAATTCCTGTAAAAATTTCAGCTTCATTGTACTTAATTAACCTAGTTCAATATAGATATTTTCCTAACTGGTCATAGAATGCCCAAAAACAACAGAAACATTTCAGTAAATTATTCAAACTTGAAAATTAAATATCTCTCTGTAGGATGCTTAGAAAATTATGAAACAAATTTTGTTGAGTCATTCTTGACCTCCTCTAAATAGACCACCAACTTCTGGTTATGTCAAAGTACAGATTTTTCCTCAAAATTCTGGAAATGTTTGGGTTCATTAAATTTTAGACAACAGTAACTTCTATGAATTGATCCCAATTTTGTCCAGAACCTTACCCGTAGTACCTAGTGTCCCATGTAAAATTTCCAGAACCATTAAGATTAAATACATATACTTAACTGTCTTTCCATTATGCTATATCATAATACAAGTATTGATTAACTTGCATAATTCTTTGCATATCGATTAGTTGTCGAGCTCAAGAGGATCCCAGAGCTACTTGAAGTCATCCCCCTGGAGATTAAATTTGATACCGTCTCGCAACAAGGCAAGCCCCGGTTTGCATCTAAGTACTATTACAAAATTTTGATTTGTATCACCTATGTCTTGGGTGAGCTATGTGCATTAGGGCTAAGGTGATTGAAAAATCCACTTGCATGACCAGATCACCCAAGGGAGTATTTGGGTAGTTGTTAAGTCATCGTGTAGACTATGCTATGCTAAATATTGTATAGGATTCGGTAGAAGTCGGGTAGTTGGAATCTACTCGCATGGCTAGGACTTTTTCACACGGGATTGGTTCAAAGAGAATGGCGTAGTAATCTGAAAATGAGACCGGGCAGGGGCGTAGGATGCAACAAGACGTGGTCTTGGGTACGTAGCCCTACCTGTGTCGGTTAAGGACTGATCCGTATGCCGCCCTACTGAGCAAGTTTGAACTGTATCGGAGTCATACTGGATATATGGGGTCCAGGAAACCGATGTACCTTGGGATGATTTTGTTGAGACTTTTTCGATTGCCTCAGGCTTTCGGCCGCAACACAGTAGATGGAAACTTGCTCAAGACATCTTCACAGCGGAAGGGTGAACCATGAGTGGGAATACTGTCCTAGACGATTGAATTGATTCAACTTGGGCAAAACATGAGAAAGGTGGCTGCGTACAACGTCCGTGGAGTGCACATACGTGACGTCCAGTACGGGCGTACATGTCGTGTATTCCAGGTATCATTGATTCAAATCACCGTCTTTCGCGGATCTAAGTACCACTTGTTCATTGAGTTGTGACGTAGTAATACTTGCACTTCAGATGAGAATTAATTACTGCTGTTATGAACATTATATTATCATGGCATTGCTATGTTGTATGTATTAGTTAGTGCTCACTAAATTTATATTTCCACCCTGGGGCATGCAACATCGTGATGAAGCATTTCTTGTTTGATTGTGGAGTTACGATGTTGCCCGGCACAAGGTTTAAGCTACTGCTAATAAATCTGAAAATAAGGAGCCACATTTAGGCAATTCCATTATGCAAATCTGCCCTTCCATGTTTATGTCTTTACCCTCATGTAGAGTTTCATGTTTTGGTGAGACAGTTAAGTCTTGCTGAGCCTTTGTGCTCACAGTTGCTATATAAGTTGTTTTGCAGGTACTAATCTCTGTGCTTATGATTATTGTTGTCTGGTGAGACTCGGGACTCTCCGAGTGATATACTCATGTGGGAACCATGCCGCTGCTGTTTGGTCTTCATGGCTAGTGAGAAACATCCGTGGACAGGAAGGCTTCTCTTTTGCTTATTAGATTTGAGTACAAGAGTTGTAATCTTATCTTCTGACTTCTGCTGTAGTTTATTTTTATAAACTATTTGTAAACTGAACATCTTTGTAAATTTCAGCAAATGATTTATGTAATACGCGTTCCTTTACATGTGTGCTGTTGGGAGTCGCATCGCATGGCACCACCCAATGCGATTCCTGGAAAGTGTGGACTCCGGTCCCCACACATTAGCAACATGGTGCCTAGGGATATTACAAGTTGGTAATGTGGAATGGGTTGTACTGTTTTTGGTGGGATCCGAATGGCTCAAGAGGGGGCCCTTGGTTGGATGTGCTCAGTTGGAGACATCACCACCGGTGAAACCTTAGCGGGGTCTAAATATGCTAGTAATCACTTTGTAAAGACTATTTTGTGATCTCTTAGCCACACACTAAAGGAAGTGTGAGACTGCATAATTGAGATTCCATAGTCATCGAAAGGTGATGAAATCACAAACTTGTAGGTAAAGTAGTACAACCTCTGCAGAGTGTGTCTAAAACTATCATGATAGCCGTGCTCCCGGTCAAGAGCAACTTGGACCCTCACAAGATTAGAGTTATGGACCTTTAACTTGGTTTAATTGCTCAAATTAAATTGGGAAATTGTATTGATTATTTAGATGGCTTTGGTATATGGAATTGGTGAAATTAAGATAATTGAGCAGTTATGAGTTGAATATGGTTTATTATTGTTGGAATTGGTTATTTAAGTTGAAAATGATGTTATGTGGGTAATTTTGGGAAGGACCGCACTTAAGGATCATAATATTGCATTTTCAACTTTTGAATGTACTTTTATGCAATTATCCCCTTTTATTATCATTCCTTTATATTGGCTACATGTCATACTTTCCCACACTTGCTGAGTATGTGCTCACCCTTGCTATTCCCCCAACAAATCTAGACGTGGACGACCAGGTGTAGTACCAGGAGATTTTTGAGGAGTTCTAGTCGTGTGTTTTACCTGTCAAGCTTGCTGGTGGAGTTTGGGAGTCGTTAGTGTTTAGTTTTTCCGCTGCAGTTGTTTAGATCTTGTATTCAGGACTATTTGAGTTGTAATAAGGTACTATTATTACTGTTATTATTATAGACATGGTTTATAATCTACTTATCAATTGTGAATCACATGTGTATGTGTGTTAAACGTCCCGGGCACACATATGCATTACGCTTGGTTCATTTTCAGAACCGGGTGTCACAATTTGGTATCAGACTCATGTTTGACCGTAGGACGCATGTGTAGGTGGAATGGACACAACAAATCACTTAGAACTTCTTTCCTATTCAGAATTAGCTTGTTTTGCACTATGTTGCCTTCCACTAACTATATAAGTGGGAAAATTTTGTTCTTTTTGCTGCTGCTGCAATTTTTGCTATTTTTCCATATTTTTGAGCAAATGCGCATCCTATCATCTTAATGTATAGCTGCTGCGCTGGAATTGAAATTTTCCACTTCTTTCCCATTGCTGCCATGTCTTTTCTTGTCTCTTTTTGCTGAAATAGAACATGCGTCCCACACTTGCACCGACCATCACTTCACACACCGATGACCCATCCCTAGACAATTCATGTAGATCATTAGTGCTTGTTTGGATTGGTGTGCTGATTGTATGATTGCTTGTTTTTGTGTTTGGTATGCGTTGTGGAGACGTCTAGCGTTTTGTCCACATCCACATGTAGTAGAGAGTTGTGGGATGTTTGTCCACATCCTCCAATAGGGTTATAGTATTCATAAAAGAGGTTGTTTAGTTATACATACCTTCATGCATATAGTTGGGGTGTTTCCTTTCAAACTCTAAATTCTCTCATCTCTACTATACTTTCACCAACGGATGTTGAGGACCCATCATCAAAGGAATGCCAACGGGCAGAATAAGAACGATAAGGTACCTAAGAATATTAACCTTGAGACAGTTGCAAGCTGGCAACAACAACCATCCCCACATGCCTCTACCGCCAAACCCCCTTTATGGAAATACTTAAATGGAAGATGGACACAACTAGAAGATTCACTATTTCGGACCGAGCTACATGGGAGATGAGGAGTATGTCCAAGAGTAAGCCTCAAAATAAGGGGGGTAGAATTCATTGCCAACCTTGTAGTCCTGAATTCGCAAGGCCTGGACATCATAATTGGAATGGATTGGCTAAGGAAGCACAACAGAGTGATTCAGGGTGCTATTCGGACAGTGCAATTGGCAAATGAAGAGGGAGTCAATATAGAATTCAAGGTAGTTCAGCCAACAACCGAGAGGGCAATGGTGAATCAAGTAGAAGAAGTAACCTCGGAGGAAATTCTGATTGTTCATGAGTATACAGACGTGTTTCCTGAGGAATTGCCAGGTATGCCACCTGATCGTGACATCTAGTTCGTCATTGATTTAATACCTGGAACTGCACCTATAGCAAAGAGGCCATAAAGGATGCCTCCTATGGAATTAGCAGAGCTCAAGAAGTAGATTCAAGAGTAGTTAGAGAAGGGTTTTATACGCCCAAGCTATTCACCTTAGGGAGCGCCAGTGCTTTTCGAAGATAAGAATGTGTGTAGATTACCCGTCTCTCAACGAGGTGACAATCAAGAATAAGTACACACTGCCCCGCATTGAAGATCTGTTCGACCAGATGAAGGGAGCCATGATATTCTCTAAGATTCATCTTCGGTCGGGATATTTCCAAATAAAGATTAGACCATCAGACATACCCAAAACAGCTTTTAGGACACGGTATGGATCTTATAAGTATACGGTCATGTCATTTGGATTGACTAATGCACCTGCAAACTTCATGTATCTTATAAACAAGGTTTTCATGGAGTATTTGGATAAGTTCATGGTAGTGTTCATTGATGACACCATGATGTACTCGAAGAGTGAAGAGGAGCACAAAGAGCATTTAAGGTTGACTTTGCAGAAATCGAGAGGGCATCAGTTGCATGCCAAGTTTAACAAGTGCCAAATCTAGTTGGGGAGATATCATTCCTAGGCCGTGTCATATCTAGAAGAGGAGTGACGGTCGACCCAGGGAAAGTTAGAGACGTGTTAAAGTAGGAACTGTCGCAAAATGTGAAGGAAATAAGGAGTTTTCTTAGAATAGCTGGATACTACCGTCCGTTCATCAAGGACTTTACCAATATAGTGAAGCACATGACTGAGCTATTAATGAAGGAGAAGCCTTTCAAGTGCACTCAAGCTTGTCAAGACAGTTTTGAGGAGCTAAAGAAGAGGTTAACACTAGCACCTGTGTTGTTATTGCCAGATGTGAGCAAGAGCTTTGATATCTATTGCGATGCTTCAAGGCAAGGACTTGGTTGTGTATTGATGCAAGAAGGCCGAGTAGTAGCTTACGCATCTAGGAAGTTGAAGAAACCTTAGCAGAACTATCCTACACATGATCTCAAACTAGCAGTCGTAGTGCATGCTTTGAAGATTTGGAGACATTATGTCCTTGGCCATAGATGTGATATTTATATGGATCATAAGAGTCTCAAGTACATATTCACTCAGACAGATATGAATTTGAGGCAACGAAGATGGTTGCAACTCATAAAGGACTATGATGTGGGAATCAACTATCATCCAGGAAAAGCCATTGTAGTGGCTGATGCCTTGAGTCGAAAGGGAGCAAGCCTCTAGCTTATCATTAGGGAGTTGCCACCCGAGCTATGCAAGGAGTTCGAACGGTTGAATCTTGGATTTGTGAATGAGATGGGCATAATGGAGTTGAAACCAACCCTGGAGAAAGAAATTTGAGAGGGACAGAAAAAGGTAAGGACATCCAGGAAATCAAGGAAAGGACCCAAAAGGGAGAGAATTTAGATTTGATGAGGACGACCAAGGTACTCTATAGCTTGGAAAATGGATTGTTGTGTCGAATGACAAGAGTCTCCAATAGTTGATATTGAAGGAGGCACATGACTCGCTTTACTCTATCCATCCTTGTTGTACAATGATGTACAAGGGCCTGAAGACATGCTACTGGTGGAATGGTATGAAAAGGGACATAGCTGAATAGTCGCACTATGTGATATATGCCAACGAATCAAAGTTGAACATCAAAGGCCGGCTGGATTATTACAGCCACTGAAGATTCCAGAGTGGAAGTGGCAAGTGGTTGGTATGGATTTCATAGTTGGTTTGCTCGCACTTCAGCGGGATATGATTCAATATTGGGTTATTGTGGATCGATTGATGAAATCAGCGCATTTCATTCTTGTCAAGACTACTTACACTGGGGCAATGTTGGGAGAATTGTATATGGGAAGAATAGTGTGTTTAAACGGAGTGCCCAAGAAAATAGTGTTTGATAGCGGTTCACAATTTACCTCAAGGTTCTGATGAAAGCTGCACGAATCAATGGGGACTCAATAGAATTTCAGTTATGCATATCACCCTCAAATGGATGGACAGACTGAGAGGACAAATCAGATTTTGGAAGACATGCTAAGAGCTTGTGCGCCGAAGTATGGAGGAAGCTGGGACAAAAGTCTGCCATATGTTGAATTTTCCTACAATAACAGTTTTCAAGCAAGCTTGAAGATGTCACTATATGAAGCATTGTATGGGAGGTGTAGAACACCCTTGTTTTGGAATGAGATAGGGGAAACTCAAGTATTTGGACCTGATGTGATACAAGATGCTGAAAAGAAAGTTCGAACAATCCGTGAGGACTTAAAAGCTGTCCAGACAAGACAAATAGGTTACGCGGATAATAGACAAAGAAGCTTATCCTTTGAAGTGTGAGGCTTCGTATACCCTAAAGTGTCACCTATGTGAGGTCACAAGCGATTTAACGTGAAATGCAAGTTGGCACCTCGCTATATTGGACCATTCAAGATTTTGGACAAACGGGAAGAAGTAGCATATAAATTGGAGATGCCTGCACATCTTTCAGATGTCCATGATGTGTTTCATGTTTTTCAGCTCAAGAAGTGTTTGAGAGTTCCCGAAGAGCAAGTACCGATGAAAGATTTGGAGCTTGAGGAAGATTTAACCTATGCAGAGCAACCTGTCAAAATTTTGGACACCAAGGAGAGGGTCACAAGAAACAAGGTAATTCAATGGTGCAAAGTGCAATGGAAGCATCATACAGAATCGGAAGCAACTTGGGAGCGAGAGGATGATCTCAAGTAGGAATTTCCCTATCTCTTTTCTTTTTGCATCGAATCTCGGGGGTGAGATTCATTTTAAGGGGGTTAGATTTGTAACACCCTAATTTTCATGCACAATGCATTGCATACATCCTCACACATGTTTAACATTAAGCCATGCAAAAAGGAACAAGATTAAAATGAATTTAGGCTTGAACTGGAAATTTCAGTCTGTCAGGGTGTGGACTTGTCTGGCCACTGAACCGGACTAGTCCGGTATCCCTATCCTCTATTCAAAAAATTCATTTTTCTCCTGAAGTGCGGACTTTTCCGGCCTTCGGAAACCAATTCGAATTCTATTATTTCTCCATAATTTGTTTTTGGGTAATTGCCTTAATTGGGCACAAGAACTCCGTGCCCAACCTCAGAGGAACCCAAGTGGACCCCACCTCGGCCCCTACACGTACCCCCACCGAATTCCACATGGAATTTACCCCAAAACCCAAACTCTCCACCCCTATATAAGCAACCCAAAACCCCACACCCCACACCTCTCCACCCCAATTGAAAACCCTTGCTGCCACTTTTGTCGTGTTGCTGATGTCAAGATCAAGTCCAGAAGCAAGGAGAAGAAGGAGAAGAGGGACAAGGGCCAATCAAGATCTTCATCAATTCTATGACAATTGACGTTCTTCATCAAAAATCTTCATCAACTCACCTTCATCAAGCCCTAATCGCCAAGATTCAAGTATCACACCCAAACCTTGATCTTTGGATCTCTAAACACATGGTATACCCTATACATTCAAGTTTTCATGCAAATTCAACCCCAATTCTCGTAGATCAAGAAAACCCTAATTTGCAGTTCTGTCTAGGGCGGACTAGTTCGGCCCCTGAAACCGGACTAGTCCGGCATCTCAATTTGCACATCTGCTGAATTAATTCCATATCAACTCAAATCAATTCCAAACTTGTTCAAACTTGTTAGAAACTAATGTAACTAGTTAGTAAACATTAATAGCAACTCATTAACAAGTTTTACCTCACAATTCAATTAATCATGCATATCATGGCATATTGAGTACTATATGATCATTATTCGATTGAATTGTGTGTTTTGCATTTTTGTCGCCTGGAATAGAAGGTGTTGCCGTAGAGAGTTCTTTCGATGACCCACAGAACCAGAGTTTCGAAGCCTTCAATCAAAATCAACCTCAGGAGCAAGGCAAGTGTCCTTGACCATATTGATATTATTTTAAAGGTTTTGGTGGCAAAATTGCATGCTTGCGTCGAAATTGATGGGAAACCCAATTGTAGGAGTTTACTAGTTTTGCATGACCACCCTTGTCGCTTGAACACTATGTAGAGAGTTGGAAAGGGTATTTTGCACTTTTTGCTTCGCAGTGATCAATTGAGTTTGGGAAACACTCATACTACCTAATTATGAACTATTGAACATGCGAATGGTGAGAATTGGTAATAATGACCCTTTATCAACATGGTGCATAGGGATCTAAGCAAGTTGGTAATGTGGAATGGGTTGGACTGTTTTCGGTGGTTTCGCTTGCTTTAAGTCTAAGGACCAGTTCGTAGAGCGATCATCCAGGATTTACAGTGCCACCACAGGGCCAAGTATGGGTGCGGCTTTGCAGACTAATAGTGTATTGCCAGTACTGTTTGGACCATTAAGAAGGCTCGGGAAAGGGGTAGTTGGATGGGTTTATAGTTGATGGTGGAACTACGCCGGGATCCGAATGGCTCAAGAGGAGGCTCTTGGTTGGATGTGCTCAGTTGGAGACATCACCACCGGTGAAACCTCAATGGAGTCTAAATATTCTAGTAATCACTTTGTAAAGGCTATTTTGTAATCTTTTGGCCACACACCAAAGGAAGTGTGAGACGGCATAATTGAGATTCCATAGTCATCGAATGGTGATAAAATCGCGAACTTGTGGATAAAGTGGAACAACATCTGCAGAGTGTGTCTAAAACTATCATGATAGTCGTGCTCCCGATCAAGAGCGACCTGGACCCTTACATGATTAGAGTTATGGACGTTTAACTTGGTTTAATTGCTGAAATTGAATTTGGAATTGGTATTGGTTATTTAAATGGCATTGGTACGTGGAATTGTTGAAATTGAGATAAATGAGCAGTTATGAGTTTAATATGGTTTATTATTGCTGGAATTGGTTATTTAAGTTAAAATTGATGTTATATGGGTTATTTTGGGAAGGACCACACTTGATGATCATAATATTGCATTTTCAACTGTTTGAATGTACGTTTATGCAATTAGCCCATTTTATTATCATTCCTTGTTCTTAGCTACATGTCATACTTTCGCACACTTGCTGAGTACGACATGTGCTCACCCTTGCTATTCCCCCAACAAATCCAGACACAAGCGACCAGGTGGAGTACCAGGAGGTTTTTGAGGAGTTCTAGGCGTGTGTTTTCCCGTCAAGCTTGCTTGTGGAGTTTGCGAGTCGTTAGTATTTAGATTTTCCACTACAGTTGTCTAGAGCTTGTATTCAAGACTATTTGGGTTGTAATAAGGTACTATTATTAGTGTTATTATTAGAGACATGGTTTATAATTTGTTTATCAATTGTGAATCACTTGTATTTGTGTGTCAAACACCTTGGGCACACATATGCAGTATGCTTGGTTCATTTTCTGAATCGAGTGTCACAACAAGGCTTGGACATCATACTTGGAATGGATTGGCTAAGGAAGCATAATGGAGTGATTCAGTGTGCCACTCAGACAGTGCAATTGACAAGCATGGAAGGAGTCAGTATAGAATTCAAGACAGTTCAGCCGACAACCGAGAAGGAAATGGTTAATCATGCAGAAGGAGCAACTTTGGAGGAAATTCCGGTTGTTCGTGAGTACCTAGAAGTGTTTCCTGAGGAATTTCCAGGAATGCCACCTGACCGTGACATCGAGTTCGTCATTGATTTAATACCTGGAGCTGCATCTATAGCAAACAGGCCATAGGATGCCTCCTAAGGAATTAGCGGAGCTCAAGAAGAATATTCAAGAGCAGCTAGAGAAGGGTTTTATGTGCCCAAGCTCGTTGACATGGGGAGCCCCAGTGCTTTTTGTAGATAAGAAAGATGGATCTTAAAGAATGTTCATGGATTACCGGTCTCCCAACGAGATGACAATAAGAATAAGTACACGTTGCCCCACATAGAGGATTTGTTCAACCAAATGAAGGGAGCCACAATATTCTATAAGATTGATCTTCGGTTGGGATATATCCAAATGAAGATTAGACCATCGGACATACCCAAAACGGCTTTCAGGACACGGTATGGATCCTATGAGTATACGATCATGTCATTTGGACTGACTAATGCACCCGCATACTTCATGTATCTCATAAATAAGGTCTTCATGGAGTATTTAGATAAGTTCGTGGTAGTGTTCATAGATTATATTATGGTGTACTTGAAAAGTGAAGAGCAGCATGAAGAGCATCTAAGGCTGATGTTACAGAAATTGCGAGAGCACCAGTTGTATGCAAAGTTTAACAACTGTCAATTCTAGTTGAGGGAGATATTGTTCCTAGGCCATGCATCTCTAGAGGAGTGTAGGTTGACCTAGGAGAAGTTAGAGATGTGCTAAAGTTGGAACCACCGCAGAATGTGAAGGAAATAAGGAGTTTTCATGGAATGGTTGTATATTCCCGTCGGTTCATCAAGGACTTTTCCAAGATAGCGAAGCCCATGACTGGACTGTTAATGAAGGAGAAGCCCTTCAAGTGGACTCAAACTTGTCAAGATGGCTTTGAGGAGTTAAAGAAGAGATTGATGACTGCACCAGTTTTGGTTTTGCCCAATGTGAGTAAGTGCTTTGATATTTATTGCGACACTTCAAGGCAAAGACCGGGTTGTGTATTGATGCAAGAAAGCTGAGTAGTAGCTTATGCATCCAGGCAATTGAAGAAACATGAGAATAATTATCCTACACATGATCTTGAACTTGCAGCCGTAGTGCATGCATTGAAGATATGGAGATATTACGTTCTTGGCCATAGATGTGAGATTTATACAGATCATAAGAGTCTCAAGTACATATTCACGCAAACGGATATGAATTTAAGGCAACACTGATGGTTGGAACTCATTAAGGATTATGATGTGGGAATCAATTATCATGCAGGAAAAGCCAATGTAGTGGCCGATGCTTTGAGTCAGAAAGGAGTAAGCTACCAACTCACGGTTCTAGAATTGTTTGAATCTTCGATTCGTGAATGAGATGGGAATAATGGAGTAAAATCCGACCTTGGAACAAGAAATTCGAGAGGGTCAAAAAAAGGATAAGGAAAACCAGGAAATCAAGGAAAGGACCCAAGAAGGAAGAGAATTCAGATTTGATGAGGATGACCATGGTACGCTATGGCTTGGGAGACGGATTGTTGTGCCTAATGAAAAGTGTCTCCCACAAGCGATATAAAAAGAGGCACATGACTCACTTTACTCCATCCATCCTGGTTGTATGAAGATGTACAATGACCTGAAGATGTGCTACTGGTGGGATAGAATGAAAAGGGGCATAACCAGATATGTTGCATTATGTCATGTATGCCAACGAGTCAAAGTTGAACATCAAAGGCCAGCTGGTTTGTTGCAGCCATTGAATATTCCAGAATTGAAATGGGAAGAGGTTGGTATGGATTTAAGAGTTGGTTTGCCTCGCACTTCAACAGGATATGATTCCCTATTGGTTATTTTGGATCGGTTGACAAAATCAACGCATTTCATTCTTGTGAAGACTACTTATAGTTGGCAGAATTGTATATGGGGAGAATAGTGTGTTTACACGGAGTACCGAAGAAAATAGTGTCTGATAGAGGTTCTCAATTTTCCTCAAGGTTCTGCCAAAAGCTGAACGAGTCTATAGGGACACAATTGAATTTCAGTTAGGAATGTCACCCTCAAATGGATGGACAGACCAAAAGAACAAACCAGGTATTGGAAGACATGCTAAGAGCCTGTGCGCTAAACTATAGAGGAAGTTGGGACAATAGTCTGCCATATACTGAATTCTCTTACAAGAACAGTTATCAAGCAAGTTTAAAAATATTGCCATATGAAGCATTGTATGGGACAAGGTGTAGAACACACTTGTTTTGGAATGAGACAGGAGAAACTCAAGTATTTGGAGCCGATATAATACAGGACGCCGAAAAGCAAGTTCAGACAATCCGCGAGAATTTGAGAGTGGCTCAGTCGAGACAAAAGGGCTATGCGGATAATAGACGAAGAAACATAGCTTTTGGGGTGGGAGAATTCGTATATCTCAAAGTGTCACCCATGTGAGGTCACAAGCAATTTAACGTCAAAGGCAAGTTAGCACCCCGTTACATTGGATCATTCATGAATTTGGACAAACGGGGAGAAGTAGCGTATAAGTTGGAGATGCCAGCACATGTTTCCGATGCTGCAAGGTGATTCGATGGTGCAAAGTGCAATTGAAGCATCATACAGAGTCAGAAGCAACCTGGGAGTGAGAAGAGGATCTCAAGAGATAATTTCCCTATCTCTTTCCTTCTACGTCTAATCTCGAGGGCGAGATTCATTTAAGTGGGGTAGGTTTGTTACACCCTCATTTTCATGCATAATGCATTGCATGCATCCTCATACATGTTTAACATCAAGCAACCTAACAAGGAACAATATTAAAATGAATTTAGGGCTAATCAGCAGTTTAATCCTGTTTGGGAGCAGACTTGTCCGGCTTCCACCCCGGACTAGTTCGTTGTCCCTCTTTTATTTCAAAAAGGTCACTCTTCAGAACTCCAGACTTGTCCGATACACTGCACGGACAAGTTTGATCGAAGTTTTGATGTTGTTTTGGACTTGTCTGACCTTTCAGCGGACTAGTCCGATGTTGTCTCTGTTCGGATCAATTTATTTGCCAAGCACCGGACTTGTTCGGCTTCCAGCACCGGACTTGTATGAAAACCTTTACATTCCAAAACAGACTTGTCCGATCACCTTGCGAACTAGTCCGACCTACTAAATTCAACTAGGATTCTATTTTTCTTCCACGTTAAGTTATTGGGTATATGCCTTAATTGGGCCCAAGAACTTTGTGCCCAACCCATGAGGAGCCCAAGTGGACCCCACCACGGCTCCTATTCGTTCTCCACTGAGTTCTACTCCAAATCCAACTCAAAGCCCTACCACTCCACCCTAAAAGCAACCCAATACCCACACACCCCCATCAGGTAGAGAAAACCTATGCTGCCGTCTTTTGTCGTGTGCCGCCATCAAGAGGGGATCCAACAGCAAGGAGAAGGAGGGGAAGAAGGAGGGGGGCCGAGCAAGTGCGATCTTCATCAACTTTTTGACATCTACATTCTTCATCACCAAGTCGTCCTCAACACGTCATTGTCAAACCCTAGCATCGAGATTCTAGTTTTGCACCAACCTCTCGACGCTTGGAGCTCTAAACTCACGGTATATCCTCTAAATCAAATTTTCCACATGAGTTTAACCCTAATTCTCGTTGTCCAGTAAAACCTTATTTTGTAGTTTCTGGACAGGGCGGACTAGTCCGACCCTGAGATCAGACTTGTCCGACATCTGAAATCTGTTGTTGCTGAATTAATTCATGTTTGACTCAAATCAACATGAAACTTGTTCAAACATATTAAAACCCATTGTAACTAGTTAGTAAACATTAATAGTAACTCATTAACAAGTTTTACCTCACAATTGCATCAATCATGCTATAATGGCATATTGAGTAATATTTGAGCAATATTTGATTGTAATGTTTGTTTTGCATGTTTGTCTCGCGGAATAGAAGGTATCGCTATAGACAGTGCTTTCGAGGACCTGCAGAACCAAAACTTCGAAGCTTTTGATCCAAACCAAGCTCAAGAGCAAGGTAAGTGTCCTTGATCATTTTGATCCCTGTTTTAATATTTTGTTTGCAAAATTGTGTGCTTGTGTCAAATTGATGGGAAACCCAATTATAGGAGTTTACTAGATTTGCATGACCACCCTTGTCGCTTGAACACAATGTAGAGAGTTGGGAAGGGTCTTTTACACTTTTTTTTCGCTGTTGTCGAAGTGGCGGATCGACACTTCCCCCGGTACTACTAGAATGTAGTACCAGAGGTTCGTATTCGGTTTGGGCGCACAGTGATTATGAACAAGATGGAGAGACAAGGATTTTTACGTGGTTCAGGCCGTGTGAGTGTAATACCCTACTCCAGTGGGTGTTTGTTGATGACTATGCGATGACTTGTGTGCGTATCAGCTTAGTTGTCCTTGTACCATGCGGTGCAACCCTTTTAGTCCAAGGGCTGGCCGTTACATTGTTAGTATGGCACGACATGTGTCTCTGGCGGTAGTTAATTGACTAATACATAATCTGTCAATATTAAACATAATTAACAATGTGATAACGCGCCTTAATGGCATCTTTACCAGTGTTAAGGGTCCTCTAGTTGCATGTCATTAATATGGCATTAATGACACGTAATCAGGTCTTGTAACTGTACCTTTAGCTGTCCCTTGAATGTCTGAGTCGTTGGAGATCTGCCAGTCTTCTTGTTGTCATAAGTCCGGAGGATCGACACGTGGTAGCTCCGGAGCTTCCCATCGTGGAGAGGTAGGTCCGGAGCCACTATACACATGGTAGTACTAGAGCTTCCCTCTACTGGGGGCTAGGTCTGGGGTCGCTGGACAGGTGGCAAGACCGGAGCATCCCTATGGAGGGAGTTAGTTCTGACCTCATGTTACACGTGACAGTGCTGGAGCTACCCAAACATGGGAGTCGAGTCCAGTGCTGTGTGATACGTGCAGCCTTTGGAGGTCTTCAACTCGAACGGGTGGAACTCCTTAGCATTTCTTGCGGTATCGTGGGGTACCCGGTATGCAGGGTACCGACAGTGGCCCCCGGGCCCACCCCTGGGAGAAATCCTTTGGGTTAAGTTATTCTACTGGAGGTGGGGTAATCTTTGATTCCTGCGCCGCATCTTTAAATGTCTTCTGATGTGCCGCTGGGGTGATGGTCTGCTATTAAACCATTGCCGCGTGGCTTCTTATGAATGCGGCAGGTGAGATCCTTGTGTGCGGAACTCACGCAATTGAAAGTCGACGGTTCGCAATACGAAAACCGTATCAGTTCCGTGTGCCCTCTCAGTCTGCCGCCCTCGAGCTTCCAACTTCCCATCATGACAACAATTCAACCGGGGTAATAACTTTGGCCTTTCTGCCGGAGTGGTCTCGGCCCATTCGTCATTGATGTGGTAGATTTTTGAAATGTGGTCTTGATCCCATTGCGGTTTCTATCCAAGCGTTGCGGAGGCTTATTCAAGAAGGAAAGCCCGCATGGTTTGAGGACTCTTTATGCTTCCAATCGAACTTGCGCTCAGAGCCTCCCAACTTTCTCATAGCCTTTCCATCTTTTGCTCTGCTTTGCCGCAATTGAGTTGGGTCTTTCCTGCACCAAGATCAAGACCAACGAAGATCTGTCAAGGGTCCGTACCTACATGGGTTGGTCCAACAATTCCTGTAACTGTGACATCAACTTCGGCAAGCTCCCCTTCAAGAAGGAGTGCACCAGAGAAATGGTGTACTTCTCAGCGTACGCCATGGTTGGTCTGATACCACCTTTTTCAACCTTGATGCCGGTGGATTTCTACGACCTCCAGCTTCATCACCTCGGCCCCCAACTCCCTCTTGCTAGTGGTGACCTTCGTCCATTTATCTGAGATATGTGTGGGGTGCCTCCGTGCATTGAGTTGTTCTGGACCTTCTTCACAGTCCAGACCAATGGGAAGGGGACAGAGTTGATTGGCTTCTACTACTTCGTGAAGTGCAAGAATTGCCCCTTCAAGTACCTAAAGGCCTTCCCCCCTCGCAAGTAGGACGACTGGAAGAAAGACTTGGTGATCATCGCAGTGGAGGAGCACAAGAGGTTGGAGCTGCCCAAGGGCCTTCCCAATGTCGATACCGACGCCTGGGATGTAGTTCCAGAGCTGTCAGAAGCATACAAACCCGTCTTGGAAAGGATCCAAAAATGTGTAGAGGGAGGAGTGACCCCTCAGATGGTCTTCGGCAATTTCTTGGTGAACAGGTGGGCTCCGCTGAAGACTAGGGAGTAGCCTGCATGGGCTCTCAAATAGTGAGATGGATCATAACCGAGTTGAAATCAGTTTGAATACAAACTTGGATGAGGAAGCTTTTAAGCTCCATCTCAAGAAATTTCAGAATGGATTTATCTCCCGCGATGCCTTAGCTCCGCCGGCTGCCTTCCTGCCTCGGAACATGGTTCCAAAGGTCGGTAGTGAGCTCCAGAAGAGAATGCCAGTGTTGGACGACCTCGGTGTGGTGGAGAGGCGTAGTACCTCTGGGGTTGCAATCCCAGAGCTTCAAAGAGGTTGGCCCCCATTGCTCCAAGCCAGAAGGTTGATGAAGCTGGAAAGGGCAAGGAGTCAGTCGAATCTTCCAGCCAGAAGAGGAAGTTGAGGCATGTTGATGGGAGCTACGTCAGGTCAGCTCTGACTTCGACAACCCCTTATCCTTGGTGAAGCAGATCTTCGGCGGCAACGCCTCCTTTGGTGTCGGCATCCTCGAGGAGCGCAAGCTCCAGCAAATAAACTCCGGCCCCGGTGCTAGCTGCGGGCTCCAGGTCTAGTGGTCCTACATAGCCGGGGGAGGTTCCAGCTAAGGAGACTCCAGCTGCGGTGGCTAGCTCCCGGCTGAGGCCCGAGGTTTTTGCCTCACCAAGTCTGGTGGGCTCTGACACCGAGCCTCAAAAGAAGAAATTCCGCGGTGACTGGGGTCGTAGCAACCCCAGGTAAGCATTGTAATCTCACCATGAGGTGCTAATTTTGTCTTTATTGGGTCCTTGTTTTTCCTGATCTTTTGCTTTGAGTGTGTCAAGAAAGAAGTCTGAGGCTTCAACACCTATTGCAGTGACTGAGGATGAGCGTGCGGAAGCTCCGACTTAATCCTTGTGCCTCCCCAAGTGGTGGCAGAAAACATAGCAGCTACGGTGCCAGCTGTCATTGACTTGGATTCAGAGGAGACGCCAGAAACTCCCATGGTAGCAACAGAGCACACGGGAGAAGTTGATGAAGATGCACCAGCGGATGCAGTGCCGGTGACTGAAGCTCCGATGTAGGAGATAGAGATGGCGGAAGCTCTGGCGTTTGAGCTGGAGATAACCGATGCTTCGGCGCCTGTGCCAGAAGTTGTTGAAGATACAACGATTGAGCAGGAAGTACCCGAAGTTCCGACCTCTGTGTTGGAGATTATTGAAGCTCCAGCACCTGAGTCGGATGCAGTGGAAGTGTCGACGCCTGACTCGGCGATGGTGGGAGCTCCAGACAAAGCTCCAACGTCCGCCCCGGTGGTGATTACTCCAGAGGTGCCAATGTCCGAGCTGGAGCACCCAAAGGAGTTGGCGGTGGACCCTCCGCCCACAGAGCCAACGGTAGAAGATCTGATAGGGGGACATTTGGCGTCAGCCCCAGAGGTTGAAGTTCCCTCAGTGGGACCATCCTCACCATTTTTAGAAGAAGAAGTGCTTCCGGGGGGCAACCCTAGTGCCACAGACCACAAGGTACCACGCTTGTTGTGTGGGACCCAATTTTTAGGCTTGAAGACCCCTTGGTGTCGGTGGTGAAGACCTTGGCAGGCCTGGAGCCTATTCCTTTGGCATTGTCTATCGATAACGCCTGCTCGAGTCTCCGTCAAGTCGAGCTCGACTTCGACCACGATAGCAAGGTCCTCAAAGAAGAGAACCACACCTTAAGGCGTTGGCGCAACATACTTCATTTCAAAACCAAGCTGGCGTAGACAAGGCTTGCCAACCAACAGAAGTGGGTCGAGAAGGAGAAGGCTCGGATGGAATATTGGGGCCAGTTGCTGGAGGAGAGGGAGGCCTCCATCAGGACCCTCAATGCTAAGTCTCAGGAAATTCTCAAGCATGCCATAAAGAGCAATGATGCTACTGACGAACGTCAAGACAACCTCAACACGTTGAACGAGATTTTCCTGAAGTGCCAAAAGGGCCTCGATGAGAGGTAAAAGAAGCTCCTAGAGATGCAGGAGGATATTTTGAAAAGAGAGGAGGAGTTCGCCCAAAGATTGTCTCTGGGAGAGCAAAACTTGGTAGACCGCACCAAAAAGCTTGATCTGCGGAGCAAGCATGAGGAGGAGAAACATTGGAAGCTGAGATAAGAGCTCTCTAAAAGAGAAGCTGATGTTGCCACCAGAGTGGAGAATGTGGGAGGCAGGGAGAAAGATCTGGCAGAACAGCAGAACTGCATCCACCTTCAGGAGATGGAGCTCGCTGACCGCGAAATGCAAGTGGCTGAAAGCATTCAACAACATTTCAAACAGATCGAGCGCATCACCCAGGATAGTTCAAAGCTTGTGGCCGCTAGGCAGTCACTGAGGAAACTAAGGAAAGTGAGGGCGAGTGAGCCCTATCGGGACTGGGACTTCTTGGGGCATGACAACAGAGCTTTGGTGCCGCTTGGCTTCAGTTCGGTACATCCGGAGAACCCAGCACCAGAGCAGGACCAGACACTGGTGGCGCTTAGCTCTGCTGGCAGCAAACTGGACGCGATGGGTGACACCATCGTCGACAAACTTGAGACGGAGGGGAAATCTTTGGCCAAGAATGATGCCGAATATGTTCTGGTGTGTTACAAGAGCCGAGACCCCCAACTTTCTCTAGATCTGGTATTCGAAGGACCCATTGTCGAAGAGGAGGATGCCAAGAGGGCCAGCGTCCAAGAAGCTGCCGCAAAGGTTGCCTCATTTTTCCACAAGACTTAGAGCCTCCAGTAGCTAGGGTCTTTTTCTTTTGCCTTTTACTGTAATCCTCATTTTGTAATCCAATCCATACAATGAATGAAATCAGTTCTTATTGAATGAATGAATTCCATTTTGTGTTTGTCTTCAATGCATTGTCCTTTATCTTATTGGCAGCCTAGTAGATGTACACAATTTGATTGCGAATATGTACCAAAAGGTTTTGACAATGTGTTGATGACTTGAACACTTCAAACTTGAAGCCAACACATTTAGCATTTAGGTCCAAAGTTTACCTCTGACACCTCCAGGGACCCTTTGTTGCGTCGACGGCGGGCCCCTGGGTGTCGTCGGAGCTTGGTAGCTTCAACGGCAACCACTGTCAACGCGTAAAACATGAACGGCGGGCCCCCTGGGGTTGTCGGAGCTTGGTAGCTTTGACGGTACCCACTGTCAACGTGTATAACGTCGACGGCGGGCCCCCTGGGGTTGTTCGAGCTTGGTAGATTTGACAGCACCCACAGTCAATGAGTAAAACATTGATGGCGGGCCCCCTGGGGTGATTTCTTCGCCATCTTCACTTGGATCATCTTTATTCTTCACGTCAACGGCAGGCCCCCATGGGGGTTATCGGAAACTTTTCATCTCCAATGGCGCCAACTTTCAACGTACGAAACATCGATGGTGGGCCCTCTTGGGGGATGTCGAAGCTTAGTAGCTCTGGCATCTTCCATCATCGCCATGAATTTTCCATTTTTCCTGCGCATTAAAGACAAGAAAACCAGTAAATTCGTCCTCTCGTCTATAATTCTTTTACAACATACTGTTCTTATTTGAAATTTAGATCCAAAAGAACTCAACATGATAACAAGTATATCAACATAATCTCTTCAAATCCAAATGTCTTTGGACCCGCCCTACTGAAGCCTGCTGGAATATAGGTAGAGTGACGTACTTAGGGTGCTTGACCAGACTAAGTCAATAGCGCACTCCAGACCTGACACTAGCTTTGGCGTTCAGGCGAGTAGACCATCTAGCAATGCTATGATCCAAAAAAATTGACAATATAACTTGTACAACATATGAATAATTTTGTAATAAAGCTCAAAAAGAATTGCAAAACTTTATTATAGACAAGAAGGAAAAGTATAATAAAAGAAAGCGAGCTTGTACAAAATTAATGCACCTAGAGACTGCTTTCACACAACAATGTCTTTCATTATAGGTCTGGATTACTAGGGAGACAAGGACACACTTAGTGTTCGGAACCAGGCCAAGTGTGCTATTCATCTTGTTCTAACCCAAGGTAGGTAAGCCACACTTTCAATACAGGGACCGAGTTAAATGTTGCTTGAACTGCCCGGAGCCTCCCCGAGAGGTCCTAATGTTCTCCCGGGGGACCTACCCGCCTCTGTGTATAGACTCTATGACTTACATTGTGTGTAATTAAAGGCTCACCCTTGTGAAACTAAGCATAAAACTTATAGAGGTGCTCGATGTTCCAAGGATTGGGAAGAGGAGTCCCATCCTCAGTTGCCAAGCGAACACATCTGGGATGGGATACTTTGATCACTCAGAAGGGACCTTCCCAGCTGGGGAAAGTTTTTTTATCCCTTCATGAGTTAGTATTCTCCGCAGCACCAGATCGCCTTCCTCAAGCTGTCGTTTGCGCACATGCCTTTGATTATAGCGCCTGAGCGCCTGGCGATAACGTGCATTCTGAACAGCTTCTTGGCACCTTCACTCGTTGACGAGGTCAAGATCTTCACGCCGGAGCTGGTCCTGCGCGGCTTCATCGACGGTTCGGACCTAGAGTGACCCCATGGTGATTTCAGGAGGAAGGACTGCTTCAGCTCCGTACACTAGAAAAAAGGGGGTCTCTCCATTTGGCCGTTTAGGCATTGTCCTGCTCGCCCAAAATGCAGACGGAAGCTCCTCTATCCAGTTGGCTCCGTGTTTCTTTAGGCGCTCATAAGTGCGCGTCTTGAGTCCTTTCAATATTTCTGCATTTGCTCTTTCAGCTTGGCCATTACTTTCCAGGTGAGCTACTGATGCGTAGCTGACTTGAATGTCGAGGTCTTCGCGGTACTCTTGAAATGTTGCTCTTGTGAATTGGGTTCCATTGTCAGTGATGACTCTGCTCGGAACTCCAAATCTACTGACTATGGATTTTCAATAACTTCATAGCTGATTGTTTGTTGATAGTCACAATTGGAGTTGCTTCTGGCCACTTGGTGAACTTGTCGATGGCGACGTACGGGAACCTGTAGCCTCTGACGGCTTTTGGGAAAGGTCCCAAAGTGTCCATCCCCCACACAGCGAATGGCCATGTAGGAGGTATCATTTGCAGTGATTGAGCTGGTGTGTGAATTTGTTTCACGTGGAACTGGCACGCTTCACACTTTTTTACCAGCTCAACTACATCCTGAAGTGTTGTGAGCTAGGGAAAGCCATGCCAGAAGGCTTTACCGACCAACGTGCGGGAAGACGCATAGTTCCCACACTCGCCTCCGTGGATTTCCGTGAGGAGATCGCGGCCTTCTTCCCTTGCAATGCACCACATTAGGACACCGTTGGTAGAGACCCCATTCTACCAGCGTGTATCTTTTAGTTAAATCTGACGATTCGGTCAGCGGCTGCACCGTCTTCAGGAAGGATGCTGTTTTTCAAGTAGCTCCAGATCTCCGAGATCCATGCGTCAGAATTAACTTGTGCTTCTGAGTCTTGCGTGCTAGGCTGCTCGGAGCTTCCTGCAGCACCTACGACCCTTGGTGGACGCCATGGTAACAGGGCCACTGGGACTGGCAGCTTCGAGATGCCGTTCTTGCCCCCTTCACTCAGTTTGGCTGGTTGAGTGGTTGGTCTTGACAATCTCCGGACAAAAACTCCGTCGGAAGCCAGAGGTCCAATTAAAGCCTTTGTCGGGAGGTCATCAGCTTAAGTGTTGTTGAGACGCTGGATATGGCAGAGATCTAGGACACCAAAGTCCTTCTGGAGCTTCTGGACTTCAAGGAGGTAAGCAGCGAGTTGTGGGTTGTTAAAGCTGCATTCGCCTTTGACTTGCTTGATGATGAGCTGTGAGTCACCCTTGACCAACATCTGCTTGACGCCATATCATAGCGCCACTGTGAGCCCATCGATGGGAGCTTCATACTCCGCCACGTTGTTGGTTGCCTTGAAGTAAAGGTGTACCATGTACTTGACCTTCTCCCTGGTCGGAGCGAGGAGAAGAATTCCAGCTTCGGCCCCCTGCTTCTGCACGGAGCCGTCGAAGTAGAGGGTTCAGTGAGGCTCGGTGAAGGCTGGGACTTTGGGTTCTCTCTTTTGCTCACTGGGCCCCCCTAGATTTGATGCAGGAGGTGTCCACTCCACCACAAAATCAACTAGGGCTTGACTTTTGATAGCCTGTCTTAGCATAAATTCAAGATCGAACTCTGCTAATTCCGCTGCCCACTTGGCGATGTTCCTAGTAGAGTCGGGGTTGTGAAGTATAGCACGCAGTGGATAGAAGGTTACCACTGATATTTTGTGGGCTTGGAAGTAATGGTGTAGCTTCCTTGAGGCAATAAGAATTGTGTAAAGCAGCTTATGCACCTCATTGTATCGAGTCTTGGCGTCGTGAAGTACTTCACTGATGAAGTACACTGGGCGCTGCACGGTCTGGACCCTCCCGGAGGGGCCCAGAGCTTCTTCTTCATCAACTCGGACCCTCCCGGAGCGGTACGGACCATTTGTTGAGCTTCCCGAACTCTGCTGGAGGGGTCCGAAATTTCTTCTTGTTCAACCTGGACCCTCCCGAAGGGGTCCAGATCTTCTTGATTAGCCATATGAACTCCCTCAATTTACAGAGGTTGATCCTCTAGCATTTTGCCTTGAAGATTTGTGCTTGGGGGCTGGGACCCAGACTCCCATTCAGGTAGCTTTGGACCCTCCCGGAGGGGTCTGGGCTGCTGAACTGGAGGTGGCTCCGGTCTTTCCGTGACCAGGACCATGCTTACAACCTCCGTAGTTGCCGAAATGTAAAGCCACTACAGGAAATGATGAATAGGGTGTCAGTTTATCTATATGCATCGGCCCCGACGCATTTAACACGTCTAGAGGTGTCGGGTAAAACGAACCAACACCCATAAGTTAGAGGCATCAGTTTTCTAGAGACCACCGACGCACATAATAAATGTGTCGACCGAACCGATGCTAATACTAAATGTGTCGGTTAAATTGACGCTCATACGGCGGGCGCGGCTGGCTCAGGCTCTAACAGCATCGGTCGTGGCAAAACCGACGCTCTTAAGCGGGCCCCACTGGAAACCTAATCCCTTCGCCTCTTCTCTTCTCCCGCGTACGCTTCATTCTCCCTATGGCCCACGCGCCTTCTCGCCCATGCCCCCTCCCGCTGCCGCTGCCAACCCGCTGGTGCCCCTGCCTGTCGGCCAGCCGGCGTCCCCTCCGCCTCCCCGTCCGGCCCCCCGTCTGCCCCCCTGTATGGCACCCCCGTCCGCCTCGGCCGTCGGTGTCCCCAGCGCCCCTGTCCACCTCGCCCGCTACTAGCCCACCACCTCGACGGTGCCCCTGCCCGTTGGCTGGCCAGCGTTCCCTCCACCTCCCCCATCCGCCCCTGTCCGCCTCGCCGGTCGGCGCCAATTCCGGCTGTTGTTCGGCGCCCCGGCGCCCCCATCCACCCCTGCATCGTCGCCTCCATGCGGTAGGCGCCCCCGTCATCCCGTCCCCTTTCATTCGCTTCAACTCTAAGTGAAGGTGAAATATTAGCTGCATTGCAAATACGTGATTAGAGTTGAATTTTATATCATATAGTTGCTAACTCGTGAAAGTAATGCTTTATCATATCATGTGATTAGACTTAACTCGTGAATGTGATTCATCTTATATAGTTCTAACTTGTGAATGTGATTCATATCCATTATGCTATATGAATTGAATGAGATTCATATCATGTCATATTGTGTGAAGTTGAACGTTCAAGTTTATATCATGTGATTACTTCTTTTAGATATGAATTAAAAAGGCTTGTAGTTTTTTTCGTCGAAATGGATTAAAAGTTTGTATCATGCTTGTGATTGCTTCTTTTTGGCATTTGCAATATGATGACTAATTATATTTTGCAATATTGTCAATATCTTTATAATTTTGGTAGATTTAGAGGACTATAGTGAAAGATGATTCTAGTTCTGAAGTATACGTTAAGACGAGCACAGATGCCTACTGTGACAACGAGGACAATCAATTAACCGTGCCTGAATGGTGGATTCGGACTTAGAACTTTCAACTCTGACCAACTTTCCTCCTATGCCTTGTTCTTTCCTCTCTCGTAAATGAATGAAAAATGAAAATGAGCAACGTAGCCTATAGAATTGATTACACATTTTAAATCAGCATGTATCAAATGCTATTGGCATCTAAGACGTGAAGGTTCGGGATTGTCCCTTTTTGGACAGCCTGGGAGTGGATCGGGGTGGGGGGTGTGGCTTGTGATGAGACGCGAGTCTAGATCTAGATGAGATTTCAACAGTATAACCCTGATGATCTCTGCTTCACCATTTTCGAGGATGCAGTGGAGAACAGGAGGGTTATGCTGCCGAAATTTCGTCTGGATCCGGACCACGCGTGTCGTCATAAGCACGCCCCACTCGACCACTCTTGGGTGGGTTTAGGTCCAATCTGCCTAGTTGTAGTGACTGTCACATAACGTAAAGATAAACTAATTATAATGATTTTTCTGCTTTAAAGGTATAAGCTGAAAAATGGTTGACGACCGTAAGGTGATGTATGATTAATGGAGTTCAGATGGTGTGTACACTTTGGAATGTTCACAAATCGCAAATGTGTTCGTAAACCAAGCATTTCCTAGTGGTGCTTGTTTTGTGAAGTGTCCATGTAGCAGGTGCCAGAATCATCGACGTTTGGAGAGGTCTGAAATGATGTTGAACTTTTGTAAGCACAGATATATGCTAGACTTCTAGTGTGGCTTGAGCATGGAGAGATTGATTATGCTAGTGAGTCACATGGAAATGAGAATGAAGATCGGATGGTTGAGATGATGGCAGACGTTGGTCGAGAGTATGAAGAGCAGTCACTGCCAGAGGAGGTGAAGAAGTTTTACAAGCTTCTTGCTGCCATAGATGAAAAAGTGTATGAGGGCACCAATGTGATCGTTCTGCAGGCGGTCACATGACTTATGGGGTTGAAGTCTAAGTTCAAATTTACAAACAATTGCTACAATGGTATCCTGAAGTTGATCAATAATCTCCTTCCTTCAAAACCTAAGATGCCGAAAGACATATAACACTCAAAGAAGATTTTGGAAGGTCTGGGCACGAGTTATGAGAAAATTGAAGCATGCTAGAATAATTGCATGTTGTTTTGGAAGCAACACCAGAACGATACTTATTTTATGCATTGTAAAGCATCTAGACACGTGAAGGTTTTGAACGATGATGGATTGGAAATAAGTACAAAGGTACTAGTTAAACAACTTTAGTACATGCCTATCACGTCCAGGCTTAAACGGTTGTTTCTTTCTCAAGAAACAGTGAAGCAGATGAGGTGGCATTCCTAAGGGTTACGTGGGAGCGATGACAATGATAGTATGGTGCATCCTTCGGATGGCACGACATGGAAAGCTTTAGACCGTTTTGATCTGAAGTTTGGTAAAGATCCAAGAAATGTTCGTCTTGGGTTGTCAACAGATGGTTTCACTCCTTTCAGCACAAGTAACAGTCCATACTCTTGTTGGTCTGTTTTTATCATGCCTTACAATCTCCCTCCAAACATGTGCATGAAAGAATATTCCTCGCGGCCATCATTCCTGGCCCTAAACATCCTGGGATGAAAATCAATGTGTTTATGCAACCATTGATTGAGGAGTTGAAAGAGTTATGGCAAGGTGTCAAGGCATACGACAGTCATCTCAAATGTGAATTTACTTTACGTGTCACGTATCTATGGTCTATACATGATTTGTTGGCATATGGCATTTGGGCTGGTTGGTGTGTCCATGGAAAATTGTGTTGCCCCATATGTATGGCTGACACCGATGCCTTCAGGTTGAAGTATGGAAGAAAAGTCAGCTTTTTTAATTGCCATCTATAATTCCTTCTTCAAATCACCCTTTTAGGAGTGATACACTATTATTCAGAAAAGGCAAAAGTGTTACAGAAGGACCCCCTCGTTGATTGACAAGCGAACAAAAATGGCATAGCATGCAAAGTTAAAAGAGTCCGCTGAATGTGGTTTCAAAGGGTATGGTACAGAACACAACTGGACTAATATTTCCTTTCTTTGGGAGCTACCATATGCAAAGGAGTTGCTTTTACTACACAACATAGATTCGATGCACGAGGAGCGTAATGTCGCTGAAAGTATCATAAGCATGTGTTTTGATTTTACCGGTCAAACCAAAGATGATTTAAGTGCGAGGAAAGACTTAGCTCATATTTGCGATTGTCCTGGACTTGAGGTTATAACAAATGCAAACGAAAATTAAAGTAGTCCACAAGCTCCATACTGTGTTAGACCAGAAGAAAGAAAGCAAATACTTAGTTGGTTGAAAACACTGAAGTTTCCGGACCACTATGCAGCTAACATAAAATGATGTGCTAATCTCAACACTGGTAAACTGAATGGATTAAAGAGCCATGATTACCACATTATGTTGGAGAGACTTATACTAGTAATGTTCCGTGGCTATTTCAAGCCTGATTTGTAGAAGATGTTTGCTGAACCTAGCTACTTTTATAGAGATATTTGTGCTAAGGATGTGTCGAAAAATATGATGCGGCGGTGGGAGAAATAAATTGTTGTGCTTGTATGTAAGATGGAAAAAGTGTTCCGCCTGGATTTATGAATGTTATGCAACATTTGCTAGTGCATTTATCTTTTGAAGCATTGGTAGCAGGTCCTGCACAATTCAGGTGGATGTATAACCAAGAAATAGAATTGAAGAAACTTAGAGCTACAGTGCGCAACAGGCAAGAGTCGAGGGTTGTATTGCAGAAGCATTTGCGGCTAAAGAGATCACTAACTTCTCTAGCAAATATTTTTCACGTGCCAACAACGTGAATGCATCTGTCACACGATATCATAATGTAGAAGAGCAATCTACGAGGGAGCTTAAGATTTTTCAATGGAAGGGTAAAGGTGTTGGGGCTGCTATTTCTCATTATATTTCGGCGCAAGAGAGGAACAACACTATGCTTTACATATTTTTCAACATGGAGGAGGTGTTACCATATTTTGAAATGTTTGACAAGTTGTATTGGAAATCTTCACGAAAACCTACACAAAGTCAATTGGATAAGATGCGTCAGCATGGCATAAACGGTGGAATACGCTTTGTGGACTGGTTCCGTGAACATGTAATTTTCTATTTGTTTTTTCTTTCAATATTTGTTCGAATGTTTATCATGAGATGCTAACTTTGTTTATTTATGTAGTGTATGAAAGATGTCAACATCTCCGATGACTCGCGACAGATGTCGCATGGTCAATTGAGAGCAACATAATTTAGCAGGTACGATATCAATGGATATCGTTTTCGCACGGCAAGTTTAGAAGCAAGTCGTCTACTTGCTTCCACTACAAACAGTGGAGTAACGGTAACTGCTGCAGTGTGTAGTGGAAAGTGACAGAATACTACGGTGTTCTTGGAAAAATAATAGAGTACACATTTGGTGGTCCAAAAACACTTCAACTTGTGATTTTCGACTATGAATGGTTTGATCCAACATCGGGCACACGAGTTGATGATTTTGGAATGGTGGAGGTCAACCACTAGTCACGATACACAACCCATAACAACATTGTTGTACTTGCGAATCAAGTGGTACAAGTGTACTATTTAAATTATCCTCACCCAACTTTGAAAAATTGGTGGGTTGTGTATACATTAACCCTGTAGTGCACCCTAATTGTTATGATGAGTATATAGAGATTAAAGAAGATGACAGTATTATCTATCAAGATGAAGTCGAGGAAGTAGAAGACTTTATGATATCTAGTGGGATAGTACTCGCAGAAATAGCTAGTGTTACGCTAGAGTTGATGTCTGAAGAACATGCTGGCCCTTCAAGAAAATGTGTTTGGCAATCACAAAGGATTATGGAACAGAAGAAAAGGATTATGGAAGAAGAGGAGATATATGATGAAGAAGATATGGAAGAGAGTGAAGAGGAATAGATGGAAAAAGAGATACGTGAATATTTTAATGCACGCGTGACAGAAGCAAATTCTAATGGTGATGATTTTTTATTTATATTGTACGCATTTTTTAGATTTTTATTATTATTGTATACATTCTTTATTTATTATCTAATGTTTTATACTAATCATTTCTATAAAAATGTGCGCAACTATTTAAGCTTTTGCCTAGTTTGGGGAAGAAGAAGAGCAAGAAGGGTAGTGGATCTTCGTCCTCCACTCCTAGTTCTACTTTGAGCCAGCCAGACCCGTTTCAAATACTTGCTTTTTTACATACATTTAAATATTAATATTAACTATCTATTGTTTCTTACTTCTCTACATACTTCCGTATTTATATTTTTAGGGTACTACTTACATTGGGCAGAGGAAGAGGCAATTTTTGAGTTGTGTGGCAGAGCCAACATCGAGCGAGGCTGCAAGAGGTTCGAGTCTGACATAGGTGGAAGATCGTTGCCTGACGTACGAGGAGTTTTATGGGGAGGAACAAGAGACTGTCAGGCAAACATCAGAGCAGGAAGGTGGCTCAGGATGAGGCTCAGGAGGAGGCTCAGATACTGTTGGATGATAGACCACTTCTGATGGTGGTAATGAGGGGGATGATGAGGACGACGGTGAAGAGCCTAAGGATCCCGAGCATGATGCCAGGATTGCAAGAAGGGCGGAGCTAGAAGAGTTAGGACACCGCAATCGATGCTCCTTAGGTAATATATCTGATTAATTAATAAGTTCATTTTATCTTTTCAATTAACTAATTTTATGTAGTTTTTACGTACAGGCTACGGAGGCACCTTTTATGTGGTGTGGGTAAAAGCATGGACGAGCGGACGATTATAAGGCCTACGGGTACTAGGTGCTCGGTCAAGCTTGGTTGGAGTGGAAAGGGGCATCGACGAGTTGTTAACATCGAGTTGGGAAACGCCGTCCGGTTTTGCTATCCCGGGATGGTTTTAGTGGATGGTCAAAGGATTGCAGGGCATCATTGGGATCACTATGCGATTCCAGAAGATGGCGATTCAAGTACATATCAGGATAGAGTTTGGGAGATCTTCTGGGTAAGTTTGTTTTGATTGTTTCTATTACATTGCATTTTATTTTGTTTGACATTAATTGTTACTTGTATGAGGGTAGGTTTGGTTTGGAGGAGGGTGTGAGTCAAGCATATACTTGTTCAGTTTTTCATAATGCAGCAAAAAGACGTGTCAAAGACTCCTTCTCTACGGCATGGATCAAAGTTGTGACCGTCTACTATAAGACGGTGATGTTCCATCCCATGACAAACAAAGAAGCAGCCAAAATTAACCTCACTAGGGAGGAGTACGTGCAGAGTCATGTGGACTGGATTTGTGCTAATATGGAGGCTTGGGAGTGGTTATGCGGGTATTGGGTTCAGCTGAGTTCAAAATATTTCTGATAGGCACCGAAAAAACCAGAAGAGCAAGCCTGGAAAGCACTTCTTCGGGCCGGATTGTTATGTTCGAATGGAACAAAGGATGGTATGAATTCTCACATTCATACTTAGATTGCCATAATTAATTGTATTGATTAAATTATTGAATTTTGATACTGCAGACAGCTGAAACTGGTACGCCTCCTACATTTTTTGAGGTTTATCTTAAGGGGCACAAAGGTCCAGACCTAAATCGCTCGGATGTGTTTTGTGACGAGGCATCAACGCATAAATTGGTACGTATGTTGATTCCCTTTTGTTTTTATCCATCAACTCAATTTATCTTGTATTACATTAATCCATTAACTAAATTTATCACAACAAAAATATGCTGAGTGTTTTAAAAAGAACCATGGACCTGATTCAGACTATTTGAGAGAGCTATTGGATGTCGCTGCGTTGTACGATGCCGGCAGAGGTCTATCGCATGGGAGGTATGTGTAAAGATAATGATAATATGTATGTTAATGAATGTCGATTCTTCACACTTGTATTTTTTGTAGACTTGGGTTCGGCGACGGGTATGTAGAGCGTGAGGCTTCTGCTAGATGACGGGCGTCCAATGTTAGTGGTAGTCGATTTCATTCTTCTACAGAGACTGATTTATGAGAAGAATTGAGACACATCAAGGAGGATATGCAACAACCATAGCAACAGACACAGATGCTGCTGCAACAACAACAGCAACAAACACAGATGCTGCAGCAACAGATGCATTATTTGTATATGTGTCGGGTAATATTTATTTTTCTTATTTGACCCATGTTGATTTACAAATGTTTCTACTCAAGATAACACAACTAATTTACTTGATGTAGTTCATGGGTCAAGGTAGCTCCAGTTATCATTTTAGTCCGCCGCACAACCTTACCTCGACATGATGCCTTGACCAATGCAACCAACACTACAGATTGCCTCCCCCTCACAGGTAAAACTGCTTAGCTTATTGAGTTGGTTTATATAATGCAATATCGTAATCATTTGTGTTGCAGGGTTCAGAGAGTGGTCAACCGTGTGTTCCACAACCTTACGGATTCATGTCACTATTGGCTTCTGGATTACAGCAAAATAATCTAGGTAAACTGTAATTTCTGCATTTTACCACTTTATTCGATTTCAAAATGATTCTAATTAAAATATCACAACTTGAAGCAGTTTTCCCACTAATGCCTTTCCCTCCGGTGCAGACTCACCCATCACAAGTTGGAGACACAGCGGTATGCTTGACATGTATACTTGTTACAATATTTGCATTATAACATCACATATTAATTAGCACAATATGAAGAAGAAAAAAGAAAGACTTAGCGGAGAGATGAAGTGAAAGAGGTAACAAATGAGAGAGCAAGAGAGGAAGAGATAGATAGAGAGGGAGAGGAAGACATAGAGAGAGAAGGGTAGAGAGAGAGAGAAAAGAAGTGATAGATAGAGAGGGAGAGAAATATATAGAGGGAGAGAGGGAGAGATAGAGAAAAAAGAAGAGATAGATAGAGAGGGAGCTAGAGAGAAAGAGATAGAGCGAGAGGGAAGAGATAGAGAGAGTGGGAGAGCGACTGAGGGCGAGGGAGATGGGGAGAGTGAGAGAAAATGAGAGAGCTTTGATAAGTGTTAGTCCAAACCAACAGGCTTCTCTTTTATCAAGTTATGTTATTAAGTTAGTCGAAGTTAACATGTTACATTATTAAGTTTCTCTTTTATTTGTTTATCGCAGGGATCTCGTCATGGAACACCCGAAGGTGGCAATGCTTTCCTTAACATCAACGACAGAGCTGCGAGTGGAGGAGATGGGAGCGCAGGAGGTGCTAGTGGAGGCTCCCACGACGACATTTGAATTTCATTTACTCGATTTTGTACTGTTGTGCTTGTGTTTCAAACGTTTGACAACTTGTGTACGATGCTATGTTTGAAATGTTGTTGAATTATATCTGTTGTGCTGTATATATTGTTATTCTGTCTGTAAATTGGAGGCTCCCCAACAAGGGAGGGAGGGGAATTAAGTAGTTTTTTAAAAAAATATGTTATGTGCGTCGGATTTTTCCTAAACCGACACCCATAGTCACTCTCTGTAGGCTGCCCACGTGGCGTATTATATGCATCGGTCTCCTTGTAACCGATGCACTTAAATAGAGTAAATGTGTCAGTTTCTGCAGAACCCACGCTCAAACACGCGGTCGGTGCGCTCGCTGTAGGATCGAAGAGCATGTGAAAAGCTACCATAGGGGGGGTTGAATGGTAGATTTAAAAATCTTACGCCGCTTAAACAATTAAACCCCAACCCCTTCGGCAGAAAAACGATCTGTTAAAGAAATTGTGTGTGAGACTAATCTCAATGTGTTTCACCATGACAAAAGTGAGAGATATCAGAGAGAATCAAGTCACGAAGACAACACAACAAGAATCACTCAAATCCGTCGAGAAAAACTCAATTTATGATCGGAAGATCAAACAAAGGTCAATCCGTCCTGCCCGAGAAAAAAACAGTTTGGAATGCTGCAAAGAAACTCGTGTAGATCATAGACCACAAATCCAATGACGGTGAAATTTTGACAGATGATAGATAATCAAGTTCTGAAGACAAACTAAAAAGAATCATGTCAATTGGATCTGTAAAACTCGAGTTATGATAAAACCACCGACAAAAGGTAATGCTGTCCAGAAACTCGACGAGTAATACTTGTCTGGAACAAGTCGGACGAACAAGGCACAAAAGTTCCTTCAAACTATGAATTTTATTCAATAGAACACAAGAGGAACAGCCCCAAAGTCGTGCACCATGAGCTCTGGGCTCCCTTGCTTATATAACCAGCTCGAAAGCCAACTCAACTCAGATCAGGAACCTAATCCTACTCTGTTCATGAATCGTAACTTTTCATAACTGCTTAGGATTCTTCTATACGCAGATAGAAGCAATCTTAAGACTTCCAAACACCTTAGGAATGTATCCCACATTCCTAAACAACTCAAATTCGTGACCCACACGAAATCCTATCATAACCAACTCAAATATTTCCATATTTGAGTCAAACCTGACTCAGCCGTAGCCTAAGTCCATAACCTAGTCGGTTGGACATTTCCGACCAACTCTTTACGTCCATATCTCTTCATCACATCTCGGAACCATGTAGCCACGTCCACTCACTCCTTTCACACGTGCAAACATCTTCCAATGACGTCCATGATACCTTCAAATGCATTGTTCTCGATTCAATCATGCCGCGCAACCTCCTGATCAGCTCAACCACAATTCCTCCTGAATTTGGTTGTTGGAGCCTCATCTCCTCCCTGAGACTAGTCCAATGGATCCCATCACCAGCCATATCTTGAACTCAAGCAACACCTGCACATGAATAAACGACCAATCCATACGAGCCCAAGTCCTCGACTTGACTCAAGTTCGTTCCGAACACAACACCTTACGTGAGAACCTCACATAAGCATGTTGCAAAACCAGAGTAACACGATATCATCCATGTCAAACCAAAACGCACCAAAGACTTAGCAAATGAATACTAAGCAACCTTTCCAGAGATGTAAAGCAAGTACGAAACATTGCAAATGAAAACCAGAAGCATTGCGGTCAAGTTCCGGACCTTGCCAGAGCAACCCGGACCTTGAGCCGGAGCTAACAAAAGCTAGTAGAACCTAGCGCTGGAGCTTACCAAAACTAGTACAACCAAGCTCCCGCCAGAGCTTGTAAAACTAGTCGGAGCTTAGCAAAAACATGTCGGAGCTAAAGACAAAACTTCACTGGAGCTGACCAAAGCTAGTCGGACCTTGCCAATAAGTCGGACATAGCATCGAACGTAACCGGAGCTACCCAAAACAAGCCGAAGCTACTGTCAGACCTTGTTGTAGCTCGGTGCTAGAATCGGACCTTGATGAAAAGGTGTTTTGGTGATATTCAAAACTTTTATCGTCAAAGCTATTGTATTCACTACAAGCCAATGTATTCAACACACATAGGTCTTACACTTGCCACGTGTCGCTTTAAGTGCGTCGGTTTTGATGACCGACGCTTTTCAGTGATGTAAGTGCATCGCTTACTGTGGCCGACACATTTACTTCTAAGTGCGTCGGCTACCGAAAATTGACACCTATAGTTCATAAATGTGTCGGCTCCGACGCACTTACATGTTAAAGGTGTCAAATCTATTTCATCGGCTAAGTGCGTCGGTTGATCGACGCCTTTAGTTTATGGGTGTCCGTTTCTGTAGGATATCAACGCTCACATCACCGACGCCCTATTAACAAATTCCTTAGGCTCACCAGGGTTCAGAACTACCAGGATTGGTAGAGTGGTGAGGAGCTGCTTGAGCTCTTGAAACGCCTTTTTTGCTTCATCAGACCAGTGGAATGGCCCAGTCTTCCTCAATAACTTGAAGAAGGGAAGTGTACGCTTTGCCAGTCTCGAGATGAACCGGCTGAGTGCGGCTAGACATCCCGTCAGCTTCTGGACATCCTTGATGCGGGCTGGGGGCCACATGTCTTCAATAGCCCTGATCTTCATCGTGTTTGCTTCAATTCCTCAGTGGGTCACAAAGAATCTGAGGAGCTTCCCGGAGCTAACCCCGAAGACACATTTGTCCAGGTTCAGCTTGGTACGTGTGACGCACAGCTCGTCAAAGACGGCTTGCAGGTTGCTAAGGAGTGACTCCTTGTTCTTGACCTTCACGACGATGTCATCGACATAAAACTCCACCAAGTCCTTGATGAGCTCTCAAATGATTTGTGCATAGCTCGCACAAAAGCTGAAGCAGCGTTTTTGAGACCGAAAGGCATGGCAGTATAGCAATACAATCCATCCCCTGTTATGAAGGGAGTATGCTCTTTGTCTTCCCTAGACATTTGGATCTGATGGTAACCAGAATATGCATCTAGGAAACCCAATAGCTCACACCCGGAGGTGGAGTCCACTATCTAATCTATTCTAGGTAGTGGAAATGGATCTGATGGACATGCCTTATTCAAGGTGGTGTATTCGATACATATCTGAAGCTTCCAGCCAGCCTCAGGTACAACGACTAGGTTTGCCAACCATCTTGGATGATGTACCTCCTGGATGAAACCAGCTTCGAGCAGCTTCTTGATTTCTTGTCGGATGAAGTTCTACCGCTCAACTAATTTCTTCCGTGGCTTCTGATGTACTGGACGTGCGTCGGGATAAATCATCAGGTTGTGCTCAGTCACCTCCGTGGGGATCCCAAGCATTTGTGACGGTTGCCAGGCAAACATGAAAATATTCGCTCGGAGGAAAGTGATGAGCGCGAGTACCTATTTGTTGTTCGGACCTCCCGATACACGGGTAGTCTGGGTAGCATCAGAACCAATTTGGATGACTTTGACAGGAACGTCGGTGTTGCCCCTTGGCTGCACACGTGGTGCAGGGGTTGATCCTCGGTGACGAGTGCTCGGAGGTTGAGTAGCTAGCTCCTTGCCGGATGCTCCTTCTCGCGCTATTGCAAGTGCATGAAGTTCTTCTAGCATAGTGACTCTCGCAGTGCTATCTCCGCGGATCCGTAGAATGCCCGAAGGTGTTAGCATCTTCAACACCAAATAGCCGTAGTGAGTTGTGGCCTTGAACCTATACAGGGCAGGCCTGCCTAGGGTGGTGTTGAAGGGCAAGCTAATGTGCGAGATGTCGAAGAATAGCTTCTCGGTCATGTAGTTCTCCCGAGTCCCGAAGGTCACTGGGAGTGTAATGGATTCGAGAGGGCTGATGGCCCCCGGACCTACCCCGGAGAAAGAACGTGAGGGGCGAAGGTCCGAGAGTCGAAGATGGATCTTCATGAATGCTTCATAGCTCAGGAGGTTGAGTGTCGCCTCTCCATCTACCATGACATGGTAGAGATGGACGTTGTTGATGGTTGGAGACACCATCAATGGCAGTTGGCCAGCTCTGATCATGTCCTGGGGCAGTCTGTATCATCAAAAGTGATGGGAGTGTCCGTCTACTTCCAATGTGGTTCTTCCTTGGTGGTAGGAGCTGCGATGGCAATTTCCCGCCGCAAAGTCTTGAGGACGCTGCGAGAAGTGATATCCCAGGACCCTCCATATATGGTGTTGAGTGTCTTCCAACGCTTGTTGTCGGAGATGTCATAGTCATCTTTGACTGTGTTGTACACAGCCTTCAGGACCTTCTTGGGGTCCTAGAAGCTTAGTTCAGGATCAGCCGGACCTTTGTCAACTTTCTGCTTTCCCCCCAGCTCGCGGAAGGGAGCTTCTTCCCTACGCTTGTTTAAGCGCTCGATAAGGTCTTGGACCTCTTGACAATCTTCAAGATTGTGAGTGTCCTTCTTGTGGATCAGACACCACATCATTGGACCACCGCCTTCTTCAAAAGAAGGTCGAGGTCGCTTTTCGGGACATGGCCCCTGGCCACCCGGAGACGCAGCTGCTGCAGCAGTAGGCATGCAGGTCGATGGTTTCTTCTTGCCGTTGGACTTCATTTGACATCCCAACGCAACATGGGTGCACTTGTCTGCCAAGCTGAAGAGTTTTGTGACACTAATGACTTCTTTCGTCGCCATCTTCTTCAACATCTTCTTGTCTCTAAGACCCTGTCTGAATGCCACGATGAAAAAAGCATTGGAAATAGAAGGGATTGTATTCTGTACCTGGGAAAACCGCTGGATGAAGGATTGATGCGACACTCCCTATTTCTGCTGTATGGCAAACAGGTCCAGTTCTGTGCCAGGTCGAGTGTAGGAACTCCCGGAGTTGGCAATGAACTGGTTGCATATCTCTGCCCTACTGTTGATGGAGTCAGGCGGAAGACTCATGAACCAGGACCTAGCTGTCCAAATTAGAGCTACAGGAAAGTAGTTGGCCATCACGGCCTCATTTCCACCCTCCGCTAGGATGGCGGTAGAGAGATTTGGAGGAATTAAATGGGGTTTATGGTCCTGTCGTATTTCTTCGGCAGATGAGGCTGGAATTTCTGAGTCCATCGGACCATATGTAGGTGCATAGCCAAGGCTATGCAGCCACTTTGCAATCCCAAAGGAGAAGGGTTTTCCCGAGTTTCTCGCCTCTTGCAAGCACAATCGATGTGGATCCGGCCGTCTTGCTGCCTGTAATGTCGGTCAAGCTCCGTCCAAAGATCGTGCATCGAAATTCTCGAAGCAATGTGGGTGCGACGTGCCCCAGAATGCAGCGACGTTACGTGTTGTGACACAACACGCTTCCTGTGCTGTGAAATGTGAGGACCAAGCCTTCCAGACAAGGTCCTATGCTAAGAAGGTGCCTTCCCTGAAGGGGTAGGACCTTGGTTGTTGATGGCATCGGCTGCGGCTGCAACCAGATGTTGCACATCAGCGCACCACTGCTCCATTGCACCCTAAGGTGCTCCAGGCACCAGTGGGCGCTCAAAAAGAGTACGCGCAGTTTTGATTGCGTTCTCCAGGTTGTTGTGCATCGATGCAGTGACCGATGCGAAGACACCATCCTATTGTGCGGCGTTGGCAGCCAGAGCAGCTGGTGGTGGTGGTGGTGCTGCAACCCCCTCCAGGACAACAACGCCAATTGGTTGTTGAATGTTGGAGGGATTCCCTCTGAAGAGCTGTCCGGCGTTGCCGTTGGACGATACGACTGCAAAGTTCACCATCTCAAAATCTCAGGTGCCCCCTTCTTGGCGCGCCAAATGTCGAAGTGGCTGATCGACACTTCCCCCTGTACTACTAGAATGTAGTTCACGGAGGTTTGTATTCAGTTTGGGCACGCGGAGATTATGAACGAGATGAAGAGACGGGGACTTTCACGTGGTTCGTGCCACGTGATCATAATACCCTACTCTACGGGGTGTTTGTTGATGAGTATGTGGTGGCTTGTGTGCGCATCAGCTTAGTTGTCCTTGTATCGTGTGGTGCAACCCTTTTATAGTCCAAGGGCTGCCTGTTACATTGTCAGCCTAGCCCGACATTTGGCCCGGGCGGTAGTTAATTGCCGAATACACAATATGTGAATATTAAGCGTAATTAACATTGTGATAAAGAACCTTAATGGCGACATTATCGGTGTTAAGGGTCCTCTAATTGTGTGCTATTAATATGGCACTAATGACACGTAATCAGGTCTTGTAACTGTAGCTTTAGCTATATCTTGAATGTCTGAGCCGTTGGAGATCCGCTAGTCTTCTTGTTGTCATAGGTTTGGAGGCTCGACACGTGGCACCTTCGGAGCTTCCCATCGTGGGGAGGCAAGTCCGGAGCCACTATACATGTGGCAATCCAGAGCTTCCTTCTACTGCGGGCTAGGTCCGGGGTCGCTGGACATGTGGAAAGACCGGAGCTTCCCTATAGAGGGAGTTAGGTCCGGCCTCGTGTTACACGTGGCAGTTGCAGAGCTACCAAAACGTGGGAGACGAGTCCAATGGTGAGTAACGCGTGCATCCTTCGGAGGTCTTCAACTCGAATGGGTGGAACTCCTTAGCGTTTCTTGCAGTATCGTGGGGTACTCGGTACACAGGGTACCGACAGCTATACTCAATTGGGTTTGGGGAAATAATCATACTGCTCAATTATGAAATATTGAACAGCTGAATGATGAGAATTGATAACAATGACCCTTTTGCAACATGGATCCTAGGGATCTAAGCAAGCCGGTTACGTTGAATGGGTTGGACTATTTTAGTGGTTTTGATTGCTTTAGATCTAAGGACCGATTCGTGGAGCGACCATCCAGGACTTATAGTGCCACCACAGCGCCAAGTATGGGTGCGGCTTAGCTGACTAATTAGTGTGTTGCCAGTACTGTTCAGACCATTTTGGAAAGCTCGGGGAAGGCGTAGTCAGCTGGATTTGTAGTGATGGTGGGACTACCCTAGGATCCAAATAGCGCATGAGGGGGCCCTTGGATAGATGTGCTCAGTTGGAGACATTACCACCGGTGAAACCTCAGTGGGGTTCGAATAGGCTAGTAATTATTATGTAAAAGATATTATGTGATCTCTTGGCCACACACCAAAGGAAGTGTGAGGCGGCATAATTAAGATTCTTTAGTCATCGAAATTTGATGAAATCACAAACTTGTGGGTAAAGTGGTACAACCTCTACAGAGTGTTAAAAACTATCATGATGGCCGTGCTCCCGGTTAGGAGCGACCTGGACCCTCACATGATTAGAGTTATGGACCTTAAACTTGGTTTAATGGCTTGAATTGATTTGTGAATCGATATTTCAATAGTAATTGGGTTTGGAACATGAAAATGGTAATGATGAGTCAAATGGATAGTTATGAGTTGAATATGGTATACTATGGATGGTTTTGGTTATTCATGTGGAATTATGGATTGGTTATGAAATTAGTTGTTTTGGCATGATAAGGGATTTACCTCTCTTAATGATAATATTATTGCATTTTCAACTAATTTGAATTACTTTTATGCAAATAGCCATTTGATTATCATTTCTTGATAAAGCTACATGTCATACTTTCCCACACTTACTGAGTACGACATGTGCTCACCCTTGCTATTCCCCCAACAATGTGGAGTACACGGGGGTCTTTGAGGAGTTCTAGGCATGCGTGTTACCGTCAATCTTGCCTGTGGAGTCGGTGTCATTAGTGTTTAGTGTTTTCCGCTGCAGTCTTATTAGAGCTTGTATTCAAGACTATTTGGGCTTGTAGTAAGGTACTATTATTAGTGTTATTATTGGAGACATGGTTATAATCTGGCTATCATTTGTGAATCACTTGTGTATGTATGTTAAACATCCTATGAACACATATGCATTACGCTTGGTTCGTTTTTGGAACTGGGTGTCACCAAAATTTTTGTTATAGACTAGCAAAACAACAGAAAAAGGAAAGAATGATTGCGAATCATATAACAATCGATCAAAACAATTTGCCCGTGTTGAACCGAATGTTAGGAACATGCAACCTGATGTAATGAGTCATAAAAACGCAAATCTGCTCCCAAACCTACCGTTTTTTGTGCTACACATCACACACTTCATAAATTAGTAGATGGGAACAAGAATTATCAAATTTTGACTTTCTTAGCTTTTACATGTTATTCCTGCTGGACGTCATGTGACTCGGTACTGGATTCCTAAATGCATTTTAACTAACCCCAACATTAAGTCATCGACATATTATGCTGCTATGTAGGTTACATGCTTGAGGAAGGAGAACATTTTTTATGGCGGATTCAGGTTGCTCACGCCACATGAGTAGTAACTAAGAATGGTTCTCCTCCCTCTCTTTTGTGTCACATGTAGAAAATGTTACTTTTCCCAATAATTCTTCAACTCCTGTAATTGCTAAGGGTTTGGTTAGAGTAAATAATCACTACACTTTGAAGGTTGTGGCACTTTTTAAAATTTTGAAATACAACTTGCTTTCAGTTTCACAATTGCTAGATGAAAATTTAGAAGTTATCTTTATGAAAAATTGTTGCAAAGTTGTAGATTCAAATGGTGAGCTTTTGTTTGACATGTCTAGGTTTGAAAGTGTTTTTAAAGCTGATTTTGATTTGTCAACTTGTAAGCATAAGTGTCTATTTGCAAATGATTCAAAGGACTTATATTTTTGGCATCATAGACTTGGTCACGTAGGCTTTGATCACCTCACACGTGTTCGTGCTCTTGATCGCATACGAGGGCTGCCTAGGCTTTGATCACCTCACACATGCTATGATGGTTACAGGTTCACATGCTCCTCTCACAGTGACCACAACAACTAAACCGGGACAACTTTTACACCCTGACACCATAGGACCTTCACATGTTCAATCTTTTGGAGGTAACTGATATGTGCTTGTAATTGTTGATGACTATTCTAGATACTATTGGGTTTACTTTATGTCATCTAAAAATGAAGCTTTTAGTCACTTTAGTAGTTTAGTTCTTAGACTTTCACTTTACCACTCAGGATTGTTAAAAGCAATTAGAAGTGATAATGGAACTGAACTTACAAATGAATCATTTGATCACTTTTGTGCTGAAAATGGAATAGATCATCAAATCTCTTCTCCTTATGTACCTCAACAAAATGGTGTTGTAGAGAGTAAGAACATAACCTTAGTTGAGATGGCTAAGACTATACTTGATGAATATCAAACTCCTAGAAAGTTTTAGGCTGATGCAATTGCAACCACTTGTTATGTCTCTAATCGAGTTTTCTTACGTGCTAAGCTGGGGAAAGCCCCATATGAGCTTCGTTTTGTACATAGGCCTAGTGTTACACACTTTACGATCTTTAGTTGCAAATGCTTTGTTATGAAACATGGTAATCTTGATAAATTTGAAGCTACATATGTTGATGGCATGTTTCTTGGTTATCCATCTCATACTAGAGGCTATCATGTGCTTTTACTTGAACTAACGAAATTGTAGAAAATTGTGAGGTTTCTTTTGATGAAGCTAGCCTAGGTACTAGGTCTGATATTGCAGGTCAAAATGCATATCCACAAGAGGGAGAGTATTTTCATTGAAGATGAGGAAGAAGTGGTGCTGCTGCGCAATAAATGAGCAGCTAATGACATTGCTCCAACTCCTGATTTTGATTCACAATTAGCACAGACGACCACCATTGCTGGTCTAGATCGTCCTAAAGTCACAAGCTCATTGATTTGTGATGAACATGAAGAAGAAGAAGCTTGTGGAGTGTCTACTCACCTAGCTATCCTCAAAAGTCATCCTCCACAAAAAAAATATTGGAAGCTTGCACGAATGTGTCACACGGTCCATGTTTTTCTATCAAACTCTCATGCTCATTCTGCTTTTGTTGCTTCTTTTGAACCCAAAGATATATCACACACACTCACTAATGAACCATGTATTATTTCCATGGAAGAAGAGTTAGAAAATTTTGAAATAAATAATGTTTGGAAATGTGTACCTCCACCTCATGATCACACTCTAATTGGAACTAAATCGGTGTTTAAAAATAAACAAAGTGAGGATGGGATTGTGATTAGAAACAAAGCTAGGTTGGTTGCTCAAGGTTTCACACAAGTTGAAGGTCAATATTTTGTAGAAACTTTTGCTACTGTTGCTAGATTAGAAGCCATAAGAATTTTAATATCATTTGCTACATCTAACTGTTTCAAATTATATCAAATGAATGTGAAAAGTGCTTTTCTTAATGACTACATAGACGAGGATGTTTGTGTTAAGCAACCACACGGTTTTGAAAATCCAGATTTTCCTAATCATTTTTACAAACTGTTCAATGCCTTGTACGGTCTCAACAAGACCCTAGTGTAGGATCGAAGAGCACGTGAAAACCTACCAGAGGGGGGGTGAATGGTAGATTTAAAAATCTTACGCAGCGGAAACAATTAAATCCCAACCCCTTCGGTAGAAAAATGATCTGTTAGAGAAATTGTGACTGAGACTAATATTAACGTGTTTCACTGTGACAAAAGCGATAGATATCAGAGAGAATCAAGTCACGAAGAAAACACAAGAAGAATCACTCAAATCCGTAGAGAGAAACTCATGTTATGATCGAAAGATCGAACAAAGGTCAATCTGTCCTACCCAAGAAAAACAGTTCTAGAACGCTGCAAAGAAACTCGTGTAGATCAGAAACCACAAATCCAATGACCGTGAAATCTTTACAGATGATAGATAATCAAGTTGTGAAGACAACCCAAAAAGAATCACATCAATTGGATCTATAAAACTCGAGTGATGATAAAACCACCAACGAAAGGTAGTGCTGTCTAGAAACTCGACGAGTAAAACTTGTGTGGAACAAGTCGGACGAGCAAGGCACAAAAGTTCCTTCAAACTACGAATTTTATTCAATAGAACACAAGAGGAACAGCCCCAAAGTCGTGCCCCACGAGCTTTGGCCTCCCTTGCTTATATAACCAGCACTTAGGCCAACCCAATCTCAACTAGGGCTCCAATCCTACTCCGATCACGAATCGAAACTTTCCATAACTGCTTAGGACTCATCTATACGCAGATAGAAGCAATATTAAGACTTCCAAACACCTTAGGAATGTATCCACATTCCTAAAACAACTAGAATTCGTGACCCACACGAAATCCTATCATAACCAACTCGATACTTTCCATACCGAGCCATAACCGACTCCGCCGCAGCCGAAGTATCAACCGATACGATCCGATCCTTTCAACCAGATCTTCCCATCCATAAGCAAACTCCGGAACCATGTTGCCACGTCATGCACCGTATGCATACGTGCAAACACCTTCCTTTGATGTCCAGTAACCTTCATATGCACCGCCCTTGATTCAATCATCCTGCATGACCTCCTGATCCGCTCAACCACAATTCCTCCTAAATTTTGTTGTTGGAACCTCATCTCCTCCCTGAGACTAGTCCAAAGGATCCTGTCACCAGCCATGACTTGAACTCAAGCAACACCTGCACATGAATAAACAACCAATTCATACGAGCCCAAGTCCGCGATTTGACTCAAGTTAGTTCCGAACACAACACCTTATCAAAACGATAAGCATGTTGCAAAGCATATCAAAACGATATCAGCCATATCAACCAAAACGCACCAAAAACTTAGTAAAAGAATACTAAGCAATCTTTCTATGAATATAAAGCAGGTTGAAAACATTGCAAGATAAAACCAGGAACATTGCGATCAAGCTCCGAACCTAGCCAAAGCTAACCGGAGCTTGAGCCGGAGCTTACAAAAGCTAGTACAACCTAGCGCCAGAGCTTATCAAAACTAGCAGGACCTAGCGCCGGAGCTGACCAAAACTAGTCGGAACTAGTCAACCTAAAAGTCAGAGCCAGAAAAACATGTCGGAGATAACCAACATAAGTCAGACCTAACAAAACATATCGGGGCTTAACAAAGTCATGCCGGAGCTATCAAAGACATGCCGGAGCTAAAGACAAAGCTCACCGGATCTACCCAAAAACATGTCGGATCTAGACAAAGAAAGTCTAGTGTCTGACCTTGCTAAAAAGATGTTATGGAAGCATTCAAAACTTTTTATTGTCGAAGCCAATGTATTCAGCACACGTAGGTCTCACAATCTCCCCCTTGATGAATGCATTGGCAACACCATTTAAATCCGAACATTGGCATGAAAAGTTTTGAGAACAATTTTCCATTTTTTGAAAATCAAATGAGATAGAAATAAATTTCTCCCCCTATACATATTTCTCCCCTATACATATTTCTTCCCCTTGCATAATTCACCATAACATCTCTCCCCTTTGACAATGTATTCAGCAATGTTCAAAAGAGAAATTTTTAATTGTTATGAGCATATTATAGCATATACATATAAAACAAAGCTCATCCAAGTCATACTATCAAGTAACTTACACTATCACATCAATGAAATACATAAAGTAGTGTAAGCCATGCTATAGATCAAATGTAATTTCCAATTTAGAAAGTCATGATCTCACAAACTTAACTATTTTAAGACCTGAAAGCATGACACTTGTTGCTGCATTTTATTATTTTTCAAGGCACAAATTTAGATCATATGATATTTGCAAGAGATTATATGCGCATCTGCCTTCTTCTAACCAACCAAGCCAAGCCTATGTCATTTGACAATGAGAAGCTTAGGGACATGGTTTTAGTCATACACAACTTCTTCCAAGTTCATATCTAAGTACAATGATAAGGCATCTCAAAAGAAGAAGTGAGATGCATGCATATTCTCTTGATCTTTTCTCAACTTATATTTGTTCACAAAAACTCAACATGTGAGTTGATTGCTTGATAAATTGTTTTTGATTAAAAGCACTTGTGAGCATGCAACAAGTTCAAAAGAGCAAGAAAGTTCGACCATGACCAGATTTAGTGTAAGTAATTATTCCAATTACTAGACATGGCAAAAACTACAAAATGTATAACATGAGTAATGTAGTAAGAACTTTCAGCATGTAAAAGGAATCACAAAGTCATATATGTATGAAATACTATGCTCATATTATTTTAATTTCAGATTCACACATAGACTTCTCAAATTTCAAAACTCCCCCTCAATGTAAGCCATGAGGATGCATAACCCCTATTTCACTACGAATGAAACAAAAAATGAGTGAAATCCAAATGTTTTGTAAAAATGTCAGCCAATTGTTGTTTGGTATCTACATGGTGAAGCAAAATGTTTCCTTTTTCAACATTGTTAAGGAGAAAGTGATATCTAATATCAATGTACTTAGTTCTAGAATGTTGCACAGGGTTTTTAGCAATGCAAATGGCACTAGTGTTATCACAAAACAGTGGAACCTATCTAGATCAACCCCATAGTCCTGAAGTGTTTGAACAACCCAAAGAATTTGTGAGCAAGCACCAGCAGCAGCTACATATTCAGATTCGGCTGTGGATTGTGTAACTGAATTTTGTTTTCTAGATGACCAAGCAACAAGTGAATTACCAAGAAAATGACAAGCACCGGAAGTACTTTTCCTATCAATCCTACAACCTCCAAAATCAGTATCGGAAAAAACTTTCAAAGTAACGATTGAGGAGAAGGAAGAAAAATGCCAAATTCTTGAGTTCCATGTAAGTAGCTGAGAATCCTTTTGGCGGCTTGACAATGTGAAGCACGTGGGAAAGCTTGAAACCGTGCACAAAGACATACACTGAATTGTTTGTCCGGTCTTGATGCCGTGAGGTACAAAAATGATCCGATCATGCTTCTATATTCTTTTTGATCCACGGGTTCACCATCTTCATCAAGTTCAAGTGTTGTTGTTGTTCCCATTGGTGTCTGAAGAGGCTAGCTTTTGTCCATGTTGAAGCGCCTTAGGAGGTCTTTTATATACTTCATTTGATGCACAAAGGTACCCTCCTTGGTTTGCATGATTTGCGGCCACAAAAAGTACATGAGTTCTACCATCATACTCATCTCTAATTCTGAACTCATCATAGCTGAAAACTTGGACACGAGATCATGAGAAGCACAACCAAAGATAATATCATCCACATACAGTTGAACGAATAATGAGTCATTGCCATGATTAAGCACAAAAAAAGTTTTATCAACCTTGCCCATGGTAAACCCCTTTTCAAGTAAGAATGTTTTTAACCTATCATACCATGCTCTAGAGACCGTACAAGGCTTTGGACAGTTTGTAAACATGATTAGGAAAATCTGAATTTTCAAAACCCGATGGTTGTTTGACATAAACCTCCTCATCTATGTAGCCATTAAGAAAAGCACTTTTAACATCCATTTGATATAGCTTAAAAGCTTTAGATGTAGCAAAAGCTAACAAAATTCTTATGGCTTCTAATCTAGCAGCAGGAGCTAAAGTTTCATCAAAATCTAGACCTTCAACTTGAGTAAAACCTTGAGCAACCAACCTAGTCTTATTCCTAACCACAACCCCATCCTCACTTTGTTTATTTTTAAACACCCATTTAGTTCCAATTAAAGTGTGACCTTGAGGAGGAGGTACAAGTTTCCAAACATTATTTCTTTCAAAATTTTCTAACTCTTCTTGCATGGCAATAATCCAAGACTCATTAGTGAGTGCGTGTGATATATCTTTGGGTTCAAAAGAAGCAACAAAAGCATAATGAGCATGAGAGTTTGGATCGCAAAAACTGGACCGTGTGACTCGTTCGTGCAAGCTTCCAATAATCTGTTGTGGGGGGTGATTCTTGACGATCCGTAGGGGAACAAATGTCTCACAAGCTTCTTCTTCATCAGGTTCATTGCAGATTGATGAGCTTGTGGCTTGTGGACAATCAGGACAAGCAGAGGTGGTAGTCGGAGCTTGTTCAAAGTTCGGAGCTAGACACTTATCAGCTTCGGAACTATCAGGCAGTATCATGGTCTCTTCTTCATCTTCGAAAATACCCTCACCCTGAGGATATGGATCTGGTCCTGCAATACTGGAGCTAGTACCTGGGCTAGCTTCAACAAAAGACACCTCACAAGTCTCCACAATTTTGTTAGTGTCAAGAAAGAACACATGGTAGCCTCTAGTATGAGATGGATAACCAAGAAACATGCCATCAATAGATCTAGGTTCAAATTTATCAAGATTACCATGTTTCTTAACAAAGCATTTGCATCCAAAAACTCAAAAGTGTGTGACACTATGCCTATGTCCAAACCGGAGCTCATATGGTGTTTTACCTAGCTTAGCGCGCAAGAAAACACGATTTGAGACATAACAAGCGGTTGCAATCGCATCAGCCCAAAATTTCCTAGGAGTTTGATATTCATCAAGCATAGTCCTAGCCATCTCAACTAAGGTTCTGTTCTTTTTTCTACAACACCATTTTGTTGAGGTACATATGGTGAAGAAAATTGATGATCTATTCCATTTTCAGCACAAAAGTGATTAAAATATTGATTTTTAAATTCAGTTCCGTTATCACTTCTAACTGCTTTTAAAGATCTTGGGTGATCAATTGATAATCTAAGAAATAAAGTTCTAAAGTGACTAAAAGCTTCATTATTAGATGCCATAAAGTAAACCCAAGAGTATCTAGAATAATCATCAACAATAACAAGATCATACCATTTACCTCCGAAGGATTGAACACGTGAAGGTCGTACGGTGTCAAGGTGCAAAAGTTGACCCGGTTCAGTTGTCATGATCATTGTGAGAGGAGTATGTGAACCTGCAACCATCTTAGCATGTCTACAAGAAGAGCACACAATTTCTTTGTCCCCTTTAAGCTTAGGCAACACAAGTATGCGATCAAGAGCACTAACACACGTTAGGTGATCAAAGCCTACGTGACCAAGTCTACGATGCCAAAAATATAAGTCCTTTGAATCATTAGCAACTAGACACCTATGCTTAGAGGAATACATATCAAAATCAGCTTTAAAAACTCTTCCAAACCGAGACATGTTAAAAATCAGCTCACTATTTGAACCTACGACTTTGCAGCAGTTTTTATTGAAAATAATTTCCAGATTTTCATCTAGCAATTGTGAAACAGAAAGAAAGTTGTATTTCAAATTTTTGACAAGTGCCACATCCTTCAAAGTGTAGTGATCATTTACTATAACCGAACCCTTAGAAATTATAGGAGTTGAAGAATTATCGGCAAAAGTAACATTCTCTACACGTGACACACAAAAGAGGGAGGAGAACCATTCTTTGTTACCGGTCATGTGGCGTGAGCAACCTGAATCCACAATCCAAATGTTCTCCTTCCTCAAGCATGTAACCTACATAGAAGCACAATATGTCGATGACTCAATACTGGGGTTAGACAAAAGGCATTTAGGTATCTACGACTGAGTCACATGACGTGCAGCAGGAAGAACAAGCGAAAGCTTAGATAAAACAGCAGGTTTATGAGTCAAAGTTTGAGGTTTTTTATTCTTAACTACTGAACTATAAGGTGTTACTTGTGTAGCACAAAAATTAGTAGCTCTGGAGGCAAAAACAGAAGGTCCGGAGGTAAACTTTAAATGTTTTTGACTTATAACAGCAGATTGCATGCTCCTGGCATTCGGTTTAATATGTGCAGCAAATTTTGCATGAAAGTTATGAGATCTAGCAATCATTCTTTCCCCTTTCTGTCGTTTAGCTAGTCTATAACAAAAATCTATGACATGACCATCTCTACCACAGTAGGTACAATGAAATTTAACTTTGTGTTCATGTCTAGATGAGCAAGCAATATTTTTATTTGAAACCGAATGAGACAACACTCCTGCAGATTTGAAAACCACTTCTTTTTGTTTAGGAACTGTTTGAATCAAATCACATCCTAGTGACTTTACAATTTTAGGTGGATGTGCCTTAGCATGAGCATGAGAATCAAAACCTAAATCAGTTTGTCATTGCAAGACTTGGAAGAATTCAGCATCAAGTTTAGGTTCTTATTCCCATTACAAAACCGATATGATGTCCTATGCATGTGATCAAGTTTATTGGACAGATCAAGGCAATTTTCACATGAAGTTTTTCCTATTAATTTGCAATTGGAACAATATTTAACTTCATGAGAATGTAAAGCATTATTCAATATTGAAATTTCATTCAAAGCATCTTTTAGTTTCTTTTCAAGATCATCACAACTAGAACCATGCAAATTAATTATAGAACAAGAAGCATATTTTAAGTTTCCAATGTCAAATGCAGAAAGCTTTTTGTTCTTTTCAATTTCAAGTTCATGTCTATCTAGAGTAGAGGAATGTGCAGTTCTTAATGTGGACAATTGTTCATAGATTAAATCCCACGAGGGACAAGAATCATCACTAGGAATCAAGGTTTTCAAATGGTTGATTTCAGATTCTAGTGATTCAATTTTAGCAGCATTATCCCTAAGCTTTTTGTCCTTTTTCTTAACAATAATAGTTGCACGAGAAATTGCATCACACATTTCATTACAGGTAGAACATACTTCATCGTCGTCACTGTTGTGTTTTGCATCCTCCTGACTTGATCTTGATCTTGTTTTGCCCGTCATGAAGCATAAGTTGGCCATATCGTCATCATCTTCATCACTTTCAAAGTCTACATCGCTTGAACCGAGCTCTTGAAGTGCAGTGATGAAGCTGTTAATCATCTTGCGTCCTATAGTACCCTTCTTTTTCTTGTTGGGGTTTCCAGAGGTGGTCTTGACCTTGTTCTGTTTTTCTTCACGGGTAGTAGGACCTAAAAGGTTAGAGCATTCTGTACGAAAGTGTCCTGTCTTACCACATTCAAAACAGCGTTGAGGTCTGGAGCTTCCTCTCCTTCTAGTTCTCACATTTTGCAGTGCTTTTGAGAACCCGGTAGAGTTTAGTGCTAACTCATCTTTTGGAAATTCTTCGATCTGCTCCAGGGTTAGTGAGGACAACAAAGCAAGAGTATTGCAAGGTGATGATTGGCCGGAGCTAGGCATATCACGTTGTGAGCCAAATGCAATAGACTTATTTGGGTTCTTACGTGATAAGGTGTCAATTTCACGAGTTTAGAGTAATGCACATCTAAAGTAAGTGTAGTCATGATAGTAGATTCACTGATAGATGTAACTTTCATCTCCCCGATTGACATGTCTAATGCACTAAGAAGTTGCCTAGCATTTTCAGCATCAAAAAAATTTACGTTGACACGACACAAGCTACTGAGAATTTTGTTAAAGCGAGCGAATAGATTATCAATGGACTCACCGGGTTGCATCTTGAAGCGCATGTGTTCTTTCTTGAACATATCTTACCTTACCTCCTTGATCGTGTTGGATCCTTCGTGATAGTCAAAAAGTGCTCTCCATACATCGTATGCCGATTAGAGATGTGCAACGTGGTCGAAGTCGCTCTGAGTGAGTCCTTGGATGATAAAGTTTCGGGCTTTGTTGTTGTTGTCGACGTCCCGTAGGTTTGTAGTCGTAACTTGATCGTTTGGTGGCACTTCGTAAGGCTTGTACACCTTCTCCCATATTGTGAAGCCATGCGCCTGGATGAAAGCCTCCATGCGTGCCTTCCAAACCTGAAAATCAATACCAGCAAACACACAAGGTTTGGCGGAGTATTTATCCATGATGATTAAACAAAAACATGTGCAAATCACAATGATTAGAGCACCGTGGCTCCGATACCAATTTTAGGATTGAAGAGCATGTGAAAAGCTACCATAGGGGGGTGGGGGTGAATGGTACATTTAAAAATCTTACGCAGCGGAAACAATGAAATCCCAACCCCTTTGGTAGAAAAATGATTTGTTAGAGAAATCGTGAGTGCGACTAATCTAAACGTGTTTCAACATGAAAAAAGTGATATATATCAGAGATAATCAAGTCACGAAGAAAAAAAAAGAAGAATCACTCATATCCGTAGAGAGAAACTTAAGTTATGATCGAAAGATCGAACAAAGGTCAATTTGTCCTACTAGAGAAAAACAGTTCTGGAACGCTGCAAAGAAACTTGCGTAGATCAGAAACTACAAATCCAATGACCGTGAAATTTTTACAGATGATAGATAATCAAGTTGTGAAGACAACTCAGAAAGAATCACGTCAATTGGATCTGTAAAACTCTAGTTATGATAAAACCACCAATTAAAGGTAGTGCTGTCCAGAAACTCGACGAGTAAAACTTGTGTGGAACAAGTTTGACGAACAAGGCACAAAAGTTCCTTCAAACTACGAATTTTATTCAATAGAACACAAAAGGAATAGCCCCAAAGTTGTGCCCCATGAGCTTTGTCCTCCCCTGCTTATATAACCAGCCCTTAGGCCAACCCAATCTCAACTAGGACTCAAATCCTACTCCGATCACGAATCAAAACATTCCATAACTGCTTCGGACTCTTCTATACGCAGATAGAAGCAATCTTAAGACTTCCAAACACCTTAGGAATGTATCCCACATTCCTAAAACAACTCAAATTCGTGACCCACATGAAATCCTATCATAACCAACTCGATACTTTCCATACCGAGCCATAACTGACTCTGCCGCAGCCGAAGTCATCCACCGATACGATCCGATCCTTCCAACCAGATCTTCCCATCTATAAACAAACTTCGGAACCATGTTTCCACGTCATGCACCACATGCATACGTGCAATCACCTTCTTTCGACGTCCAGTAACCTTCATATACACTGCCCTTGATTCAATCATCTTGCGTGACATCCTGACCCGCTCAACCACAATTCCTCCTGAATTTGGTTGTTGGAACCTCATCTCCTCCCTGAGACTAGTCCAATGGATCTTGTCACCAGCCATGACTTGAACTCAAGCAACACCTGCACATGAATAAACAACCAATTTGTACGAGCCCATGTCCGCGACTTGACCCAGGTTAGTTTCGAACACAACACCTTCTGTGAGCACCTCACATAAGCATGTTTCAAAGCATATCAAAACGATATCAGCCATATCAACCAAAACGCACAAGAAACATAGTAAAAGAATACTAAGCAATCTTTCTATGAATATAAAGCAGGTTCGAAACATTGCAAGATAAAAGCAAGAATATTGCGATCAAGCTACGAACCTAGCCAAAGCTAACGGAGCTTGAGCCGGAGCTTACCAAAGCTAGTACAACCTAGCGCCAGAGCTTATCAAAACTAGCAGGACCTAGCGCCGGAGCTAACCAAATCTAGTCGGACCTAGGGCCGCAGCTGACCAAAACTAGTCGGAACTAGTCAACCTAAAAGTCAGAGCTAGAAAAACATGTCGGAGCTAACCCACATAAGTCGGACCTAGCAAAACATATCGGAGCATAACAAAGACATGTCGGATCTATCAAAGACATGTCGGAGCTAAAGACAAAGCTCACCAGAGCTACCCAAAACATGTCAGTGTAAAAGCCCGTTTTTCGGAAGAACAACAATGCTAAAATGCGAACTTAAAAATTTTGAAAGTGGACTTGGAAATCCAAACTCACATAAACCATAGGAGTTAACCAATGTTCACTAAAAATAGGAACTTGTTAAATTTTTACATATGGAACATGGTTGCTAATGTATATTAGAACTTAAGTTGTAAAATCCTTAATTTCCAATATTCACATTTTGAATGAAAAAAAAATTAAAGGAGAAAAGAAAACAAAATAGAGAGAAAGAAAAAGGAATTATTCCAACCCTAAAATGGGACATCCAAAATATTCAAATCTCAGGCCGTAAATTTTTCCATGACCTTCTAATATTTCAAATAGACTCTCGGTAAAGTTTCAAAATTTTTGAAGCACAATTTCCATTTATTGGACACGTACTGGGAGTTTAATCAATGTCGACTTCAAATTTAAACTTTGTGCTCAACCTTGTCCAAATCAACTCCAAATTTTTCCTGAGGTCCCTTATGGTTCAAAAAGGGTAACTTCAAAGTTTCAAGATTTTTGAACGTAATCTACCATTTATTTCATTGAATCAAGTATCGCCACTTGAATTCAAATTCAAACTTGAGTTCAAATTCAACTTGCTCAGTTCTGAAATCTGATTGCACCATAAAATTCTTCACATTTTATTTAGTCATTGGGCTAAAGTTGAATATTTTTTTAAGCATGTTTGCTAGCCCTAATTGAAATTGGAAAGAGAAGGGAGGAGAGAGTGGGTCCCACATGTCATGTCTATCCTCATGGCCACAAAAGCAACTTCGCTTCTTCCTCTCCCGTCCTTATCACCGCGCCCGACCCTCTCGGTCCTTATCGTCGCGCCCGCTCCTCCCTCCTGCTTGCCCCGCCCCCCACGGCACCTCGCCTCTCCCAGGCGCGCCGCTCGCACCCAGCGTCGCTCGCGCCCAGGCCGCCGCCGCCCTAGCTGCCCACGTCGAGGCTTCGCCCCGCACCCGACTGCAGCGCCGAGAGCTCCCACGCCTGACCTCCCGGTCGCCGCGGCGTCGCCCTCGCCAGCTCGCGCGTCCGCCAGGCCCGCGCGCCACCTCCCTTCACCGCCTGCGCCGCTGCCGACGCCGGCGCTCCACCTCCCCGCGCCGCGCACTCAGACCGCCCCGCCGGCCACCTCCTCGCCTCCGGCCACAGGTCCGCGCCCCACTGTCCGCCCCTGCACCGCTCCTCCGACGCGCGCCCTCCTCGCCTGGCCGCGTCCCTCCAACCCTAGCGCGGCTGCCATGGAGTTCCCCGTTGTCCACCAAGCCAGCTCCTCCCTGCAGCGACCCAGCTTGCCCCACCCTTGCTCAGTCCGGCGGCCGCTGTCGACTCTCCACTGCTCGCCGAGCTGTGCGCCTACATGTTCATGCCATTTGCTGACGATGCTCGTTCCGCTCGCTGTGTTCCGGCCCTCACCACTGTCCACTACTCCCTAACCAGCGCCAGCACCCAACCTCACCACCGCTGCGTCACTGGCAAGTCCATGTGGGCGCTTTTGCTTCGACGGCTGCTACGGCCAACGCCATCACCTTGATCGGGTCGTCGCGGCATTCCGTGACGTGGCTATGTCCTAGAAGTAAGGCGAGTAATGGGTGTGATGGATGAAACACAGGAACACATCGTTGACACACCAGCATCGACAGTTGATCCAAGGTTAGCTCTGATCTGTGCAAAGATTGGTCGGATCAATGCTGCAGTCAACCTGTTCGATAAAATGTTTACAAGGAAGAAACTAGATGTGTTGACGTTCCATGCTAGTCTTGGATGCAGGTCTGTTGTGGTGTGGCAAATCGACCAAGATAAGTTCCAAGATGCTCTTTGAATGGTGATGAAGCGACGGAAATCAAGTACAACCCCAAGATGTTCGGCAAAATGCCTACAAGGTGAGCCTTTCCCTAAATTGCATTGCTTGCACCCCGAAGTCCGTTAGTCGTGACCCCTAATGGTACTCATGTGTCGTCAAGTCGTACGTCCATTTTCCGCATTGGTATCATTCCTATAGGAGTCCCCAAGTCGACCTCCTTTGTCGTTTGTATCACATCGGCCTGTCCGTGCATGCTCGTGATGCTCCACCATGAGCCGCGTCGATGTCGTTGACCATATGATGTCGTCGTGATGCTCCGAGCCGTTATCGTTGTCCTGGCATCAAGATGAAGGATGCTTGTGATATGAGTGGTGCCGAAACACCAGCACGACTCGTCGTACAATGGTCGTTTAGCCAAATTAGGGTTTAGTCAAGGCGAGACTCGTCGAGTCCTGGGTGTAGCCAGGGTGCTCGATGAAATGCCTTCTAGGTCAAACCAGGTGTGTCGGTGATCACCAATGACCTGGGGTAGAGGTATGCAAGAACGTTGCGACCAACAAGGAGAACTAGACCAAGGGGAACCTTGGATAAGAGTTCCTTGGTTGTGTCGAGGATGTTCTCTAACCGATCACAGGATTGGTTAACTTGGTGTACCACTTCATTGATGAAAGGTTCGTCGAGTCGCTTATCAACAACCGAGTCGACATCACTAGCCTTAAGACTCACAAGGTGGTGTTCGAGATTCCGCTCACCCCATTGATGAGTCCGGGTTGATGTGGACCTCGCTAATACGATCTTCTCGAGATGGCAAAGCATGCCTTCACGGCAAGGTCTCGCATCATGATTAAGTCCCAAGAGCTTATCGAGCCCACCTGGACAAGCTTGCGGGAGACACTACATTAGTGTCATCGTGTAAGTACTTGAACGATGCTCCAGAAGCTTGCCGTATAAACTACTTTACCTAAAAGTCATTTGAACGTGTCTTAGTACTCATGCTAGGTTAACAGTGCTTGTAGTGACTTCTTAAGTCCAAGCCATGTTGATCTCAATTCAGTCCCAAGTGTCGTTAGGTTTTATCATGGTTCATCCTACGTCAGGACCCTACGACAGCACTGCTCACTTAACTAGGTTTACTCCTTTATGAGCTAAGTCAAGTTCAGTGGTCGATTGCTAAATCGCGACCTTCGTCTCGTACACCACTCATACTCAAGCTTTCGATGCCACCTTGACTCTTAGGTCATCCTTACACTACCAGTCCAACAATTCCACACCATTCAGTTGTATCATCCTTGAGTGGCATAGTGTCGAGTGTTGAGTGCCAAGTTACAATGTGTGTTTACGTTGCACCTTTCAATTCACATCTCGATACTACTGTGACCACTTGACTCCATCCTTTGTTTATCCACACAACAGAGGGATATCTGTCCTTCCTAGTCAAACTCCTCATTCTTATAGTTTACACAACCCCGTGGAATCTATTATTAAATTAATTAATTACTTCATTACTTATATGCATATCATCGATAGGAACGTGATGATAGGTGATCGACAAGAAACTTCACTTGGAGGAGAAGGCCAGGGTGTTCCAACTTGAAGTTCCATGGCGGACTCTTCGGAGGAAGACCAAGCCAATAACCACTGACATTGAAGTAGAGTCGCAAACTAAGGCAAGCCCCGGTTTGTATTTAAGTCGTTTATAAAATTTTACTTTATCACTATGATGAATAGCATATGAAATGTGCATTACATTTAGGATGATTGATACTCCGCTTGCATGACCAAACATCCCAGGGATTGGTTGGAACGAGTTACAGTTTGACCTGTAGTAACTGCTTTGCTAATGCATAGGAAATCCAGTAGAAGTCGAGTATTTGGAATCTACTCACGAGAGATGTAGGACATATCTCACAGGATTGGTTAGATAGAAAATGGCATAATATAATGAAATGGAGACCGGGCAGGGAATGGATAGGAAGCGGAGAGAATTGAGTCTCGGTCGCATAGCCCTGCCTGTGTCGATTAAGGCCCATCTGTATGCGGCCCCTTCGGACAAGCTTGAATTGTACTGGCAATATAATGGACATATGGAATCCAATAAACTGATGTAACTTGATAACTGGGGTGTCGAGGCCCATTAACTCACCATCGATAGGGGTGGGTTGAGGACAGTAAGGTGTAAATCGGTCGACGGACACATGAGGTGTTCCGTGCGGAGACCTTCAGTTCGCGAAGGTGAGACAGGCTCGGCGTTCGAGTTTCTTGTGAAAGGTGGCCATATACGCCTAGTACTGAAGTGTTATGTAGGTACAGGTGTGCTCGCTGACACTTCTGAACGACGTATGTGTCGTGTTGTCCGGGTGTGTCCTGATTGCAATCACTGTCCCTCGCATTAATAGAGTACCACTTGTTCACTGCGCCGTGATGTAGTTAATACTAAAGAAGCCAGAAAATCATATTGTATTGAATAATAATTACTATGCAACCTTGTATGATTTAGAGATAGTACAATTAAAAGTTTACAATTTCCCCATACTTTAGCTGTAATAGCATTATGTGCTCTGAGCATGTCATATCATCGGTAAAGCGTTTCTTGTTTGATTGTGGAGCCCATGATGTTCTGTGCTTGAAGAATGTCATTTGCTACTTAAAACTTGATTATAAGGATCCACTTGTAGGCGAGTCATTTATGCTTCACCTTACCTATGTTTAGTGTCCCCTTGCATATGTCTAGTGAGACGGGTTAGTCTTGCTGAGCCTTATGCTCACGTTTGTGCTTTAACGATTTTTGCAGGTATTAGTTCTATTTCTGCTGTTCAGGGTGTACATGAGACTCGAGGTGTCGAGATAAATCTCATGTGAACCACGCCGCTGCTGAATGTTCTTCTTGTTGCTAGTGAGAATCGTCCTAGGGCATGGACGTCTGCTCTCCTGCTTAGTTATGTGAGATTATGAGTATGGATTTTCCGCTGTGTGTGTACTTCTGTGGTACACTCTTTTGTAAACTCTTCTTATAATGAAATGAAAACTTTATATGTTTTGGTATCCTCTTTGTGTGTGCTGTTAGGTGCCGCATCGCACGGCACCACCCAATGAGATCCTCGGATGTGTGGACTATGGTCCCCAGAGTTGGATCTAGACAAAGAAAGTCGGACCTTGCAGAAGCTCGGAGCTAGAGTCGGACCTTGCTAAAAAGATGTTATGGCAGCATTCAAAACTTTTTATTGTCAAAGCTAATGTATTCAGCACACATAGGTCTCACACCTAAAGAATGGTATGATAGGTTGAAAACATTTTTACTTGAAAAGGGGTTTACCAGGGCCAAAGTAGATAAAACTCTTTTTTATGCTTAAGCACGGCAATGACTCACTATTTGTTCAAGTGTATGTGGATGATATTATCTTTGGTTGTGCTTCTCATGATCTTGTGTCTAAGTTTTCAGCTATGACGAGTTCAGAATCTGAAATGAGTATGATGGGAGAAATTGCGTACTTTTTGGGGCTGCAAATCAAGCAAACTAAGGAGGGAACATTTGCGCATCAAACGAAGTACGTGAAAGATCTCCTTAGGCATTTCAACATGGAAAACAACAAGCCGCTTTGGACAACAATGGGAACAAAAGCAACACTTGAACTTGATGAAGAGGGTGAACCCGGTTATCAAAAAGAATATCGAAGCATGATCAGATCATTTTGGTACCTCACTGCATCAAGACTGGACATACAATTTAGCGTATGTCTTTGTGCAAGATTTTAAGCTTCCCCACGCGCTTCACACATCGTCAAGCTGTCAAAAGGATTTTCAGGTATTCAAATGGTACTCAAGAATCTGGCATTTTTCTTCCATCTTCCTCAACCGTTACATTCAAAGCTTTTTCCGATGCTGATTTTGGGGGTTGTAGGATTGATAGGAAAAGTACTTCGGGTGCTTGTCATTTTCTCGGTAATTCACTTGTTGCTTGGTCCTCTAGAAAACAAAGTTTAGTTGCACAATCCACAGCCGAATCTGAATTTGTAGCTGCTGCTTGCGCTTGCTTACAAATTCTTTGGATTGTTGAAACACTTAAGGAATATGGGGTTGATCATGATAGTGTTCCACTATTGTGTGACAACACTAATGCCATGTGAATTACTAAAAACCCCGTGCAACACTCTAGAACTATGCACATTGACATTAGGTATCATTTTCTCTGTGATAATGTTGAAAAAGGAAACATTGTGCTTCACCATGTACACACCGACAATAATTGACTGACATTTTCACAAAACCTTTGGATTTCACTCGTTTTTCATTCATTCGTAGTTATAGGTGTTACGCATCCTCATGGCTTAAATCGAGGGGGAGTTTTGAAACTTGGGAAGTCTATGTGCGAATCTGAATTTAAAATAATATGAGTATAGTATTTCATACATATATAACTTTGTGATTCCTTTTAAATGCTAAAAGTTCTTACTACATTACTTGTGTTATACATTTTGTAGTTTTTGCCACGACTAGTATTTGGAGTAATTACTTACACTAAATCTGGTCATGATTGAGCTTTCTTACCTCTTTGAACTTGTTGCACGCTCACAAGTGCTATTAATCATGAAAAAATAATCAATCAATATCCCACATGTTGAGCTTTTATGATGACATAAAAATATTAAAAGATCAAGAGAATATGCACGCATCACATTTTTTCTTTTGAGACTGCTTATCATTGTACTTTGATATGTACTTGGAAGGAGTTGTGTATGACTAAAACTATGTCTTTAAGTTCTGATTGTCAAATGACATAGGCTTGAATCATTAGAATAGGTTTGATGCGGCATATAATCTCTTGCAAATGTCATATGATCAAAATTTGTGCTTTAAATGATAATCAAAAATAAAAACAACATCATGTGTCATGTTTTCAAGTTTTGAAATAGTTGATTTTGTGAGATCATAACTTTCTTAAATTAAAAAATTACTCTTGATCTCTAGCATGGCTTACACTTCTTTATGTATCTCATTGATGTGATAGTGTAAGTTACTTGATAATATGATTTTGATGAGCTTTTTCTTATATGTATATCTCATATTACGCTCATAAAACAACTAAATTTCTCTATTGTACCTTGCTGAATACATTGTCAAATGGGGAGACAATATGTCACACATTGCGCATTCACAAGTTTTTTACCCGTTCTTCTCAGGGGGAAATTTATTTTTGTAATATCTTTCTCATTCAATTTTTGATTTTCAAAAGGGGGAGAAAATTGTTTTCAAAATTTTTCATGTGAATGAGCCAACAAATTCTAAGTGGTGTTGCCAATGCATTCATCAAGGGGGAGATTGTGAGACCTATGTGTGCTGAATACATTGGCAAATAGAATAAAAGTGAAGGTTTACATTTAAAGTTTTGAGCTTACACCGATACACCATGATACACCGCGATACACATTGTCTGAACTTGTCTCAGTACATTTTTGGAGTAACGGTACCTTCGATATTGTCCAAAATTTTCAATGGTTTTTCGAGAGTAAAATTTACACTTTACTTGGTTAGGACTGTCCGATCTTTCTGACATGCGATTTGCACGTGAGTTTGGGATTGGAATGTACGTTCTTTTGCCTTTATATTGCAGCGCCACTTTTGGTTTATTCAATAATTTTATTTTCTAAAATAATTGTTTCGAACTTGCTTTTGGCTTATGGGAACATTTGCTTAGTATTCATTTGCTATGTTTTTGTTGTGTTTTGGTAGTTATGGCTGATATCATTTTTTATATGGTTTGCAACATGCTTATGTCAGGTGCTCACATAAGGTGTTGTGGTTATCAGACTAATGTGAGTCAAGTCGAGGACTTGTGCTCGGAAGATTTGGTTGTTTGTTCATGTGTAGGTGTTGCTTGAGGTCAAGATATGGCTGGTGACGGGATCCATTGAACTAGTCTTACGGAGAAGATGAGGTTCAACAACCAAGATCGGCAGGAATGTGGTTGAGTTGATCGCGAGGTCACACACCATGTTTAAGTCAAGAACAATGCATATGAAGGTATTGTGAACATTATTGGAAGATGTTTGCACGTGTGAAAAGGGTGCATGGATGTGGCAACATGGTTCCAAGACGTGGTGAAGAGATATGGATGTGAAGAAGTGGCTGGAAAGGTCGAACCAGCTGGATTATGCCTCAAGCTGCGACTGATGTGGTTATGGTTCTAATATGGAATGTTTCGAGTTGGTTTGTGACACCCGGTTCTGAAAATGAACCACGTGAGACACATATGTGTGCCCAGGACGTTGAGAACACATATACAAGTGCATCACAAATGATAACCTGAAAATTACCATAGAAGAAATTAATTAAGTACCTTTTATTACAATATTCCAATAATCCTCAAGATACAACTCTAATTATTATTATGAAAAGTATGAAAGTAAAGTAGCGAACAATATAATTAATCAACTAAGCAAGCTGAGCGAAAGGGAATGAGCGGCTCCAAGCAACAACACAGGCAAGCCGACAGCAGTACACAACCTAGAACTCATTAGCATCGTGATACTCTCAATCCTGACCTGAAACTGTTGGTGAGGGAATTGCAAGGGTGAGTACATGTCGTACTCAGCATGTGTGGAAAAAGTATGACATGTAGCTTAACAAATGACGACAATAAATAAAGTCTAGTTGCTGAAAAGTACATTCAAAACATGTAGAAAAGCGTTATATTATATATACGTGAAGTAATGTCATCATATCCCACATAATTATAACGATACAAATCCATATCCAATATCCATTACCATTATTCCAGATTTTTACCATCACCATTACCCATATCCATAACCATACCAGTACCAATCTCATAACCATCCCAATACCAAGTTCTCTCTAGTCATGGAAGTTTTCCAGGTGCTCTTAACCGGGAGCACGACTATCATGATAGTTTTTAACACTCTACAGAGGTTGTACCACTTTACGCACGTGTTTGTGATTTCATCACGTTTTGGTGACTAATAACTTCCCTTATGCCCGTGACCCGTCAGTCACATTACACACTTCCGTTCGTGTGTGGCCAAGAGATTACAAAATAGCCTTTACAATGGGGCTACTAGCATGTATGGGCCCACTGAGGTTTCACTGGTGGCAATGCCTCCAACTCAGCACATTCTAAACCAAGGGCTCCCCTCTTGTGCCGTTTGGATCCCAGGGAGTCCCGCCACTATTGCCAACCCAAATTGACTCCCATTCTCAGATCTTTCAAATGGTCCGCGCAATACTTGCAATACACCTAATTAATCAGCTATGTCGCACCCATACATGGCCTCGTAGTGACACTGTAGTCCTAGCTTATTCTTGCATGAACCCTAAGATCACAAGCAATCATACCACCATAACATCCTACCCATACCACAAACCATGCTTGCTTGGATCACACAAGTCCCATATTACCATTAACCATGTTCATCATCTATGTTGCTCACAATCTCATTAATTCATAATTAAGTTGTTTGGTTGTTTTCCCATCCCATTTTATTTGAGCGAACCAATAGTAAAAGGCCCTTCCCGACTCTCTACCATGTGATACAACGACAAGGATGGTTCAACAAATCTAGTAAACACCTATCATAGGTTTTTCCATCAAATTGACACAAGCATGTAGTTTTGAAACAAAGTATTTAATAAAAATAGGATTAATATGTTCAAGGACACTTGTCTTGCTCTTGAGCTTGATTAGGGTCAAAGGATTCAAAGTCTTGGTATTGAAGGTCCTCAGCAGCACCCTCTAGAGTGAATCCTTCTATTCCGCGCAACAAACATACAAAACAATAATTACAATCAACCTATGCTCATATGTTACTCAATATGACATGACATGCATGATAAATGCAACTGCGAAGTGAAACTAGTTAATGAGTTACTAATATTGTTCATAAATCAGTTACAATGGTTTTTAACAGGTTTGAAAAGGTTTCAAGTTTATTTACATCAATCTGGAATTAATTTAGCACAAATTAAATCTAGAGAACGGAAAAGTCCGCTAGGGACCAGACTAGTCCGCCCTTTGAAGAACTAGCGAATTAGGGTTTCAGGGTTTTTTGAGCTGTGAGACTTGGGAGGATTTGGGTTGAATTCACGTGGAAAAACAGAAAGTAGAAGGTGTACCACGTGTTTGGAAATCCAAGGATCAAGAGTTCGGAGGCAACATTTGGATCTTGACGATCTAGGGTTGATGATGAAGAGTTGAGGGTGAATTGGTGATGAAGAATAAAAAATCGGTGAAGATCTTGTTCACTTGACCCTCTTTCGTTTCCTCTTCTTCTTCTTGCTGCTGGATCTCCTCTTGATGGCGGCTCCCACGAACTAGGGTTTGGTGGTCTTTAAAAGTGGCAAAGAGATGAGAAGTTGGGGTGTTGCGTTGTTTATATAAGGGTGGAGGTGTAGGGTTTGATGGATTTCGAGTTTGGGGTGGGTGGAGGCCGGTGTGGGGTCCCACATGGGCTGCAAAAAGGTTAGACACGGCGTCCTTTGGCCCACTTAAGGTAAAAACCCAAAACAAGTCGTGGAGAAAATATTGAATCAGAGTCGCGAATACCGGACAAGTCTGCAATGGACCGGACTAGTCCAATAACTAGTCAAGGAAAAAACGGACAAGTCTGGCCAAAATCGGACAAGCCTGATTTTAGTCAGAGAGCAAATCAGACAAGTCCGGTAGAAAACGGACAAGTCCGGGAACATGGCAAAATTTTGAAAGGATGGGGTGAACGGACTAGTCCCCACTAAACCAGAAAAGTCCAAAAACAGAACAGGGAGAAAAGGGACTAGTCCGCAACAAAAATGGACATGTCCGAAATTCTCAGAACTTTTGAGTGCGGTTTTGCTTCTAATTCATTTAAACCCGTTCCTTTTTATGTTACTTAATTTTAAACATGTATTAGAATGTATGCAATGCATGATGGATGAAAATGAGGGTGTTACAAACCTACCCACCTTAAAATGAATCTCGCCCTCGAGATTCGATGCAGAAGGAAAGAGATAGGGAAAATTCTTCTTGAGATCATCTTCCAGCTCCCATGTTGCTTCCAATTCTGTATGATGCTTCCTTTGTACTTTACACCACGTAATGACTTGGTTATTTTGACCCTCTCCTTGGTTTCCAATATTTTAACCGGTTGCTCGGCATAAGTCAAATCTGCCTCTAATTCCATCTCTTCCTTTGGCACTTGTTCTTCCGGTACCGTCAAGCACTTCTTGAGCTGTGAAACATGAAACACATCATGGACATCTGAAAGTTATGTTGGCATCTCCAGCTTATATGCTACTCCTCCTCATTTGTCCAAAATCTTGAATGGTCCAATATGGCGAGGTGCTAACTTGCCTCTGACATTAAACCTCTTATGACCTCGCATTAGTGACACTTTGAGGTAAATGAAGTCTCCCACTTCAAAGGCTAGGTCTCTCCGTATATTATCTGCATATCCTTTTTGTCTTGATTGGGCGGCCTTCAAATTTTTGCGGATTATTTGGACTTGTTTTTCAGCTTCTTGCAACACATCAGGTCCAAATACTTGGTTCTCCCCTGTCTCACTCAGGAACAAGGGTGTCCTACACTTCCTTCCATATACTGCTTCATATGGTGACATCTTCAAACTTGCTTGGTAACTATTGTTATATGAGAATTCCGCATATGGCAGGCTTTTGTCCCAACTTCTTCCATGCTTTAAAGCACAAGCTCTTAACATGTCCTCTAAAATTTGATTCGTTCTCTCAGTTTTTCCATCGGTTTGAGGGCGATATGCCAAACTGAAATTCAACCCTGTACTCAATGCTTCATGTAATTTCTGCCGGGACCTAGAGGAGAATTGAGAACCTCTATCCGAAACTATTTTCTTTGGATCTGCATGTCAGCACACAATATGCTGCATATATAGGTCTGCCAGTTCTATTGCGGTATACATGGTCTTGACAGGGATGAAGTGAGCTGACTTAGTTAACCGATCCACAATAACCCATACTGAGTCATAGCCAGACTTGTTACACGGTAGTCCAACTATGAAATCCATTCCAATGTCCTCCTACTTCCATTCTGGAATCTTCAATGGCTGCAATAGTCCAGCTAGCCTTTGATGATCCGCATTGACTCGTTGGCATACATTACACAAGGAAACATATTCAGCTATGTACTTTTTCATGCTATCCCACCAGTAACATGTCTTCAAATCCTTGTACATCTTTATACTACCGGGGTGAATTGAGTACGACGAGTCATGTGCCTCATTTAGTATTGTTTCGTGAAGTTGCTTCACATTAGGCACAACAATCCTCTTTCCAAGTCATAAAGTACCATGGTCATCCTCATCAAACCTGAATTATCTCCCCTCTTTGGTCCTTCCCTTAATTTCTTGGATTTCCTCATACTTTGTTCGTGCATCTCGAATTTCTTGCTGCAAGCTCAGATTTAACCCCGTTATTCTCATCTCATTCACAAATCCAAGATTCAACTGTTCAAACTCCTTACATAACTTGGAAGGAAACTATATAATAGTTAGTTGGTGACTTACTCCTTTTCGACTAAAAGCATCAGCCACTACATTAGCCTTACCTAGGTGATAATTGATTCCCATGTCATAATCCTTGATAAGCTCCAACCATCTCCGCTGCCTCAAATTCATGTCCGTTTGCTTGAATATGTACTTCAGACTCTTGTGGTCTGTGTAAATCTGACACCTATGACCAAGAGCATAATGTCTCCAAATCTTCAAGGCGTGTACCACGACTGCAAGTTCGAGCTCATGCATTGGATAATTATGCTCATGTATATTCAATTGTCTCGATGAATAGGCTACCACTTGACTTTCTTGCATGAGCACACATCCAAGTCCTTGTCTTGAGGCATCGCAATAGATATCAAAACTTTTGCTCACATTTGGCAATATCAAGACCGGGGCTGTAGTTAACCTCTTCTTCAACTCCTCAAAGCTATCTTGACAATCTTGAGTCCATCGAAAAGCTTTCCCATTCATTATCAATTCTGTCATTGCTTTGGCTATCTTGGAAAAGTCCTTGATGAACCTACAGTAATATCCAGCCATCCCAAGAGAAACTTCAGATCTCCTTTACATTCTGCAGAGTATCCCATTTCAGCACATCTCTCACTTTTCTTGGGTCAACCGATAGTCCACCTCCGGAGACGATATGGCCTAAAAACGACACTTCCCTCAACAGAAACTGGCACTTGCTGAATTTGGCGTATAATTGACGCTCCCTGTATTTCTGCAACGTAAGCCTGAAATGTTCCTCATGCTCCTCTTCGCTTCTTGAGTAGATCCAAATGTCATCAATAAACACCACAACAAATTTATCGAAGTACTCCATGAAGGCCTTATTCATGAGGTCATAAAGTATGCAGGTGCATTTGTCAATCCAAAGGACAGGTGCATTTGTCAATCCAAAGGACATAACGGCGTACTTATAAGATCCATACCATGTCCAAAAAAGCTATTTTCGATATATTCGACGGCCTTATCTTCATTTGAAAGTAGCCTGGTGTTGACGGCTCCTAAGATATACTAAAAAATCATCCCTGGCAACGGCGCCATAAATGCTTGTTGGTCTTTCTTAACACCACGAATCATCTCCAATAAAGAGATGAGATCCGCAAGCGCACGGAAGATACTGTTGCAGCATTTCACTCATGAGTATTCCCAAGGGTATCGTATTCATCCCAAGGAAGGCGATGGAGTAAAGTATATACTACTCTTATGGTCAAGCTATGGGATACTAATCAATTATCCGGACAGGGGGTAAGTTGATAATAGGGGTAGCATGATACACACCTAGGCAATCTATTCTAAAGGGGTAAATGGGTCCTAGAGGGAGATTGGATTAAGAGTTAGAGAGTTGCTCCTACAATGCTCCTAATGCATATACATAGCCAAAGGTAGATACTAATGGTCATGTCAATGATGAATTCCGATGCAATGGTATTCAACACATTGGGCACGGTTACCCCTAGCAATACTAGGGACACTCCCGCCAAGAGCCTATAGCATAGCGGAACGTGGAGGATTACAATGGACAGATAGGGCTGTCACCACCTACTGCCTACCTCTTCAATCTGTGGGTCTACAAGACATCCAACGCTACTTAAATACCCTAGCACCATGCTAGCATACTTAGCAAATACCTTAAGAGCTGCAGCACAAGCCATCCTAAGGCAATGAACTAAATCATCGTTGAACCAATGTTGATTGCATAGCATAGTTATTCATATTAACATAATCATATCATAACTACATAGACTATAGTGGGGTCTATAGTGTTTATGACCATAAGATGTGATCATGAGAGTACAATCATAAAGACTATACCTTCCACTTACATGGACTCCACAATCAAACAAGAAATGCTTTGTCCATGTATACTTATAAAAGAAGACTAAAGATAATATCTTCATTGAGCACAAAGTCACAAGTACAAGAAGGAATACATGAGACATACCATTCCCGATGTGGAATTGGGAAGAGAGACTCCTTCTACTCCTTTTCCAATTTGGACTTGGGACTAGAGGCTCTCCTCTCTACACCCTAACTCCTCTAAGGACTATGGAAGATAGTGTATACAATGGAATAATACCCAAGTGGTTTGTGTTGAAGTGAGGGGTACATGGTCCTATTTATACTAGTGTTGAGGTAGGTTCCCGCCACCAAAAGCGCGCGAATCAGTCGTCATTGACTCCAGGGAGCCAGGAGGAGCCAACACGTGGAAGTTGACCGCGTTTGGCGCCAGGACAAGGTCGGCTGACCCCCTGGTTCGGCCGACCTGGTCAGGGCTCCAAACGGCCCATACTTCCTCCAGGTGGCTGCCAGGTGGGTCCCATTGACTGATATTGGTGCTACACCGTTGGATGGCCTCGGATACTTCTGTTTGAGGGCCATTTGATCCATGTGGTGCCACGTGTCGTTGCCTGATTGGCTAGGATGATATTTTATAGGATTGCTCCCCATACTTTTCCTCATTCCTGTATAAATATCTGCATACACATATTTCTACAAGTACAAGTGGAAATAGGTCAAGTAGAAAGGTGATGTGTGCAAGAAATGATCAATACTTCACATAATTGAGTTATATTGACGGCTGAAATTGGTATATAACTGCCGTCAACAAACTCCCCCAAGCTTATCCTTTGCTCGTCCCGAGCAAAGTTAGGACTTTAGGTTGATGATCAGGAGTTGCTACAATGTTCTTCTTTTCGAAAGTATCAAGTGCACAACAAAATACTCTACCTAGTATTACAAAAAAGTGGCTATGGTACTTCACCCTTCTTAAGTCATTATGGGAGTTATGCCTTCTCCTATGCATGGGTAATTGAAAGATAGAACAGCAAATGGAGCAAGCATAGCCTAGATATCAAGTTCCACCTAAATTCCAGAGAGATTCAAATTAGATTATAAGTACCTCAATTGATTCTCTCAATCACTCCTTTGTGTATAGTGGAAATATGTCCTCACCAAGGCATTATGCCTATACTATTCCTACTCTTTGAATATGGCTTGTACGTGGAGCTTGGTAGGGAAAGTAAGTAGGCATATTTGCAACACATAATATTGCTAAGTCAAAAGAGCAAGCCTTAGAAGAAATCAATTCAAACTTTTGAATCAAGACTTGTGCATGTGTGATGGAATGGAGGTGGATGTGGAAACATTGAGATGACTCCTTTTGATGTGGACTCTCTTTATTGCAAGGATGAAACATGGCTACCCTTTTTTTATGCTTATGGAGTAAGAATATTTTTTCTTCTTCTTTTTCTCATGTTTATGATATAAGCATGATTTTTCTTTTTTTTTTCTTGTAGCCATGTCTTCTACTCCTTTTTATGCAATAACTTGTAGAGAGTGCTAACTATGAATAGCATGGAGTTTCTCTTTTTATTGTGGAATAGTGGATATGATGAAATTTTGCTTCCTTCTAGTGTAGAAGTATAGCATGTGCAAGTGAAGTCTTGAATTCAAAAAGAATTGAATGATTTCTCACATAGGTCTATACTAGTTTGACTAGGCTCAATGTGAAAGCAAATAGCATATGCATAAGGTGTTGTCTATGTATGAATATCATATGGCTTTGGTAGGTATTTCCATTCAAATGGGGGAAACTTAAATCTTGATAGAATTTCTCCGAAAATCTAAGGTTCACTTTCAAAATAGGAATAGAAGCCCTATTACTAATTCAAATCTCCCAACAACCTAGAAGTAGATTAAGCTTTTGCTAACCACAATTTCTAAATCAAGGAAAAGTTAATTTTAGCCAATTTAAGCAATATTCGGAGAGTAGCAAGTTACTAGGGACTTAGGAAAAATAAAACAGAGCAACTATTCATCATTTCATCTATGTGAATTCTAAATCATTCTTACTGCACATATTTATTTGATAAGCAAAGCAAATCTAAATTCTTATTTTTATGTTTTTTTAGATGCATGGTGGTTGGTAGATGAATGGAAAGTAAATATGCAATGGATGATTTGAAATAAAAATGCAGTGGGTGTGATACAAGTTACCTCAAGTGGGGGTCCTCCCCCAAGCTTATTCTTGATCAAGGTCCATGATAGGGGCTGAAACCCTAACGACGGAGGTAGGCCATGAGTTGGCCTATCCTTGTTGCATCGTGGCTTTGACAATGGAGGGTTGAGTGTTGATTGTTGTGTTGCCTCCCACGGACACCATGAGTGTGGTTGAATAGGGTGTTTTCGATGTTGATCGTCCGCACATCAGGGTCTCTATGTGTTGGTCTGATTTGTCATTCCTTGGCTTGGATAATGATAACCTTTAGATCCATAGGAATGACGTGCACTCAACATAGATTGAGTATGTTTCGTCATTCTTCTAGCCACATAGGAACAACTTGCACCCAATGATGGTGGCAAATCCCTTGAGCTTGAATGAGTGCTTAGAATAGTTGAGAGCATAATGCTCTCACCCATTCGTGACAGCCCATTGGTTGCTCATGGACGGTTCCCATTTCAAATCTCTAGCCTCATATAGTTATGATTGACCCTCGGGCGTAATTTCCGATAGGTAGCAACCATCCTCATTTACTCCTTGGCCAAGAGATGTTGAAATGGGATCCTCTAGGGATCCCAACAATCAGCTTCTTGAATGCCTGCATAGTAATATTACTCCTGCAAACTTCCTCTCTTGAACAGAGAGGAATGGTTAGCTCCCGATACTTGTACAAATGAACGTTCGGGTTAGGTAATCGAACTTTCATTTGTACATACAGGGAAGAACAAAATCAAAGTTGCATTGGTTCCAATGTCAAGTGTATCCATGATCAATCTGTTATTCATTGATAAGAGTGGAGCTTTATGGATAATTCATGTTGCATATTTTCTAAAGCTCCTACTCATAGCAATGCATGTGATAGAAATATACTATATGGGTCCCTACATCTTTTAATGTTTCTAACCATCTTAGCTTTCAAGAGCAAATTTTATCATTTAGACCATGACAAACAAGATTCTCAAGTTTATCCTCCTGAACATCACTATGAATTTAAAATTTAGTGACTCCTCCAAAAAATGCAATTAAGTTTTAGAGCAAGGATATCACTTATTCCTAGGAGTTTGAAATCTAGTGACACCATCTATGGATGAAGCTCAATTAAAAATTATGACTGTCACTACGCCCAAGTTTCTATATGCCAATTCACCATTTAAGTCATGCCCAAAAGTTTTATTTTATAAACCAAGACAAAAATAACTAAGTCTACAAAACAATGCTTAAAGGATTCTAGGTACTTGTTTTAGATTTTTCCAAGTAAGGTGGGATTTCCTTTTGGAGATCCAAAAGTCAATACCCACACTTACTCTTGTGAGGATGCATGAGAATTAAATGATGAGGAAGTGTCAACCTTTCCCACAAATGCAAGCAAATGCATTCAATTCTATGGCAAACCAAACAATGAAAAATTCTAAACTCATACCTCATTTGAAGAGCAGTTGGTGACGAAGGTCTTTGGGTGAGAAACTCACAACCTTGATTTTTGGCTTAGGCTTGATGGTTGATGTCAAATGCCAAGTTGAGATTGGATTTGGCAATGGATTTGGTTCTCGCTCCTCCATTGGGTCGTCATCTTGAACATTTCTCTTCCTCAAACTCAAAATGAGTTTGAAGGAGAGGTGTTCTCAAATCCTCCCAATGGTGACTAGATCTTGATGAAACCTTCAACTTTCTTGCCATACCACCTCTTCACAATTTTGACCTAGCTGCACATTAATCAAGAACACACAAAACAACTCGAAAACGGATTACGTTAGCCAAAAGCAAATTGAACCCAATTTTCAATTGTCTTGCCCAGCTTGAAATAACTTGTAAATGCAATGAGGGTCAAAGCAAATCTTTTTGGTTTAAACTAGGAAGATAAATTCAAGTGGTCATGCATGTAGTTCATATCTAATTAAATTTCTCCCCTAATTCAAATTTTTAGTTTTATGATGGTTGGAAATTTTTTCCAACATGCAAGTGTGGAATTTCAAACATGCAAATGCAGGGGTTGATGCAATTTGCAAAACAAATATGAGATGACTACCAGTTAACCTATTGGCAAGGACTCACCGAATTTTTGAAGTTCGGTGAGTGATAACTACCAATTAGCCTATTGGCGAGGACTCACAGAATTTTTGAAGTCCGATGAGTAGGAATTACCTATGTTCTGTTCAGCGTGATGATTTGTTGTCCAATCCCGGAGTTGAAGATGTGGATGATTTCTTCTGTTTTGACATGACAAACTCATCTGGGTGTCATTTGGACATGTGGGCCACATGGTGGCCCTAGCCTCTCCCCGTTATATTGATATAGACATGTTGTTGTAGCGACGGGTTCTCCCTCTTGAATTTATTCCTTCATGAGCATGGTGAGGCTTTGTCCTTCTTAGGGGTGCCACTCCGACCATATTGATATTCCATTGAATCAACCCATACCTTCATCATGGATCAAAGGATTCCTTGGGCATGATGACATGTAGACTCCACAATCAAACAAGAAATGCTTCATCCACAATGTCCCTTTCCCTAGGTTGAATGGGTTTGGTTGAAGTGTGGGAATCCCAACAAGTGATGTGGGATATCTTGGACTTTGAATGCTCCTTAAATTCTTGTCTTTGGCCGAGATCTTCATGTGAATGTTGTCTTGATATCTTCTTGGCCAAGATACTTCAAGGTAGGCTAGATGAACTTAAATCCCTTGGAAAGCCATAGCCTCCTTGAATACAAGGGTGATGTTAATTCCACCCTTGACCTCCTTGTGAATGGTAGCCATTGGAGTTGTTGTTTGAAAAAGGTCCTCATGGTTCTTAGGGAAATAATTCCCACGCGTCCCATGATGACATGAATTTTCACAAATCATGTGAATATCCACGACTTGGATTATCCAAACAAATCTCCAACGACTTTGATATTTATGACACTTCAATGGGAGGTGTAGTTCCATAACTAGCATATCCACCTTGTGAAGTGGTGTGCCATACAAGATATGGGAACTCGAGCATTCTTCAACCCACCCCTTGAGTGGAGACCTTCTTCTCATCCATGATGAATGAGAGTAGGACTCCTTCAGCTCTAGCATGAATGTGGTCATGGATTGGTGGAGCCAACCCATGACACGAGTGTTGGATGAAGAGGCAACTATCCAACCCATGGTGGAGGCAAACCAAGAAGAGCTTCTTGGAGACTTCCCAAGCTTGGGTATGGATGACTTTGGCTCCTACTGAAAGCTGATATTCTCCCGCAATAGGCAATGGTGTTGCCTAGCGGACATTTGTTGAGGTACGTCTTGAATCATCTTGCAGTTTAGCACTTGCGTCCTCGTTGGCCAAACACTGCCCTGTTTTCACACAATCAAGAAAACAAACAAGGGTAATCCTGTCTAATAACTATTAGTACCTATAACTTAATCACAAGTGATAGCTATCCTTCACTTCCTTTGCCTTCCCCGGCAACGGCGCCAGAAATGCTTGTTGACAGCTCCTAAAATATACTAACAAATCATCCCCGACAATGGCGCCAGAAATGCCTGTTGGTATTTCTTAACACCACAGATCATCTTCGGTAAACAGATGAGATCTGCAAGCGCACTGAAGATACCATGGTAGCATTTCACCCATGAGTATTCCCATGGGTATCGTATTTATCCCAAAGGAAGGCAATGGAGTAAAGTATATACTACTCTTATGGTCAAGCTATGCGATACTAATTAATTATCCGGATAGGGGGTAAGTTGATAATAGGGGTAGTGTGACACACACCTAGGCAATCTATTCTAAAGGGGTAAATGGGTCCTAGAGGGAGATTGGATTAAGAGTTAGAGTGTTGCTCCTACAATGCTCCTAATACATATACATAGCCTAAGGTAGATACTAATGGTCATGTCAATGATGAATTCCTATGCAATGCTATTTAACACATCGGGCACGGTTACCCCTAGCAATACTAGGGCGACTCCCACCAAGAGCCTGTGGCATAGCCGAATGTGGAGGATTACAAAGGACAAATAGGGCTGTCACCACCTACTGCCTACCTATTCAATACGTGGGTCTACGAGACATCCAACGCTACTTAAATACCCTAGCACCATGCTAGCATACTAAGCAAATACCTTAAGAGCTGCAGCACAAGCCATCCTAAGGCAATGAACTAAATCATCGTTGAACCAATGTTGATTGCATAGCATAGTTATTCATATTAACATAATCATATCATAACTACATAGACTATAGTGGGGTCTATAGTGTTTATGACCATAAGATGTGATCATGAGAGTACAATCATAAAGACTATACCTTCCACTTACATGGACTCCACAATCAAACAAGAAATGCTTTGTCCATGTATACTTATAAAAGAAGACTAAAGATAATATCTTCATTGAGCACAAAGTCACAAGTACAAGAAGGAATACATGAGACATACCATTCCCGATGTGGAATTGGGAAGAGAGACTCCTTCTACTCCTTTTCCAATTTGGACTTGGGACTAGAGGCTCTCCTCTCTACACCCTAACTCCTCTAAGGACTATGGAAGATAGTGTATACAATGGAATAATACCCAAGTGGTTTGTGTTGAAGTGAGGGGTACAGGGTCCTATTTATACTAGTGTTGAGGTAGGTTCCCGCCACCAAAAGCGCGCGAATCAGTCGTCATTGACTCCAGGGAGCCAGGAGGAGCCAACACGTGGAAGTTGACCGCGTTTGGCGCCAGGACAAGGTCGGCTGACCCCCTGGTTCGGCCGACCTGGTCAGGGCTCCAAACGGCCTGTACTTCCTCCAAGTGGCTACTAGGTGGGTCCCATTGACTGATATTGGTGCTACACCGTTGGATGGCCTCAGATACTTCTGTTTGTGGTCCATTTGATCCATGTGGTGCCACATGTCATCGCCTGATTGGCTGGGATAATATTTCATAGGATTGCTCCCCATACTTTTCCTCAATTCCTGTATAAATATCTGCATAAACATATTTCTCCAAGTACAAGTGGAAATAGGTCAAGTATAAAGGTGATGTGTGCAAGAAATAATCAATCCTTTACATAATTGAGTTATATTAACGGCTGAAATTGGTATATAACGGCCGTCAACACCTGGCCTCAAATCAATCTTTGAGAAAACACAAACACCCTTCATATGATCGAACAAATCCTCTATGTTGGGCAAAGTGTACTTGTCCTTGATTGTCACCTCGTTGAGAGCTCGGTAGTCCACACACATCCTTTTGGATCCATCATTCTTGTCCATGAAAAGTACGGGCGCTCCCCAATGTGAAGAGGTTGGGTGAATAAAACTCTTCTCTAGTTACTCTTGAATCTGCTTCTTGAGCTCCGCTAAATCCTTATGAGGCATCCTATATGGCCTCTTAGTTGTAGGTGCAGTTTCGGGTATTAATTCAATAGGAAATTCTATGTCTCGATCAAGTGGCATACCTGACAACTCATCCGGAAACACATCCAAGAATTCACACACCACCAGAATCTCCTCAATTGTGGCACCGTCCATGTGATTCAGCTCCAATTGCTACGGTGCATGTTGATATGCTTCAAATTCCATGGTGATCCCTTCCTCATTGGTCAAATTTACCGTCTTTGTGGAACATTGTATAACTCCATTGTGCTTCCTCAACCAGTCCATACCAAGTATAATTTCCAATCCTTGAGAATCCAAAACAATGAGGTTGGCAAAGAAGTCTACCCCCTTATTCTAAGGCTTACTTTTGGACATATTATATTCGTCCTCATCTCTCCTCCAGGAGATTTAACCAACAAAGTATACTTCATATGAGAGAAAGGCAAACTATACTTGCCAAAATACTTCAATGCAATAATGAATGTGACGCTCCAGACTCAAATAACATAGTCGTCGGGTTGGAGTTTGCGAGAAACATACCAATCACCACGTCATCGGCTTGTTGCGCTTCCTCCGTAGAGACATGGCTCATATTGCCACGAGAAAAATTCTGCTTTCCACGGTTGCCATGTGACACTCCTCCATTCGGTCATGGGTTATGTCTTTGAGTATTGCTTCCTTTACCAAGGCCTGACTTAGGACATTGAGATGCAAAGTGTCCTACCTGACCAGAAGTATAGCATGACCTTGCTGCACCAGCATTGTTAGGGCGAACTTGATTTTGGGCATTGGCAGGAAGGTTGGTGCGGGGCGCTTGAGGCATTGGTGGATGAGGTGCTGGCATAGCGGGTGTTGCTGCATTGGTTGAGCTGGACGCAGTGGAATAGCAACACGATATGCAGGAGCCAAGGGGTTTTAGTGTGGCGCATTGGGTGGTGCAAAGCGGGGGCGAACACTGCTTCCTTGCAGCTGTCCTTGGTATGGTGCTTTCCTCTTAGTTTCTTGCTCCATCTCATGAACTTTGTTCTCAACCACAATTGCTTTGTCCACAAGCTTCTGAAAGTTGGCATAATCACAGTTGAGTAATTGCACTTGGATCTCATTGTTAAGGTCCCTCATAAACAAATATTGCTTCTGGCTGTCCCGACTGACATCTTTCGGTGCATACCTTGAAAGTTGAGTAAATTTACCAAGATATTCACTCACGCTTGATCTTCCTTGCCTCAAGTTCTCAAATTCTTGCCTCTTTAGGATCATAATACCTTCTGACACATAATGAGAATGGAAACTCTCCTTTAATTCTGCCCAAGTGATCCTCTCCTTATTCTCATAGGCGTTGCATAAAGAATCCCACCAATCCGCAGCTGCTCCAACTAGTTGATGAGAAGCAAATAGGACCTTCTCCTGGTCGCTGCATTGGACAGCAACAAGCTTCTTCTCCACGGACTTCAACCAATTATCCGCCTCCATAGGATAAATAGCTTGAGCAAAGGTGGGTGGCCTGGTACTCATAAACTCTCCCAACCGGTTATGAGGTGGTGAGGGTGGTTGCGGTGGAGGCATGTGGGGTTGATTATGGTTATTGGCCTACAGCTGTCTTAAAGTTTGCATCACGGTCTGCATAAGCTGATTTTGCATAGCCAACAACTCCTGAACATTGACAACCTCAGGTACTTGTCCATTGTTGTTATTATGAGGTGCTCTATTGTCCTCGTCCTCATCATTGCCATCACTCTGGTTGTGATTCCTCACCATCTGAAGAAAAGAAAGAGATGGATGAATTTAGAAAACGTCCGCAACTATATGCATCAAGGGATATGAAACTAAACAATTAACTATACAAGCCTATACAAACATGTTAATGCTAAAGCATCCCACAATCCTCTACTATGCACACAAGCAACATATATCAATCGGCACACCAAACAAATCACAATGCTTTCTGAGTGCTCCTAGTGCTCTAAAGTTTCCATTCTATCTAGGTTGCGTCCTACAATCAACATGTGGCTCTAATACCAATTTGTGACACCCGGTTCCCAAAATGAACCAAGTGCGACACATATGTTTGCCCAGGACGTTCAACACACATATACAAGTGCATCACAAATAATAACCAGAAAATTACCACAGAACAAATTAATTAAGTACCTTTTATTACATTCCAATAATCCTCAAGATACAACTCTAATTATTATTATGAAAAGTCTGAAAGTAATGCAGCGAAACAATCTAATTAAGCAACTAAGCAAGCTGAGCGAAATGGAATGTGCGGCCCCAAACAACACCACAGACAAGCCGACGACAGTACACAACCTAGAACTCCACATTAACGTCGTGATACTCCCAATCCTGATCTAAAACTATTGGTGGGGGGAATTGCAAGGGTGAGTACATGTTGTACTCAGCAAGTGTGGGAAAAGTATGACATGTAGCTTAACAAATGACGACAATAAATAAAGTCTAGTTGCTGAAAAGTACATTTAAAACATGTAGAAAAGTGTTATTATATATATATATATATGTGAATTAATCCTATCATATCCCACATAATTATCACGATACAAATACATATTCTAAATCCATTACCATTTTTCCAGATTTTGCCATCACCATTACCCATATCCATAACCATACCAGTACCAATCTCATAACCATCCCAAAACCATCCCAATACCATGTTCCATCTAGTCATGGAAGTTGTCCAGGTGCTCTTAACCGGGAGCACGACTATCATGATAGTCTTTATCACTCTGCAGAGGTTGTACCATTTTAACAACGTGTTCGTGATTTCATCATCTTTCGGTGACTAAGAACCTTCATTATGCCCATGACCTATCGGTCACATTACACACTTCTGTTGGTGTATGGCCAAGAGATCACAAAATAGCCTTTACAATGGGACTACTATCATGTATGGACCCACTGAGTTTTCACCGGTGGCGATACCTCCAACTGAGGACATCCTAAACCAAGGGCCCCCTCTTGTGTCTGTGACGTCCGGTTCCGAAAAAGAACCAAGCTAACGCATATGTGTGCCCAGGATGTTTAACACACATAGACGAGTGCAATCACAAGAGGATATACAGAAAATTACCACAGAACAAAATTAATTAACAAAATTTTATTACAAACAATATTATCCTCGATTACAACCTCTAATGAATATTTATGACAAGTTCAACTAAAGCAGCGGAAATAAACTAATTAGGCAACTAAGCAAACTAAGCATAAGGGATAGCGCAACTCCAATCAGCACCACAGGCAAAACTGACGGTAGACACAGCCTAGAACTCCGCATTATCGCCATTAAACTCCCAATCTTGACCTGCAACTATTGGGGGGTGTGGGGAATTGCAAGAGTGAGTACATGTCATACTCAGCAAGTGTGGAAAGTATGACATGTGGCTGATTCAAATGACGACAATAATAATGGCAAAGTGCTGAAAAGTACATAAAAACATTTGAAAAGCAATATATTACATGTATGTGAAGTAAACCCATCATAATCATAAGTAATATCATAATACCAGTCTGAATTCACCACCTTCATCAATAATTCCAGATTTCACCATTGCCAATAACCATATTCAATACCAGAAATAAATCCATAACCAACCATAACCATTACCAAACCGTAACCATCCCAAATACTATCCCAATACCGAGTTCCCTCTAATCATGGAAGTTTTCCAGGTGCTCATAACCGGGAGCACGGCTATCATGATAGTTTTCATCACAGTCTGCAGAGTTTGTACCACTTTACCCACGTGTTCCTGATTTCATCACCTTTCGGTGACTAAGAACCTCCATTATGCCCATGACCCGTCGGTCACATTACACACTTTCGTTGGTGTGTGGCCAAGAGATCACAAAATAGACTTCACAAAGGGATTACTAGCCTATTCAGACCCCATTGAGGTTTCACCGATGGCGATGTCTCTCACAGAGCACATCTTCAACCAAGGGCCCCCTATTGAGCCATTCGGATCCCAGGGTAGTCCCACCAATCATCAGCAAACCCAATCCGATTACACCTTCCCCGAGCATCCATAATGGTCCAAATAGCAGTGGCAAAAACCTAATTAATCAGCTATGATGCACCCATACCTGGCCTCGTGGTGGCACTGTAGTCCTGGCTTATTCTCGCATGAACCGGTCCTTAGATCTAAAGCAAGCAAACCACCATAACATCCAACCAATCCACATACCAGGCTTTCTTAGATCACCCATTACCATATCATTTTTAACCAGTTCACATTAACCAGAATATCATTAATGCATAATTAAATGTGTAGTGTTGTTTTCCCATCCCAATTAATTAAGCGAAGCAAAAAGGTAAAAACCCTTCCCGACTCTCTACCATAATTCCAGGTGACAAGGGTGGTTAAACAATGCTAGTAAACTTCCTATCATAGGATTCCCATAAAATTTACACAAGCATGCAATTTTGCAAACAAATCATTTATTTAAAAAAATGGATCAATATTCTTCAAGGACACTTGCCTTGCTCTTGCTGTTGATTAGGGTCAAAGCCTTCAAACTCTTGGTGCTGAGGATCCTCCGCAGCACTCTCTAGTGCAAATCCGTCTACCCACACAATAAACATACAAGACAAGAAACAGGATCAAAGAGTGCACATATATTACTCAATATGGCATGACATGCATGATTGATGCAAATGCAAGGTAGAACTTGTTACTAGATTGCTTTTAATGATAACTAACTAGTTCTAATAGATTTTAACAAGTTTATACAGGTTTGGATGTGATTAGGTCAAATTTTAGAATTAATTCAACACAATTTAACCAGAAAGATCGGACTAGTCCGCTAGAGACCGGACAAATCCGCACTCTGTGAGATCAGCAGATTAGGGTTTTCTAGATCGACGTAAATTTGGAGATTAGGGGTTGAATTCTCGTAAGGAAAAGAGAATCGAAGGTATACCAGGTGTTTATAACTCCAATAAATCAAGAAACTTGGAGGTAGCACTTGGATCTTGGTGATTTAGAGTTGGTGATGAACTTGGAGATGAATTGGTGATGAAAAACAAAATTGGTGGAGATCTTGATCCTCTTTCATTTCCTCCTCTTCTTCTTCTTGCTTAGGATCTCCTCCTCCCTCCTTGATAGTGGCTCTCCACGAACTAGGGTTTGGGTGGGGTGGAAAAGTGGCAAATAGATGTCAAACCAAGCGGTGGGGTTGTTTATATAGAGGTGAAGGCTAGGGTTAGATGGATTTCGAGTTTGGAATGAGTAGAGGCTGGTTTAGAGTCCCTCATGGGCTCTAAAAGAGTTAGGCACGACGTCCCTAGGCCCACTTAACGTGAAACCCAAGAAACAAGTTGTAAAACAAAAGATCAATTCGGAGTCGCGAAATATCGTACAAGTCCGGACAGGACCGGACTAGTCCGAAGTCTTCCAGAGAGAAAATTGGACAAGTCTAGCCAAAAATCAGACGAGTCCGACTTTAAACAGATAGGAAATCGGACAAGTCCGCTGGAACGCTGGACTAGTCCAGAAAAGTCCAAGGACTTAGCAAAATTTCAATGATTCTTGGAATATCGGACTAGTTCGCACAAAATTGGACAAGTCCGAAGGTTTCTAGAGGCAAAATCGGACTAGTCCGCACCAAAAACGGACAAGTCCGTTTTTAGTCAGAGAGAAATGGGACTAGTCCTCAGTAAAATCGGACTAGTCCACACTTTCCTGCATTTTAAGTGCGCTTTTGTTCCAAATCAATTTTAAATGCTCCAAATCAATTTTAAACTCGTTCCTCTTGATGTGGATCAATGTTAAACATGTATATGAGTGTATGTAGGGCATGATGCATGAAAATGAGGATGTTACAAACCTACCCCCCTTAAAATGAATCTCGCCCTCGAGATTCGACGCGGAAGAGAAGAGATAGGGAAATTCCTTCTTGAGATCTTCCTCCAATTCCCACATTGCTTCTTTTTCTGTGTGGTGCTTCCATTGAACTTTATACCATCTAATAACCTTGTTCCTTGTAACCCTCTCCTTAGTTTCCAAGATTTTGATCGGTTGCTCGGCGTAAGTCAAATCTTCCTCTAGTTCCAATTCTTCCATTGACACTTGTTCTTCCGGTACTCGCAAACACTTCTTGAGTTGGGAAACATGAAAGACATCATGGACATCCGAAAGATGAGCTGGCATCTCCACCTTATATGCTACTTCTCCTCTTTTGTCCAAAATCTTGAATGGTCCAATATAACGAGGTGCGAGCTTGCCCCTTATGTTAAACCTATTATGGCTTCTCATTGGTGACACCTTGAGGTAAACAAAATCTCCTATTTCAAAGGCTAATTTCCTTCTCCTATTGCCCGCATAGCCTTTTTGCCTTGATTGGGCAGCCCTCAAGTTTTCACGAATTATTTGGACTTGCTTTTCGGCCTCTTGCAACACATCCGGACCAAATACTTGAGTTTCTCCTGCCTCATTCCATAATAAAGGTGTCCTACACATCCTCCCATAAAGTGCTTCATATGGTGACATCTTCAAACTTGCTTGGAAACTATTGTTGTATGAAAATTCCGCGTATGGCAAGCTTTTGTCCCAACTCTTCCCATGCTTTAAAGCACAAGCTCTTAACATGTACTCCAAAATTTGATTGGTCCTCTCGGTTTGCCCATCCGTTTGAGGATGATATGCTGAACTAAAATTCAACCTCGTTCCCAAAGCTTCATGCAATTTTTGCCAAAACCTGGAGGTAAATTTTGAACCTCTATCCGACGCGATCTTCTTCGAGACTCTGTCTCAACACACAATATGCTCCATGTATATTGCGGCCAATTGTGCAGCTATATATTTGGTCTTCACAGGGGCAAAATGAGCTTACTTGGTTAAACGATCCACAATTACCCAAATTGAGTCATACCCGGACTGAGTACGTGGTAACCCAACTATGAAGTCCAATCCAATTTCTTCCCACTTCCATTCCGGGATCTTCAATGGTTGCAGTAATCCAGCTGGCCTTTGATGTTCCGCCTTGACTCGTTAACACACATCACATAATGCCACATATTCAGCTATGTCCTTCTTCATGCTATCCCACCAATAGCAAGCCTTTAAGTCTTTGTACATCTTTGTACAACCAGGATGAATCGAGTAAGGTGAGTCATGTGCCTCTTTTAATATTGTCTCCCGAATATGCTTCACCTTAGGCACGACAATCCTTTTTCAAGGCCATAAGGTACCATGTTCGTCTTCATCAAATCTCAATTCTCTCCCTTCCTCGGTCCTTTCCTTGATTTCCTTGATCTCCTCATCCGTGGTTTGTGCATCTCGAATTTCTCGCTCCAAGGTTGGATTTAACTCCATCATCTCCATCTCATTTACAAACCCGAGGTTCAACCGTTCAAACTCCTTACATAACTCGGATGGTAACTCTCGAGCTGTGAGTTGATGACTCACTCCCTTACTACTCAATGCGTCGGCCACTACATTGGCTTTTCTCGGATGATAGTTGATCGCCAAATCATAATCTTTGATGAGCTCCAACCATCTTTGTTGCCTCAAGTTCAGATCCGTTTGTGTGAAAATATACTTCAAACTCTTATGATCCGTATAAATTTCACACCTATGTCCAAGAATATAGTGCCTCCAAATCTTCAATGTGTGTACCACGGCCGCGAGATCCAAATCGTGCGTGGGGTAATCCTGCTCATGTTTCTTCAGTTGTCTTGATACATAGGCGACCACTTGACCTTCTTTCATCAATACACATCCAAGTCCTTGTCTTGATGCGTCGCAATAAATATCAAAACTCTTGCTCACATTCAGCAGTACCAAAATTGGAGCTGTCGTTAACCTCTTCTTCAACTCCTCAAAACTGTGTTGACAAACTTGAGTCCATTGGAAAGCCTTTCCCTTCATTAGCAACTCCGTCATTGGCTTGGCTATCTTGGAAAAGTCTTTGATGAACCAACGGTAATATCCAGCCATCCCAAGAAAGCTTCTTATTTCCTTTACATTTTGCGGGGGATCCCACTTCAACACGTCTCTCACTTTCCTGGGTCAACCGATACTCCTCCTCCTGAGATGATATGACACAAAAATGACACCTCTCTCAACCAAAACTGACACTTGTTGAACCTGGCATACAATTGATGCTCCCTCAATTTCTGCAACGTAAGCCTCAAGTGTTCCTCATGTTCCTTCTCATCCTTCGAGTAGATCATAATGTCATCAATAAACACCACAACAAACTTATCCAAGTACTCCATGAAGACGTTATTCGTGAGTTACATAAAGTACGCAGGTGCATTTGTCAATCCAAAATACGTCACGGTGTACTCGTAAGATCCATACCGCGTTCTAAAAGCTGTCTTCGGTATGTCCCATGGTCTAATCTTCATTTGAAAATATCCTGACCTCAAATCAATCTTGGAGAAGACACAGGCACCCTTCACTAATCAAACAAGTCTTCTATGCGTGGCAAGGTGTACTTGTTCTTGATTGTTACCTCGTTGAGAGCTCGGTAATCCACACACATCCTTTGGGTTCCATCCTTCTTGTCCACAAACAGCATGGGCGCTCCCCAAGGTGAAGAACTAGGGCGAATAAAACCCTTCTCTAGTTGCTCTTGAATTTGTTTCTTGAGCTCCGCTAATTCCAAAGGAGGCATCCTATACGGCCTCTTAGCTATAGGTGCAGTTCCGGGTATTAAATCAATAACAAACTCAATGTCTCGATCAGGTGGCATACCTGGCAACTCGTCCAGAAAAACATCCAAAAATTCACACACCACCAGAATCTCCTCAATTGTGGCACCGTCCATATGATTCAGCTCCAATTGCTTCAGTGCGGTTTGAGATGCTTCAAATTCTACAGTGATCCCTTACTCATTGGTCAACTTCACAGTTTTCGTGGCACACTCAATAACTCCATTGTGCTTCCTCAACCAGTCCATACCAAGTATAATGTCCAATCCTTGAGAATCCAAAACAATGAGGTTGGCAGAGAAGTCTACCCCCCTTATTCTAAGGCTTACTTTTGGACATACTATATTTGTCCTCATCTCTCCTCCAGGAGACTTAACCAACAAATTAAACTTCATATGAGGGATAGGCAAACTATACTTGGCAACATACTTCGATGCTATGAATGAATGCGATGCTCCAGAATCAAATAACATAGTCGCGGGGTTGGAGTTGGCGAGAAACATACCAATGACCACGTCATCCGCTTGTTGAGCATCCTCCGTAGAGACATGGTTCACGTTGCCACGAGCAAAATTCTGCTGTCCACGGCTTCCTTGTGGCGCTCCTCCATTGGGTCTTTGGTTTTGCCTCGGCGCATTACTTCCTTGAGCAAGGCCTGACTTAGGACATTGATGCGCAAAGTGTCCAGCTTCTCCACAAGTATACCACTTATTAACTCCACCAGAATTATTGGGACGAGCTTGGTTTTGAACACTTGCAGCAGGAAAATCAGCATGAGGCGCATAAGGCATTGGAGGCCTAGGTGCTTGCATAACAGGGCGCTGCTGCACAAACTGAGTTGGGCGTGGTGCATAACCAGGGCGTTGAGCTGGAATAGAGGAGCTGTAATAAGGCGCATTGGGCGGCGCAAAGTGAGGGCGCACATTACTTCCTTGTTGCTGTCCTTGATATGGCGCCTTTCTCTTATTGTCTTACTCCATCTCACGAATCTTGTTCTCAACCACAATTGTTTTGTCCACAAGCTTCTGAAAATTTGCATAGTCACAATTGAGTAGTTGCACTTGGATTTCATTGTTCAAGCCCCTCATGAACAAGTATTGTTTCCGGCTGTCCCGACTAACATCCTCAGGCGCATACCTTGAGAAATGAGTGAACTTATTGAGATATTCACTCACGCTTGATCTTCCTTGCCTTAAGTTCTCAAATTCTTGCCTTTTGAAAATCATAACTCCTTCCGGTACATAATGAGAACGACAATTCTCCTTGAATTCGGCTCAGGTAATTATCTCTTGGTTCTCATTAGCATTGCAATAAGAATCCCACCAATCCGCAGCTGTTCCAACTAGTTGATGAGAAGCAAACAAGACCTCCCGGTCACTGCATTGGACAATAGCTAGCTTCTTCTCCACGGACTTGAGCCAATCGTCCACATCCATAGGGTCAGCAGCTTGAGCAAAGGTCGGGGCCTAGTCCTCATAAACTCTCCCAATCGTTATGAGGAGACGGGGGTGGCGGTGGGGGCATGTGGGGCTGATTGTTGATATTGCTAGCCTGCAGCTGTCCCATAGTTTGTATCATGGTCTGCATGAGCTGATTTTGCATAGCCAATAGCTGCTCAATGTTGATAGCTCCCTGAGTAGATCCTTGTCCAATGTTGTTCTGAGGCACTCCATTGTTCTTCTCCTCATCATTGCCATCCCTCTGGCTGTGAGTCCTCACCACCTGAAGAAAAGCAATAGGTAAGAATTAGAAAACATCCCCAACTATATGCACCAAGGGATATGAAACTAAACAACTAGCTAGCCTACGTGGACATGGCAATGCTAAAGCACCCCAAAATCCTCTATTAAGCACACAAGCAAACAATATATATAGCAAACAACACTCCAAGCAAAAACACATCGATTCCTGAGTGCCCCTATGTGCTCTAAAGTGTCCATTCTATCTAGGATGTATCCTACGGTCAACCTGTGGCTCTGATACCAATCTGTGACACCCAATTCCGAAAAATTACCAAGCTAACGCATATGTGTGCCGAGGATGTTTAACACACATACACGAGTGCAATCACAAGAGGATATACAGAAATTACCATAGAACAAAATTAATTAACCAAATTTTATTACACAAACCATATTATACTTGATTACAACCTCTAATGAATATTTATGACAAGTTCAACTAAAGCAGCGGAAATAAACTAATTAGGCAACTAGGAAAACTAAGAATAAGGGATAGCGCAGCTCCAATCAACACCACAGGCAAAGCTGACGGTAGACACGGCCTAGAACTCCGAATTATCACCATTAAACTCCCAATCCTGACCTGCAACTGTTGGGGGGGGGGATTGCAAGAGTGAGTACATGTCATACTCAGCATGTGTGGAAAGTATGACATGTGGCTGATTCAAATGACGACAATAATAATGGCAAAGTGCTGAAAAGTACATAAAACATTTGAAAAGCAATATATTACATGTATGTGAAGTAAACCCATCATAATCATAAGTAATATCAGTCTGTATTCGTTTTCTTCATCAATAATTCCAGATTTCACCATTGCCAATAACCATATTCAATACCAGAAATAAATCCATAACCGGCCATAACCATTATCAAACCGTAACCATCCCAAATACCATCCCAATACCGAGTTCCCTCTAATCATGGAAGTTGTCTAGGTGCTCATAACCGGTAGCACGGCTATCATGATAGTTTTCGACACACTCTGCAGAGTTTGTACCACTTTACCCACGTGTTCGTGATTTCATCACCTTTCGGTGACTAGGAACCTCCCTTATGCCCATGACCCGTCGGTCACATTACACACTTCCGTTGGTGTGTGGCCAAGAGATCACAAAATAGCCTTTACAAAGGGATTACTAGCCTATTCAGACCCCACCGAGGTTTCACCGTTGGCGATGTCTCCCACACAGTATATCTTCAACCAAGGCCCCCCTCTTGAGCCATTCGGATCCCAGGGTAGTCCCACCAATCACCTGCAAATCCAATCCGACTACCCCTTCCCCGAGCATCCATAATGGTCCAAATAGCACTAGCAAAGCCCTAGTTAATCAGCTACACCGCACCCATACTTGGCCTCGTGGTGGCACTGTAGTCCTGGCTTATTCTTGCATGAACCGGTCCTTAGATCTAAAGCAAGCAAACCACCATAACATCCAACCCATCCACATACCAGGCTTGCTTAGATCACCCATTACCATATCATTTTTAACCAGTTCGCATTAACCAGAATATCATTAATGCATAATTAAATGTGTAGTGTTGTTTTCCCATCCCAATTAATTAAGCAAAGAAAAAAGGTAAAAACCCTTCCCAACTCTCTACCATAATTCCAGGTGACAAGGGTGGTTAAACAATGCTAGTAAACTTCCTATCATAGTATTCCCATCAAATTGACACAAGCATGCAGTTTTGCAAACAAAACATTTATTTTAAAAAAACATGATCAATATGCTTCAAGGACACTTGCCTTGCTCTTGCTGTTGATTAGGGTCAAAGCCTTCAAACTCTTGGTGCTGAAGATCCTCCATGGCACTCTCTAGCGCAAATCCGTCTAATCCACACAATAAACATCCAAGACAAGAAACACAATCAAAGAGTGCACATATATTACTCAATATGGCATGACATGCATGATTGATGCAAATGCAAGGTAGAACTTGTTACTAGATTGCTTTTAATGATAACTAACTAGTTCTAATAGATTTTAACAAGTCTATACAGGTTTGGATGTGATTAGGTCAAATTATAGAATTAATTCAACACAATTTAACCAGAAAGATCGGACTAGTCTGCTAGAGACCGGACAAGTCTGCACTCTGCGAGATCAGCAGATTAGGGTTTTCTAGATCGACGTAAATTTGGAGATTAGGGGTTGAATTCTCGTAAGGAAAAGAGAATAGAAGGTATACCAGGTGTTTAGAACTCCAATGAATCAAGAAACTTGGAAGTAGCACTTGGATCATGGTGACCTAGGGTTGCTGATGAACTTGGAGATGAATTGGTGATGAAGAACAAAACTGGTTGGAGATCTTGATCCTCTTTCATTTCCTCCTCTTTTTCTTCTTGCTTGGGATCTCCTCCTCCCTCCTTGATGGTGGCTCTCCACTAACTAGGGTTTGGGTGGCATGGAAAAGTGGCAAATAGATGTCAAACCAAGGGGTGGGGTTGTTTATATAGAGGTGGAGGCTAGGGTTAGATGGATTTCGAGTTTGGCATGAGTAGAGGCCGGTTTGGAGTCCCTCTTGGGCCCTAAAAGAGTTAGGCACGATGTCCCTAGGCCCACTTAACGTGGAACCCAAGAAACAAGTCGTAAAACAAAAGATCAATTCGGAGTCGCGAAATATCGGACAAGTCCGAACAGGACCGGACTAGTCCGAAGTCGTCCAAAGAGAAAATCGGACAAGTCTGGCCAAAAATCGGACGAGTCCGACTTTAAACAGAGAGGAAATCGGACAAGTCCGCTGGAACACTGAACTAGTCTAGAAAAGTCCAAGGACTTAGCAAAAATTTCAAGGATTCTTGGAATATCGGACTAGTCCGCACAAAATTGGACAAGTCCAAAGGTTTCCAAAGGAAAAATCGGACTAGTCCGCACCAAAAACGGACAAGTCCGTTTTTAGTCAGAGAGAAATCGGACTAGTCCTCAGTAAAATCGGACTAGTCCGCACTTTCCTGTTTTTTAAGTGCGTTGTTCCAAATCAATTTTAAATGCTCCAAATCAATTTTAAACTCGTTCCTCTTGATGTGGATCAATGTTAAACATGTATATGAGTGTATGTAGGGCATGATGCATGAATATGAGGATGTTACAGTGTCGTTCGAATCCTAGGGAGTCCTGCCACTATTTCCAACCCAATTTGACTCCCATTCCCCGCTCTTTAAAATAGTTTGCGCAATACTAGCAATACACCTAATTAATCAGCTACGCCGCACCCATACTTTGCCTTGTGGTGGCACCCTAGTCCTGACATATTCTTGCATGAACTCTAAGATCCGAAGAAAGCATACCACCATAACATCCATCCCAAACCAGAAACCATGCTTGCTTGGATTACCCAAGTCCCATATTACCATTAACCATGTTCATAATCTACATTATCCACAATCTCATTAATTCATAATTAAGTTGTTTCGTTGTTTTCCCATCCCATTTTATTTGAGCGAAGCAAAAGTAAAAAGCCCTTCCCGACTCTCTACCATGTGATACAACGATAAGGATGGTTCAACAAATCTAGTAAACTCCTATCATAGGTTTTCCCATCAAATTGACACAAGCATGTAGTTTTGAAACAAATCATTTAATAAAACTAGGATCAATATGTTCAAGGACACTTGCCTTGCTTTTGAGCCATGTTACGGTTAAAGGCTTCAAAGTCTCCAAGCTGAAGGTCCTCAGCAGCACCCTCTAGAGCGAATCTTTCTATTCCGCGCAACAAACATACAAAATAATAATTACAATCAACAGATGCTCATATGTTACTCAATATGACATGAAATGCATGATCAATGCAAATGCCATGTGAAACTAGTTAATGAGTTACTACTATTGTTCATAAATCAGTTACAATGGTTTTTAATAGGTTTGAACAGGTTTCAAGTTTATTTAGCACAATTTGGAATTAATTTAGCACCAATTAAATCTAGAGACTGGACAAGTCCGCTAGGGACCGGACTAGTCCGCCCTTCGCGGAACTAGTGAATCAGGGTTTTCTACGATTTTCTTGATCTGCGAGATTTGGGAGAATTGGGGTTGAATTCACAATGAAAAAGAGAAAGTAGAAGGTGTACCACGTGTTTAGAACTACAAAGATCAAGAGTTTGGAGGCAAAACTTGGATCTTGACGATCTAGGGTTGATAATGAAGAGTTGAGGGTGAACTGGTGATGAAGAACAGAAACTTGGTGAAGATCTTGTTCACTTGATCCTCTTTCGTTTCCTCCTCTTCTTCTTGCTGCTGGATCTCCTCTTGATGGAGGCTCCCAAGAACTTGGGTTTGGTGGTCTTTCAAAAGTGGCAAAGAGATGAGAAGTTGGGGCGTTGGGTTGTTTATATAGGGGTGGAGGTGTAGGGTTTGATGGATTTCGAGTTTGGGGGTGGGTGCAAGCCGGTGTGGGGTCCCACATGGGCTCCAAAAAAGGTTAGACACGATGTCCTTGGGCCCACTTAAGGTAAAAACCGAAAACAAGTCGCGAAGGAAAAGATTGATTCGGAGTCGCGAGTACTGGACAAGTCCGCAATGGACCAGACTAGTCCAATAGCTAGTCAGAGAAAAAACAGACAAGTCTGGCAAAAATCGGACAAGTCCAATTTTATTCAGAGAACAAAATGGACAAGTCCGGCAGAAAACGGACAAGTCCGGACAGTTTTGTGGACTTTGCAAAATTTTCGAAGGATGGGGTGAATGGACTAGTCCGCACTAGACCAGACAAGTCCGAAAACATAACAGAGAGAAAACAGACTAGTCCGCCGCAAAAATGGACATGTCCGAAGAGTGGTCAGAGAGAATAACGGACTAGTCCGCACCAAAAACGGACAAGTCCAAAATTCTCAGAACTTTTAGGTGCGGTTTTGCTTCTAATTCATTATAAACTTGTTCCTTTTTATGTTACTTAATTTTAAACATGTATTAGAATGTATGCAATGCATGATGTATGAAAATGAGGGTGTTACATGGTTATGGTTAGATTTCCTGGTGGTCAAGAAGTTAAGTTGTTTTAGGAATGTTTGGGATCTTCCTATGGTGTTTGGATGTCTTAAGATTGCTTCTATCTAAATATAGAACAGTCTTGATCAGTTATGGAAAATTTCGGTTGAAATTGAGTAGGATTAGAGTACTAGTTAGGGTTGAGTCGGCCTTGGGGCTCGTTATACAAATAAGGGAGGCGAGAGCTTGTAGAGCATGACTTTTGGGCTGTTCCTATTGTGTTTTGATCAATAAAATTTGTAGTTTTGAGTAGCTTTTGTGCCTTGTTCATCCAACTTGTTTTCGTCTGCCCGACCTTTCTTTGGTGTTTTTATCGTAACTCGAGTTCTACAGATCTAATTGATGTCATTCTTTTAATGTTGTCTTCACAACTCAATACTCTATCATCTTTGAAAATTTGATGGTCATTGGATTTCGTGTTTTTGAGTTACACGAGTTTCTTTGCAACATAGCATATATGTTTGCTCTCTGTTAGAACAGATTGACCTTTGCTTAGGGTTTTGGTCATAACTTGAGTTTTACTCGACGTTTTCTCGTGATTCTTGTTGTAGTGTCTTTGTGACTTTATTCTCTATGATATGCTATGGTTTGTCATGTTTTAAACACGTTGGAAACACGTGCACACACAATTTCTCTGTCAGATTGATTTTCTATCGAGGGGTTTTTGTTGCTTCCACTGAAGAACTTTTAATCTACCATTAACCACCCCCCCTCTTGTAGATTTTCACATGCTCTTTGATACTACACCCCGATGTCGTGTGAGAAGCCTACGGTTACGCAGATGAACATTCCACGTCTGGATCAAACGAGACTCCCGTTCTGGCTCCCTACAAGATGAATCGCCTTCAAACCTTCTTGAAACTTCTCCCCTTCTCGAGCTTCCTAGCAAGGAATTAGAATTACGGGAGGAGCGGGGGAAGAGGGGAAAGGAGGGACCATCGAAGATGAGAGGCTAAAGTGATGGGGAAGAGGAGACCTGCATCAGGCTATTTATAGCCCCATTGGAGGGGTTGGAGTGTGAGGTCTAGATGCTAAATATATTTTCAAATAGGTTAAAAGTGAGGATTTACATGTAAAGTTTTGAATATACTATAGAAGCCCACATTGAAGTGTCCAAACTTGCGAGAACTCATTTTGGAATGCTCGAACATTGCCACATGTGAGTTGCACGTGTTTTCACTTTGGATTGTCTGAACTTTTAAATGTTTTAATATTAACAATTACCTGCAATCAGTTCGGACTGTCCGAACTTGTTCAATGAATATCGAGAGTAACCGTTACTGCAGAGCAGTTGTGTGCACTGTTCGATCATACTATTTATGTTCAGTCACTCTATTATTTTAAGGTTGCAATGTTTAAACTTGCTTTACACTTATGGAAAGGATTTTCTATTACTTTTGGACTAAGTTTCTGATGGGTTTTAGTTGATAATGGGGAACAATATATTTCTATGTTTTGCAATATCCTTATGTGAGGTTCTCACATAAGGTGATGTGGTTTTTGGACGAACGAGAGTCAAGTCGAGGACTTATGCTCAGAAAAGTTGCTTGTTTATTCATGAAAGTGCATCTACAAATCCGTTTGTGGGTTTTTGATGATTTATGACAAGCAAATGAGATCCTAACCACTTTGTTGAGATGAGCACAGGTTCTAATGAGAAAATGAGCAAAGTGCCAAAAAGAAAGGAGAATGAGGAGCAATGTGGAAAAGAGCTCAAGGAACAAGTGTAATAGATCATTGTGTATGGAGTGTGTTAAGGAAACACACCCCAAGAGCTCAAGCACAATTATTCTCACACATTGCACAAATTCATACAGGACTGGACTAGTCTGACTGACCCCGAACTAGTCTGATATCTTTCTGCACAAGATCGGACAAGTCCTCACAATGCGGACTTGTCCTCACAGTCCAGTTTTTCACTTACTAGACTAGTCTGATATCACCATGGACTATTCCGATCTCTCTCTAACTAAAATCGGACTAGTCCTCCCCTGTGTGGACTAGTCCCCAAACACTTCATGAGTTACACAAAATCGGACAAGTCCGATCCCACACCGGACTAGTCTGAAGATTTCCAGAACCAAAATCGGGCAAGTCCGCTCACAGTCGAACAAGTCCGATATTTTGGGACACCTAGGGTTTGCTTCACGCAGCACACCGGACTAGTCCGGTGTCCACCACGGACTAGTCCGGTCTTTCTAAACCCTAACGGTAATTTTTGGGAACCCCATATAAATAGGTGTACACGGCCCATCTTTCAAATCTCTCGACCCCCTGCGCCGTCACACCTCCCAAGAGTCTCAAAAACACATCTCTCCATGAAATCAAACGCAACAAAGATCAATCCCTTAAGGATACACTTTGGAGCATTGGAGAGACACGGTTCATCACTCATTGAGCTCTTGGTTTGATTCCCTAACACACTCATGTGGTTTTCATTGTGATCTTGAGAGTGTGTTCTTAGTGGTGTTCATATTGTAATCTTGGGGAGTCCTCAACGTGTGAGAAGGCCCCTTGAATCTGGTTATTTACCCTTTGTGATTAGTGAAGAGGATTGACCTCCGTGGCAATCCGACGAGGGTAGGGTTGGAGAAGACCCGATCCTTTTGTGGACGCCTCAACGTGGATGTAGGTTGCCTCAGTTGGAATCGAACCACGGGATAAAGTGCATGTGTTCTTTCTTTGCGCACATTGTTCATACACTTCATACATATCTAGGGTTCCAACCAATCTTATTCACTTTAGTTTGAAACATTGAATATAAGATTAAATTGTGGTACATCCTAGTTCATAATTGTGTAACACTTCAATTACAAGTATATTTCCGCTGCATGCATCCTAGGATCAAGATAATCGATCAGATTTGATAAACATAGTCGGTACACACCGGACTAGTCTGCACTCGACCGGACTAGTCCGATATCTCGAGATTTGATCTGGTTGTTAAGTGTTGCAGGTTCTGACAGAAAATCAAAAAGGCTTATTGACCTCCCTTCTAGGCCACATTCAATTGGTATCAGAGCAGGACTCTTCCAAAGGAGACTAATCGCTCGAAGAGATCATGTTGGACATGAAGGACGTACACAAGAGCAACAACCAAGAGAAGGTTGAAGAAGACAAGAACCAAACATTGGAGAGACTCCACGAGGCCATTCAAGTCTTCGAGGATGGCGATGAGGAGACGGTGGAACTAAAGGCGCTCCTAAGGAAGGAAACTCTTTCCAAGGGAAAAGTAAAGATTGAAGATGAGAAGAAGAAGAAGGGGAGTAGTCACACCGACTACTCCCGATTTCCTTTCAATTATGATCGTCTTAATTCTAGCAATAATCACTACCTATCTATTCCACTTGGAAAAGCCCCACATTTTGACAGCAATGACTACTCAATGTGGAGGCAAAACATGAAAATGCACTTTATTTCTCTCAATCCAAGTTTGTGGCACATAGTATGTATAGGAATAGATATCCCGGATGATGATGAGGAGCTCACGCCTAGCCAAGAGCAAGCAATCCATCGAAATGCCCAAGCTGCTGCAGTCATCACCACATCAATCAGTCGGGATGAGTTCACAAAGCTGGATGGACTCGAGATCGCAAAGGAGATATGGGATACGTTGCAAACCACATATCAAGGCGATTGTCATGTGCGAGAAGCAAAGCTTGAGATGTTTGAAGGCGAGTTGGGAAGATTCACCATCGAAGAAGACGAGTCACCACAAGATATGTACAACTGACTAAAGACGCTCATCAACAAGGTGCGAGCGAATGGAAGCAAGAAGTGGAACGACCACGAGGTGGTGAAGGTTGTTCTGAGAGCCTTCATGCCGCACAGTGTCACCTTGTGCTCAATGATACGAGAGAGCCCCGGGTACAAGAAGGTGACACCAGATGAGTTGCTTGGGAAAATTACCAACTTTGATATGATGGAAAAGCAGACCAAGCATGTTAAGTAGATTGCCGATCTCACCTCAGCAAAGAAGAAAGGGGTTGCTTTGAAGTCCACTCTCAAGCCCGTGTCTAAAGATGCTTACGAAGCTCAACTAGAAGAAGATGGTGACGATGAGAGCAGTGACTTGGATGAAGATGACATGATACTATTCATGAAGAAATTCAAAAGAATGATGAAGAAAACACAAGGGGCTAAATCAAGTGAAGGGAAGTACAAGGAAAAATCAAGACCGAAGTTGAGGCGGGCATGCTATAACTGTGGCGAGTATAGCCACTTTATAGTTGATTGCCCATATGAAGAGAACAAAAAGAACACCAAGGAAATGAAGCCTCAACCCAAGAAATTCTTCAAGAAGAAGAAGCAAGCCGAACAAGCGCATCTAGGGAAAGAGTGGGACTCAAATTATGAGTCCTCATCCGAAGAAGAAGAAGATATGGCTATCTTAGCCATCGAGAAGACATCCAAGAAGTCCACTCTCTTTCCTACTCTCGTCGCTTGGAAGGGGAATGGCACTTGCCTCATAGCAAAAGAAGGTAAACGCAAGGTAACGACCAAACCCTCTTCCTTGCATTCCTATTCTAGTGATAGTGAAATTGCTAGCGATAACGAAGATATGCTCATTGGCTTAGACAAGAAAACTGCTGCAAAAATGAAATTTTTACTTGATTAACTTGTTGAGAAGGAGAAGTTGATACATCATCAGGAAGACATGATTATCTCTCAAAAGGAGGAATATGTTGAACTCGACAGGCTTCTAGAACTTGAAAAGGAGCGAAGCAAGTAACTAGAGCTTGAGTTAGCTTCAAGCAAGGAAGCTTGCTTGGAGTTAAGCGACTCAAATGCTACAATCAAGGACAAACTTGCTAACCTAATCAAGGTTAATAAGATCCTTGAAGTACATGTTGAGTCACTCAAGCAATGTGACCATTCATCCTCTTCAAGCTCACGTTCTCAACCCCTTAAAACTGAAACTGCTTCTACTTGTGCTTGTGTTAAAGTTGACACCAGCTTGAAAGACAAGTCAACCTCTACCAAGGACAAGCATCCTTCGCAGAATGGCATATTTGACAATGAGAAGATTAAATATGCATGTAGTGCATACTTGGTCACAAGACCTCCAAATGTCAAATATGGCATTGGTTACTCTTATGGTGAAAAGCAACATGCTAGAAGCCATAAGAATAACAAGGAAAGCATTGCCTTTGTAAATGGAAGACCCTCTCAAACTGGAAAGTCCAAAGTTAACACACATGATAACCGGACTAGTCCGGTCCGGACACGGACAAGTCCGATCCTCCGGACAAGTCCGATCTCCCGGACTAGTCCTGTATATAAACAACAACAGTTGCTTTTTAGAACCTTTGATGCATATTATGTTTTACTGAGAAGTAATTTTTGAAAAGTTTATGCTCATTATGTTGGGCCACGCCATGGGAACATCAAATCTCATATGTGGGTTCCTAAATCCCTTGTGACTAACATAAAAGGACCCAAGCAAGCTTCGGTACCTAAAACCAAGGCATGATTTGTTTTTGTAGGCCTACTCCTCCAGTGGATCAAAATGGGTGCTAGACAGTGGCTGCACCAACCATATGACCAGAGAAAGAAGGATGTTCGTTGAGTATAAAGAAAACGAGGATCCAAGTGAGGGCATCTATTTTGGAGACAATAGCCAAGGAAAGGTGCTCGATACCGGTAAAATTGTCATATCATCTCAACATACTCTTTCTCATGTGCTACATGTCGATTCCTTAGATTATAACCTGTTGTCCATATCTCAACTATGTGACAAATGTTATAATTGCTTGTTCACTAATGAGGGTGTGACCGTCTCTAGGAGGAGTGATGGTTCCATTGGATTCAAGCGTATGTTAAAGGGAAAGTTTTACCTTGTTGACTTCAATAAGGATAAAGCCAAACTTGACACATGCTTGAATGCAAAGACCAACATAGGTTGGTTGTGCCATAGACGGTTAGCGTATGTTGGTATGAGGAATCTTCAAAAATTCCTCAAGCTCGATCACATCTGAGGTTTGAAGGATGTTGTTTTTGAGAAAACAGGCCTTGTAGCGCATGCCAAGCCGGGAAGCAAGTTGGAGCACCTCATCCCGCTATGAACGTCATGACTACAACAAGACCGCTCGATCTACTCCACATGGACTTATTTTGTCCAATTGCTTACATAATCATCAAAGGTAAGAAATATGGATTAGTAGTGGTTGATGATTTTTCTCGCTTCACTTAGATTTTCTTTTTACATGATAAGGCAGAAAAACAAGGAATCTTCAAGAAATTTTTCAAGCGTGCTCAAAATGAGTTTTCATTGACGATCAAAAACATTCAAAGCGACAATGGCATGGAGTTTAAGAACACACAAGTTGAGGAGTATCTAGATGAAGAAGGCATAAAGCATCAGTTTTCAGCACCTTACTCCCCTCAACAAAATGGAGTTGCCGAAAGGAAGAACTGAACCCTCATAGAGATGGCAAGAACAATGCTTGATGAGTACAAGACCTCAGATCGATTTTGGGCGGAAGCGGTTAACACCGCTTGCCACGCCATAAATTGCCACTCAAGAAGACATCCTATGAGCTACTCACTGGTAACGAGCCTAATATTTCATATTTTCGAGTTTTTTGTTCCAAATGCTATATCTTGAACAAGAAGCCTAGGACCTCAAAGTTCGCTTCGAAATCCGATGAAGGTTTCTTGCTTGGTTATGATTCGAACACTTACGCCTATCGTGTATTCAACAAGACCTCAAGACTTGTAGAAGTAGCACGTGGCGTAGTGTTCGATGAAACTAATGGCTCCCAAAAGGAGCAAGTTGATCCATGTGTGCTAGATAGAGAAGAAGCTCCTTGTCAAGCATTGAGAAGAATGGCGTTAAGCAAAGTTCGACCACAAGAACCACCTCTACATATGCATGAGGAAGATGAACCACAAGAGGAGGCCAACGATCAAGGGGGAGCTTCCACACAAGATCAACCTCAAAAAGACAAAAATAATCAACATGTCAGTGAAGGCAACCATCTAGGGGGAGAAGAATATGATCATGAAGATTTAAGAAAGCAAGTGCCACACCCAAGAGTACACCAATGCGTCCAAAGGGATCACCCAATCGACAACATCATCGGTGACATCCAAAAGGGAGTAACTACTAGATCTCGCATAGCTAATTTTTGTGAGCACTAATCATTTTGTAACCTTTTTGGAACTGCGCATGGTTGAGGATGCATTGAAGGATCCGGATTGGGTAGTGGCCATTCAAGAAGAACTCAACAATTTCAAACGGAACGAGATGTGGGAACTAGTCGAAAGACCCAAATTCAACGTCATCGGCACAAAATGGGTCTTCTGTGACAAACAAGACGAACACGGGGTGGTGACAAGGAACAAGGCACGACTTGTGGCCAAAGGGTATTCACAAGTCGAAGGTTTGGATTTTGATGAGACCTTTGCTCCCGTAGATAGACTTGAGTCTATTGGAATATTACTTGCATATGCTACTGACCATGATTTCAAGCTCTATCAAATGGATGTGAAAAGCGCCTTCCTCAACGGACCAATCAAGGAGGAGGTGTATGTGAAGCAACCCCACGGGTTTGAAGATGAAGAGTTCGCCGACAACGTATTTAAATTGTGTAAGGCTCTCTACGGCCTCAAACAAGCTCCCAGATCTTGGTATGAGTGTCTTAGAGAGTTCTTAATTGAAAATGGTTTTATGATTGGTAAAGTAGATTATACTTTGTTTATAAAGAACTTTGACAATGATCTCTTTGTTTGTCAAATTTATGTTGATGATATAATATTTGGTTCAACTAACAAATCTTTTTGTTAGGAATTTAGTAAAATTATGACAGATAGGTTTGAGATGTCTATGACGGGAGAGCTAAAGTACTTCTTGGGATTCCAATTGAGGCAACAAAAGGAAGGGACGTTCATAAGCCAAACTAAGTACACTCAAGACATACTCAAGAAGTTTGGAATGGACAAGGCAAAGACCATAAAGACCCCCATGGCAACGAATGGCCACTTGGATCTCAATGAAGATGGACCAAAAGTCGATCAAAAGGTATATCGCTCCATGATTGGATCTCTACTCTAGTTATGTGCATCTAGGCCAGACATTATGTTGAGTGTATGCTTGTGTGCATGGTTTCAAGCCAACCCAAAAGAGTGTCATTTGACAGCCGTTAAGAGAATCTTGCGGTATTTGGTTCATACAACCAACCTAGGCCTTTGGTACCCCAAAGGTTCCAAATTCAATCTTATCGGTTACTCCAATGCAGAATATGCTGGATGCAAAGTAGATAGAAAAAGTACCACCGGTACATGCCAATTTCTAGGTAGATCACTTGTTTCTTGGTCCTCCAAGAAACAAAACTCCATTGCCTTATCCACGGCCGAAGCAGAGTAAGCTGCAGTCGGTGCTCAACTCCTTTGGATGCGACAAACTCTAAGGAATTACGTTTACAATATGAACCGCATTCCACTCCTTTGTGACAACGAGAGTGCCATTATAATTGCCCATAATCTCGTTGAGCACTCGAGGACCAAACACATAGACATCTGGCATCACTTTTTGAGAGACCATTCAATGAAGGGAGATATAGCCATTTCACATGTCAACACCGGAAAGCAACTAGCCGATATTTTCACCAAGCCACTTGATGAAAAATTCTTTTGCAAACTCCGAAATGAACTAAATATCATTGATGCTTGGAGTGTGGCTTGAAATCCTGTATACCTGAATGCTATCTTCAAATTCATTGATTTTGTTATGAAAATCATCTCTCTCAATTTTTCCGAAAAACTATGTCAATTACTAGATCCTGATGAATTATGATCATTGCTTGATTGTTGTATGCTTACTGATCATATTCATCAAGATTATTTGATTTGATTTGCCTCCCTATTTTCTTAATAAGTACCTTCGAATATATACAAATGGACTAAGATCATCTTGTCTGGTGACCACGGATATGTCTGTGGTTGCCCGGACTAGTCCGCGCGTGCAAACTAGTCCGCAGTGTGACGGTAAGGCCAGACTAGTCCAGTAGACCATGGACTAATCCGATATAGTCTCTGTAAAAGTTCGGACTAGTCCGATCATTTTCGAACTTGTCCGATTTTTCGTGTCCTTACCCTAGCCGCCGCCAAACTCTAATCTCCCTCACCCCACACTTGGCTCAAGCTTTCTCTCTCCATGCTCGAGCTCCCCAAGGCGATTCTTCGATTCCTCCATCAAAACCTCGCAAGTTTGGGTGGAAATTGACCTTCTTTGCATAGATATTGAAGACCACGGACTTGTCCAACCCTTCAACCCCAACATCTCTGAGAATCAAGCAATTTCGGTAAAATCTCATCCCAAACCCTAGAAATTGCTATTTCCTTCAAATGTGGATCAACTAGCTTGGTTCCTATCACCATATACATGCTTCCTTGATGTATTACATGTAGGCTAAGCTAGTTGTGCATTAGGAATCATCATTTGTCTCATAGTTAGGGTTCTAGAGGTTGAACACTGGACTAGTACGACCCATGCATGGACAAGACCGGTCAACCAGACTAGTCCATGCCTGTACAACGGACTAGTCCGATTTTTCTAAACTCAACCATAACTTCTCAATTCCTCAATACAATTCATTGTTATCTATTCTCAATGCCTTGTGAAATCTATTCTCAGGACAATGTCGAGCACCAACGGAGAATTCTCTGATTTCGAGGCTGAGATGGACCACGAAGCAGCGCCAAGAGCGCTCGTCCGAGCCGACTTCTTCTCCTCCCCAGGCTTGGCAGAAACTGCTCGCGAAGAAGCCAGCCTCCAAGGCTTCAGCGGGAGGTGGCCCTCGCCTAGCAAAGGGCAAGGGCAAAGGGATTGCATCGGGCCCGATTGGCGCCCTAAAGTTGTCAGCTCCAAGGGAAGGGTTTCGGGATCCCGTGGAGGAAAAATTCAGTTGCAAGGGCAGCGACACAGCTGCAAAGTTCAGGAATGTGGGTTGCTACAGCCGTCCGAAGCAAGCTGCTGATGGGAGGTTTTGGAGCAACTTCCATGCAGACTTTACAAGTCTGTATATCTTCTGATGAAGACACCCGTGGTGCGCAGCCAATGAAGATGAAGATGACGAGAGGACCGACAGCGAGGCTTGAAGACCCTATGTCCCTCATCTCCTTCTTTTTGGTGTCTTGATGCCAAAGGGGGGGGTTGAGGGGGAGTCTTAGAGTCTTGGGATTTAGCTATAGGGTGCAAGGAGAGCTCTCTTTTTTTGTCTTTTGTCCTTTTGTGGGTTGTAAAACTTATTATATGCTCTTTTAGTACTATTGATCCTGTGAATTTTGAACTGCTTATGAAGATATTGATGAAATATGTGATTTTGCTCTAAGTATGACATATATGCTTGTTGTTAATGTGTTGATCTAAATTATATTGCTCTCATCATGATTATTTTTTCTATACACTTAGTTCTGCATCCCACCATAAAGAGTGCACATACGGATCATGTTTTCATTGCTTAATGTGTTTTAAACTTATATGTGTACACTTTATAAAAATCTCAACTTTTTATCATATTTTGTGAAATCTCAATTGGTTGTCATCAATCACCAAAAAGGGGGAGATTGAAAGTGCATCTAGCAATCCCTTGTGGGTTTTGAATGATTTATGACAAGCAAATGAGATCCTAAACACTTTGTTGAGATGAGCACATGTTCTAATGAGAAAATGAGCAAAGAGCCAAAAATAAAGGAGAATGAGGAGCAATGTGGAAAAGAGCTCAAGGAACAAGTGTAGTAGATCATTGTGGATGGAGTGTGTTAAGGAGACACAGCCCAAGAGCTCAAGCACAATTATTCTCACACATTGCACAAATTCATACAGGACCGGACTAGTCCGACTGACCCCGGACTAGTCTGATATCTTTCTGCACAAGATAAGACAAGTCCTCACAATGCGGACTTTTCATCATGTCCAGTTTTTCACTGACCGGACTAGTCCGATATCACCACGGACTAGTCCGATCTCTCTTTGACTAAAATCGGACTAGTCCTCCCCTGTGCGGACTAGTCCCCAAACACTTCACGAGTTACACAAAATCGGACATGTCCGATCTCACACCGGACTAGTCCGAAGATTTCCAGAACCAAAATCGGACAAGTCTGCTCACAATCAGACAAGTCCGATATTTCGAGACACCTAGGGTTTGCTTCATGCAGCACACCGGACTAGTCTGGTATCCACCACGGACTAGTCTGATCTTTCTAAACCCTGACGGTAACTTTTGGGAACCCCATGTAAATTGGTGTACACGGCCCATCTTTCAAATCTCTCAACCCCCTACGCCGTCACACCTCCTAAGAGCCTCAAAAACACATATCTCCATGAAATCAAACGCAACAATGATCAATCGCCTGAGGATACACTTTGGATCATTGGAGAGACACAGTTCATCACTCATTGAGCTCTTGGTTTGATTCCCTAACACACTCCTGTGGTTTTCATTGTGATCTTGAGAGTGTGTTCTTGGTGGTGTTCATATTGTAATCATGGGGAGCCCTCAACGTGTGAGAAGGCCCCATGAATTTGGTTATTTACCCTTTATGATTAGTGAAGAGGATTGGCCTCCGTGGCAATCCGACGAGGGTAGGGTTGGAGAAGACCCGATCCTTTTGTGGACTCCTCAACGTGGATGTAGATTGCCTCTGTGGGAACCGAACCCTGGGATAAAGTGTTTGTGTTCTTTCTTTGCAGACATTGTTCTTACACTTCATACATATCGAGGGTTTAAACCAATCTTATTCACTTTACGAAGAAACATTGAATATAAGATTAACTTGTGGTACATCCTAGTTCATAATTGTGTAACACTTCAATTACAAGTATATTTCCGCTGCATACATCCTAGGATCAAGATAATCGATCAGATTTGATAAACCTATCGGTACACACTAGACTAGTCTGCACTCGACCGGACTAGTCTGATATCTCGAGATTTGATCTGGTTGTTAAGTGTTGCAGGTTCCGATAGAAAATCAAAAAGGCCTATTCACCCCCCCCCCCTCAAGGCCACATTCAATTCATGTGCAGGTGGTTCTTGAGGTCAAGACATGACTTGTGATGGTGATCCATTGAACTAGTCTTCAGGACAAGATGAGGTTCAACAACCAATTTTGAGAGGAATTGTGGTTGAGTTGATCGGGAGGTTAGGCAACATGTTTGTGTCAAGAACAATGCATATGAAGGTATCGTGGATATTTTGGTAAGTGTTTGCACATGTTCAAGGGGTGCATGGACGTGGAAACATTGTTCCAAGGCATGGAGAAGAGTTATGGACGCGGAGATATGGCCAGAAAGGTCCAACCGGGTGGATTATGCACTAAGGCTGCGATAGAGGTAGTTATGGTTCATTTATGGAAAGTTTCGAGTTTGTTTTGGTTATATTTTGTGTCCAGCACGAAGTTGAGTTGTTTTAGGAATGTGTGGGACGCACCTAAGGTGTTTGGATGTCTTAGTATTCTTTTATCTACCTATGGAAGAGTCTTGAGCAGTTAAGAAAATTTACGATTGTCGGAGGGCTGTTCCGGCAATTCTCCTCGTACTACTGTTGGTAGCCCGTGGAGTTTGTAGTTCGGTATTGGGCGCGCAGAGATTCAGAACACGATAGCGAATAGACACAAGGATTTACGTGGTTCGGGGCGCCTGAGCGTAATACCCTACTCCACGGGATGTGTGGTTGTTGTATTGAGTGTCTGAGCACTTGTGAGTATGTGTCAGAGCTGAGTATGGGAGAGGTCTCAGAGTTTAGAGAGCCGTCCCCTGTGTATCGTCGACCGTCCTTTTATAGTACAAGGACTGGTCGTTACACCGTTAGCCTAGCTCGACATGTGGCCCTGGCGGTTACTGATGCTTAATACACAATTAATGAGGTTAATTACCCTTAATAGCATGGTAACTAACCTTCACAGTGTCGTTACTGGTATTTAGGGCCTTCCGATCGTGTGTCATTAATATAGTATTAATGACACTTAATCGGATCTTGAAGTCTTTGATTGCCTCTTGAAGGTCCGAGCTGTTGGGGGTCCACCAGTCTGATTGTTGAGGCTGAAGGTCCGGCGGTTGGACACGTGGCAGCATCGGAGCTTTCCGTCTGGGACGGGTAGGTCCAGTGTAGATGTACACGTGTTGGTACTGGAGCTTCCCACTGTCGGGGGTTAGGTCCGGGGGTGCCGCACAGGTGTTTAGCCCGGAGCTATCTTAGGTGTGGGATGTAGGTCCGGTTGCTGTATACAAGTGGCAGCACTAAGACTAACCTTAGATGGGAGGCAGGTCCGGTCCCGTATGACACATGGGGCCTTCGCAGGTCTTCAGCTCAGACAGGTGAAGTTCATTTGGTCTTTTTGTAGTCCCAAGAGGTATACGGTACGGAGGGTACTGACAGTGGCCCCTTGGACCCACCTCTGGGAGAGACCTTTTTGGATGAAGTCATGCTGCCGCAGGTGGGTCCATCCTTCAGTTTTTGAGTCGTGTCTTCAAGGTTCTTCGGATGCGCCGTTGGCGGTAGTTCGAGGTTAAACCAACGCCACGTGGCATATCCAGGATGCGGCAGGTGAGATCTGAGCGTGCGGATCTCACGCAATTGAAGGTCGCCGATTCCCGATACAAAAACCGTATCGGTTCCACGCGCCCTGTCAGGCTGCCACCCTCAGGCTTCCCGCCTTTCATGATGACAACCATTCTCCTGGGGTAAGGACCTCGACTTGATTGTCGGGATGGCCCTGGGCCCCCTTGTCATTGGCAGGGTGGAGTTTTTGAATTGTATCATCGGCTCCTCTACGGTTTCCATCCAAACATTGTTGGGGCTTACTTAAGAAGGAAAGCGCGCACTGTTTGGGGATTCTTCATGCCTTCATCTGAACTTGTGCTCAAATCCTCCAAACTTTTGCTCGCTTTTCCTTTCTTGCCACGCTGTGCCGCGATGAAGTTGGGACTCCCCAAGAGCCGCATCGAGAGCAAGAAGTAATTGTCTCGGGTCCGGACCTACATAGGATGGTCCATTGACTCCTTCGACAACAACATTCGCTGCGGCAAGCTTCCCTTCGAGAAGGAGCGAGCCAGAGTTATAGTGTACTTCCTTGGGTATGCCATGGCGGGTTTGATCCCGCCTTTCTCCACTTTCTTTCTGATGCAGCTTGATTTCTATGGTCTGTAGCTCCACCACCTGGCCCCCACTCGATCTTGCTAGTGGCGACTTTCGTCCAATTTTGCAAGATGCGGGTGGGCGTGCCCCCTTATGTGGAGTTGTTCCGGACTTTCTTCACTGTCCACCCAACAGGGAAGAGTGATGAGTTCATCGGCTTCTACTACTTCGTGAAGCGGAAAAACTCTCCCCTAAAGTACTTGAGGTCCTTCCCTTCTTGCAAGTGGGAAGACTGGAAGAAAGACTGGGTGGTCATCACTGTCGAGGGACACGAGAGGTTGGAGCTGCCTCAAGGTCTTTCTCGCGTTGACACCGACACTTGGAGTGACGTGCTGGAGCTGTGGAGGGAGTACAGGCCCATCTGGACAGAATCCAGGAATGTGTCAAAGGTGGGGTGACCCCGCAGATGGTCTTCAACAACTTCTTAACGAACAGGTGGGCGCTGCTAAGGGCTAGGAGCCGGCCTGCCTGGGCCTTCAACAGTGAGATGGACACTAACCGCATTGAGGTCGGCTTGGACACCAACTTGACCGGTGAAGCCTTGAAGACCCATCTCAAGAAGTTCCAGCCTGGGAACATCGGCCCTGACAACGTGTCTCCACCAGCGGCCTTCGTGCCTCTGAATATGATACCAGAGGAGTACAGAGAGCTCCAGAGGAAGATGCCGCTGTTGGACGACTTGGGCCTGGTGGAGAGGCGATCAACCTCCGTGGTGGCAATCCCCAGAGCTTCTGAAGGAGGCTCCTCTCACGCCCCAAATCCAAGAACCAAAGTCGTAGTCAAGGGCAAGGAGTTGGCCGAGCCCTCGGGCCACAAGAGGAAGCTGAAGCATGCCAACGGGAGGTCCGTCAGACCTGCTCTTTCCACGACGGCTCCTTCTACCCGGCGGAGAATGTCTTCAGTGGCGGCAACCACTCATGCATCAGCATCTCCCTGGGGTGCTAGCTCCGGCCATGTGGCTCCAGTACTAGGGCCAGCTGAGGGCTCCAGTTCCAGGGGTCCTTCTCAGCCGAGGGGGGCCTAAATCGAGGCGACGCTGACGGCAGCAGCAAGCTCTGGGGAACCTTCCGGAGCTACCACGCTGGTGGCGACAGGGTCCGGCTCCGAGCGTCCGAGGAAGAGGTTCCGCGCTAGCTGGAGCGGAAGCCTTCCAAGGTAAATTTAATTTTTTACACCAGTTCATTGTTTTTTGTTGTAATTGTGTTTTGAGTTTCTTCGTCTCTCATCCACAGAGTGCCCAAGAGAGGGGCTGAAGCTCCAGTTCCTGCAGCAGCAGTTGAGGCTGTGTAGTCGAAAGCTCCAGCTCCAATCCCAACGCCGCCCCAATAGGTGGCTGAGGCTGCAACAGCTCCGATGCCGGCTATCGCGGTCCTGGACCTCAACTCATCCCCAGAAGCTCCCGTGGTAGCGCCGGACCATGGGAATGAAGATGTACCAGTGGCACCAGCCCTGGAGGTTGAAGATCCAGATTTGTATGTTGAGATGACAGACGCTCCAGTCTTAGAGCCGGAGGTAGCTGCAGTCCCGACCCTAGAGCTGGATGTTGTTGAAGCCCCGACAGTGGAGTCGGTGGTTGATGAAGCCCCGATGGTAGAGCCGGGTGTTGATGAAGTTCTGGCGATAAAGCCAGTCGTCGAAGAAGTTCCGGCACCCGAGCCGGTTGCTGCAGAGGTGCTGGCGCCTGAGCCCCTAATGGTCGAAGCGTTAGCACCTAAGCCGGCGGCGGAGGAGGTTCCAGCATCGGAGCCAGAATTGGCTTTAGCTCTGGCCGAACCTTCAGCGCCTGCCCCGAAGGTGGTGGTCCCGGAGGTGACCGCGCTTGAGCCAGGTTGCCTAGATGAAGCTGCCGGCCCCCCGCCTGAGGGGCCAGTTGTTGATGACCTGGCCGCGGGACCTTCGGAGCCAACTCCGGAGGTCGAAACTTCTGTTGTAGGACCTTCCTCGACAGCGGCTGAGGCTATCTCGTTGGATGGCCCTAGTGCTGTGCAAGCCCAGGGGGCCGCTCTTGTAGAGTGGGACCCAATTTTTGTCACGGAGAACCCGCTGGACCCAGCGAAGAGGACCCCGGCAGGTCCGGACCTGATCCCTCTGTCGTTGTCTATTGACAACACGTGCTGCAGTCTTTGTCAGGTCCAGCTGGCATTTTACCACGACAGCAAGGCCCTCGAGGAGGAGCGCCAAACTCTTAGGAGGTGGCGCAACCGGCTCCAATTTGAGACCAAGCTGGCGCAGTTGAGGCTCGCTGATGACAAGGAGTGGGTGAAGAATGAGAAGGTCCGGTTGGAGTACTGGGGTAAGCTGCTGGACTAGAGCAAAAGCATGGTGCGATCCCTCGACAACCAGTCCCGGGCCATCCACGAACAGGCCGTAGCTGCTAATAACGCAGCGAATTGTAAGACCTATGTGTGCTGAATACATTGGCTTGTAGTGAATACACTTTGCTTTGATGATAAAAGTTTTAAATATCACCAAAACACCTTTTTATCAAGGTCCGACTCTAGCTCCGAGCTATAGCAAGGTCCGACGGTAGGTCCGGCTTGTTTTGAGTAGCTCCGGCTACGTTAGATGCTAGGTCCGGCTTCTTGGTATGGTCCGACTAGCTTTGGTTAGCTCCGGTGAGCTTTATCTTTAGCCCCAGCATGCTTTTGCTAAGCTCCGACATACTTTGTCTAGCTCCGGTTTTGGGTTGACTAGTTTTGACTAGTTTTTTGGTAAGCTCCGGTGCTAGGATCTACTAGCTTTGGTAAGATCCAGCGCTAGGTTCTACTAGCTTTTGTTAGCTCCGGCTCAAGCTTCGAATTGCTCTGGCAAGGTCCAAAACTTGACTGCAATGCTTCTGCTTTTCATTTGCATTGTTTCATACTTGCTTTACATGATTGGAAAGATTGCTTAGTATTCATTTGCTAAGTTTTTGGTGCGTTTTGGTTGATATGGATGATATCGTGTTACTGTGGTTTTGCAACATGCTTATGTGAGGTTCTCACATAAGGTGTTGTGTTCGGAACTAAACTGAGTCAAGTTGAGGACTTGGGCTCGTATGGATTGTTTGTTTGTTCATGTGCAGGTGTTGCTTGAGTTCAAGTCATGGCTGGTGACGGGATCCATTGGACTAGTCTCAAGGAGGAGATGAGGTTCCAACAACCAAGTTCGGGAGGAACTGTGGTTGAGCTGATCAGGAGGTCGCGCAGGATGATTGAATCAAGGGCAGTGCATATGAAGGTCGAAGGAAGGTGTTCGCACGTATGCATGCGGTGCATGACGTGGCAATATGCTTCTAGAGACGACTTTGGGGCTGTTCCTCTTGTGTTCTATTGAATAAAATTTGTAGTTTGAAGGAACTTTTTGTGCCTTGTTTGTCCAACTTGTTCCAGACAAGTTTTACTCGTCGAGTTTCTGGACAGCACTACCTTTCATCCATGGTTTTATCATAACTCGAGTTTCACAGATCCAATTGACGTGATTCTCTTTGGGTTGTCTTCTAAACTTGATTATCTATCATATATCAAAATTTCACGGTCATTGGATTTGTGGTCTATGATCTACACGAGTTTCTTTGCAGCGTTCCAGAACTGTTTTTCCTCGGGTAGGGCAGTTTGACCTGTGTTTGATCCTTCGATCATAACTTGAGTTTTTCTCGACAGATTTAAGTGATTCTTGTTGTGTTGTCTTCGTGAGATGTGTCTCTCTGATATCTATCACTTTTGTCATGGTGAAACACGTTTAGATTAGTCTCATACACGATTTCTTTAACAGATCGTTTTTCTGTCGAAGGGGTTGGGGTATAATTGTTTCCGCTGTGTAAGATTTTTAAATCTACCATTCACCCCCCCCCTCTGGTAGCTTTTCACGTGCTATTCAATCCTACAATTGGTATCAGAGCCACGGTGCTCTAATCTTTGAGATTTGCACGTGTTTTTGACTAATCATCATGGAGAAGTACTCCGCCAAACCTTGTGTGTTTTCTGGTATTGATTTCCAGGTTTGGAAGGCACGCATGGAGGCTTTCATCCAGGCATAAGGCTTTGCAATATGGGAGAAGGTGTATAAGCCTTATGAAGTGCCACCCAATGATCAAGTCACGACCACAAACCTAAGGGACATCGACAACAACAACAAAGCCCGAAACTTGATCATCCAAGGACTCACTCAAAGCGACTTGGATCGTGTCGCACACCTCCGGTCAGCATACGATGTTTGGAGAGCTCTCTGTGATTATCATGAAGGCTCCAACACAATCAAGGAGGTAAAACAAGATATGTTCAAAAAGGAATACATGTGTTTTGAGATGCAACCAGGTGAGTCTATCGATGACCTCTTTGCTCGTTTCAATAAAATTCTCAGCAACTTACGTAGTGTCAATGTTAATTTTTCTGATGCTGAGAATGCTAGACAACTTCTTAGTGCATTAGACATGTCAGTTTGGGAGATGAAAGTAACATCCATTCGTGAATCAACTGTCATGAGTTCTCTTACATTAGATGTACTTTATTCTAAACTAAAAACTCATGAAATTGACATCCTAGAACGTAAGAACCCAAACAAGTCTATTGCATTTGTCTCACAACGTGATATGTCTAGCTCCGGCAAATCATCATCTTGCAATACTCTTGCTTTGTTGTCCTCGCTAACCGTGGAACAGATCGAAGAATTTCAGGAAGAGGAGTTGGCACTCATCTCTTCTAGATTCTCAAAAGCATTGCAAAATGTGAGTACTAGAAGGAGAGGAAGCTCCAGACCTCAACGCTGTTTTGAATGTGGTAAAACAGGACACTTTCATACAGAATACCCTAACCTTTCAGGTCCGACCACCCGAGAAGAAAAACAAAGCAAGGTCCGGACCTCCTCTGGAAATTCCAACAAGAAGAAGAAAGGTACCATAGGACGCAAGATGATCAACAATTTCATCACCGCGCTTCAAGAGTTCAGTTCAAGTGACATAGACTTTGAAAGTGATGAAGATGATGTTGACCTGGCCAACATATTCTTCATGGCGGGCAAAACAAAATCAAGATCAAGTCAGGAGGATGCAGAACACGGCAGTGAAGACGATGAGGTATGTTCTACCTGCAATGAAATGTGTGATGCTATTTCTCGTGCAACTATTATTGTCAAGAAAAAGGACAAAAAACTTAGGGATAATGCTGCTAAAATTGAATCACTAGAATCTGAAATTAACCGTTTAAAAACTTTGATTCCTAGTGATGATGCATGTCCCTCATGTGACTTAATCTATGAACAATTGTCCATATTAATAAGTGCACACTCCTCCACTCTAGATAGACTTGATGAAGAAATTAAAAAGAACAAAGAGCTTGCAGCACTTAATGATAAAAACTTGAAAGATGCTAGCTATTCTACAATTGACTGGCATTGTTCTACTTGTGATGATCTTGATAAGAAACTACAGGATGCTATGAATGAAATTTCTATATTGAACAATGCTTTACGTTCTCATGAAGTTAAATTTTGTTCCAATTGCAAATTAAAAGGAAAAACTTCATGTGAAAATTGCCTTGATCTGTCCAATAAACTTGATGACATGCATAGGACATTAGATCGGTTTTGTAATGGGAATAAGAACCTAAACTTGCTGCTGATTCTTCCAAGTCTTGCAATAATAAAACTGGTTTAGGTTTTGATTGTCATGCTCATGCTAAGGCACATCCACTTAAAATTGTAAAGTCATTAGGAAGTGGTTTGATTCAAATAGTTCCTAAACAAAAAGGAGTGGTTTTCAAATCTGCAGGAGTGTCTCATTCGGTTCCAAATAAAAATATTGCTTGCTCATCTAGACATGAACACAAAGTTAAATTTCATTGTACCTTCTGTGGTAGAGATGGTCATGTCATAGATTTTTGTTATAGACTAGCTAAACAACATAAAAAGGAAAGAAAAATTGCTAGATCTTATAACTTTCATGCAATTAGAAAAACACAACCTGCTTTAGTGAGTCCGAAATTTGAAAAGGTAGCTTCCGGACCTTCTGGTAAGAAATCCGCAAAAGCAGCTCTGATAGTTCCGATAGCTCTGAGAGCTCCCAGACCTTTTGTTGTTTCCTTCAGAACTTCAGCTTTTTTTTTCCGGAGCTTCAGCTTTGTCTTGTGGAACTGCTGCTTTTACCTCCGGAGCTACTGGTTTTTGTGCTAAAAGAGTTAAGAATAGAAAACCTCAAACTTCGACTCATAAACCTGCTGTTTTATCTCAGCCTTCGTGTGCTTTTCCTGCTGCACATTGTGTGACTCAGTACTGGATACCTAAATGCCTTTTGACTAACCCCAGTATTGAGTCATCGACGTATTGTGCTTTTATGTAGGTTACACATTTGAGGAAGGAGAACATTTGGATTGTGGATTCAGGTTGCTCACGCCACATGACCGGTAACAAAGATTGGTTCTCCTCCCTCTCTTTTGTGTCACGTGTAGAGAATGTTACTTTTGCCGATAATTCTTCAACTCCTATAATTGCTAAGGGTTCGGTTAGAGTAAATGATCACTACACTTTGAAGGATGTGGCACTTGTAAAAAATTTTAAATACAACTTGCTTTCTGTTGCACAATTGCTAGATGAAAATCTAGAAATTATTTTCAATAAAAACTGCTGCAAAGTTGTAGATTCAAATAGTGAGCTTATTTTTAACATGTCTCGGTTTGGAAGAGTTTTTAAAGCTGATTTTGATATGTCTTCCTCTAAGCATAGGTGTCTAGTTGCTAATGATTCAAAGGACCTATATTTTTGGCATCGTAGACTTGGTCACGTAGGCTTTGATCACCTAACGCGTGTTAGTGCTCTTGATCGCATACGTGGGCTGCCTAAGCTTAAAAGGGACAAAGAAATTGTGTGCCCTTCTTGTAGACATGCTAAGATGGTTGCAGGTTCACATACTCCTCTCACAATGATCATGACAACTGAACCATGTCAACTTTTGCATCTTGACACCGTAGGACCTTCACGTGTTCAATCCTTCAGAGGTAAATGGTATGTTCTTGTTATCGTTGATGATTACTCTAGATACTCTTGGGTTTACTTTATGGCGTCTAAGAATGAAGTTTTTAGTCACTTTAGAACTTTATTTCTTAGATTATCAATTGATCACCCAGGATCATTAAAAGCAATTAGAAGTGATAATGGAACTGAATTTAAAAATCAATCTTTTGATCACTTTTGTGCTGAAAATAGAATAGACCATCAATTTTCTTCACCATATGTACCTCAACAAAACGGTGTTGTAGAAAGAAAGAACAGAACCTTAGTTGAGATGGCTAGGACTATGCTTGATGAATATCAAACTCCTAGGAAATTTTGGGCTGATGCGTTAGCAACCGCTTGTTATGTCTCAAATCGTGTTTTCTTGCGTGCTAAGCTAGGTAAAACACCATATGAGCTTCGGTTTGGACATAGGCCTAGTGTTACACACTTTCGGGTCTTTGGTTGCAAATGCTTTGTTAAGAAACATGGTAATCTTGATAAATTTGTACCTAGATCCATTAATGGCATGTTTCTTGGTTATCCATCTCATACTAGAGGCTACCGTGTGCTTTTACTTGACACTAACAAAATTGTGGAGACTTGTGAAGTGTCTTTTGATGAAGCTAGCCCAGGTACTAGCTCCGGTGTTGCAGGACCAGATCTGTATCCTCAGGGGGAGGGTATTTTTGAAGATGAAGAAGAGCCGGTGATACTGCCTAGTAGTTCTGAAGCTGACACGTGTCCAGCTCCGGACATTGAACAAGCTCCGGCTATCACCTATGCTGGTCCTGATCATCCTCAAGCCACAAGCTCATCGATTTGTGATGAACATGAAGAAGAAGAAGCTTGTGAGACATCTGTTCCCCTACGCTTTTACAAAGATCATCCCCCACAACAGATTATTGGAAGCTTGCATGAACAAGTCACACGGTCCAGGTTTTGCGATCCAAACTCTCATGCTCATTCTGCTTTTGTTGCTTCTTTTGAACCCAAAGATATATCACACGCACTCACTAATGAATCTTGGATTATTGCCATGCAAGAAGAGTTAGAAAATTTTAAAAGAAATAATGTTTGGAAACTTGTACCTCCACCTCAAGGTCACACTTTAATTGGAACTAAATGGGTATATAAAAATAAACAAAGTGAGGATGGGGTTGTGGTTAGGAATAAAGCTAGGTTGGTTGCTTAAGGTTTCACTCAAGTTGAAGGTCTAGATTTTGATGAAACTTTTGCTCCTGTTGCTAGATTAGAAGCCATAAGAATTTTGTTAGCTTTTGCAGCATCTAAAGGCTTTAAGCTATATCAAATGGATGTTAAAAGTGCTTTTCTTAATGGCTACATAGATGAGGAGGTTTATGTCAAACAACCACCGGGTTTTGAAAATCCAGATTTTCCTAATCATGTTTACAAATTGTCCAAAGCCTTATACGGTCTCAAACAAGCCCCTAGAGCATGGTATGATAGGTTAAAAACATTCTTACTTGAAAAGGGGTTTACCATGGGCAAGGTTGATAAAACTCTTTTTGTGCTTAAACATGGCAATGACTCATTATTCGTTCAAGTGTATGTGGATGATATTATCTTTGGTTGTGCTTCTCATGATTTTGTGTCCAAGTTTTAAGCAATGATGAGTTCCGAATTTGAAATGAGTATGTTGGGTGAACTCACTTACTTTCTGGGGCTGCAAATCAAGCAAACCAAGGAGGGTACCTTTGTGCATCAAACGAAGTATACCAAAGACCTCGTAAGGCGCTTCAACATGGACAAAAGCAAGCCTCTTAGGACACCAATGGGAACAGAAACAACACTTGAACTTGATGAAGATGGTGAATCCGTGGATCAAAAAGAATATAGAAGCATGATCGGATCACTTTTGTACCTCATGGCATCAAGACCGGACATACAATTCAGCGTATGTCTTTGTGCACGGTTTCAAGCTTCCCCACGTGTTTCACATCGTCAAGCCGTCAAAAGGATTCTCAGGTACTTACATGGAACCCAAGAATTGGGCATTTTTCTTCCTTCTTCCTCAACCGTTACTTTGAAAGCTTTTTCGGATGCTGATTTTGGAGGTTGTAGCATTGATAGGAAAAGTACTTCCGATGCTTGTCATTTTCTTGGTAATTCTCTTGTTGCTTGGTCCTCTAGAAAACAAAATTCAGTTGCACAATCCATAGCCGAATCTGAATATGTAGCTGCTGCTAGTGCTTGCTCACAAATTCTTTGGATTATTCAAACACTTAAGGACTATGGGGTTGATCTAGATAGTGTTCCACTGTTTTGTGATAACACTATTGCTATTTGCATTGCCAAAAACCCCGTGCAACATTCTAGAACTAAGCACATTGATATTAGGTATCACTTTCTCCGAGATAACATTGAAAAAGGAAACATTGTGCTTCACCATGTAGATACCGAACATCAATTGGCTGACATTTTTACAAAACCTTTGGATTTCACTCGTTTTTGTTTCATTCGTAGTGAAATAGGGGTTATGCATCCTCATGGCTTAAATTGAGGGTGAGTTTTGAAACTTGGGAAGTCTATGTGTGAATCTGGAATTAAAATAATATGGGCATAGTATTTCATACATATATGACTCTGTGATTCCTTTTACATGCTGAAAGTTCTTACTACATTACTCGTGTTATAGATTTTGTTGTTTTTGCCATGTCTAGTAATTGGAATAATTACTTACACTAAATCTGGTCATGGTCGAACTTTCTTGCTGTTTTGAACTTGTTGCATGCTCACAAATGCTTTTAATCATTAAGAATTTATCAAGTAATCAACTCACATGTTGAGTTTTTATGAACAAATATAAATTGAGAAAAGATCAAGAGAATATGCATGCATCGCACTTCTTCTTTTGAGATGGCTTGTCATTGCACTTAGATATGAACTTGGAAGAAGTTGTGTATGACTAAAACCATGTCCTTAAGCTTCTGATTGTCAAATGACATAGGCTTGGCTTGGTTGGTTAGAATAAGGCAGATGCGCATATAATCTCTTGCAAATATCATATGATCTAAATTTATGCTTTGAAAAATAATAAAATGCAGCAACTAGTGTCATGCTATTAGGTTTTGAGATAGTTAAGTCTGTGAGATCATGACTTGCTTAAATTGAAAATTACATTTGATCTCTAGCATGGCTTACACTACCTTATGTATTTCATTGATGTGATAATGTAAGGTACTTGATAGTATGACTTGGATGAGCTCTTTTCATATGTATATGTTATAATATGCTCATAACAACTAAAGTTGGAGAGAAAATTTGTTTATATGCTCATGACTTGCTGAATACATTGTCAAAGGGGGAGAGATAATCATGAAAAGAAAGAGAATAAGGAGAGATAATAAAGGGGGAGAGATAATGACAGATAATATGGGATAACTTTTCTTCTCATTGTACTTTTGATTTACAAAGGGGGAGAAATTGCTTTCAAAACTTTTATGTGAATAAGCCAATGTTTGGATTTTAAATGGTGTTGCCAATGCATTCATCAAGGGGGAGATTGTAAGACCTATGTGTGTTGAATACATTGGCTTGTAGTGAATACACTTGGCTTTGATGATAAAAGTTTTAAATATCACCAAAACACCTTTTTATGAAGGTCCGACTCTAGCTCCGAGCTATAGCAAGGTCCGACGGTAGGTCCGGCTTGTTTTGGGTAGCTCCGGCTATGTTAGATGCTAGGTCCGGCTTCTTGGTAAGGTCCGACTAGCTTTGGTTAGCTCCGGTGAGCTTTATCTTTAGCTCCGGCATGTTTTTGCTAAGCTCCGACGTACTTTGTCTAGCTCCGGTTTTGGGTTGACTAGTTTTGACTAGTTTTTTGGTAAGCTCCGGTGCTAGGATCTACTAGCTTTGGTAAGCTCTGGCACTAGGTTCTACTAGCTTTTGTTAGCTCCGGCTCAAGCTCCGGGTTGCTCTGGCAAGGTCCAGAACTTGACCGCAGTGCTTCTGCTTTTCATTTGCATTGTTTCATACTTGCTTTACATGATTGGAAAGATTGCTTAGTATTCATTTGCTAAGTTTTTGGTGCGTTTTGGTTGATATGGATGATATCGTGTTACTGTGGTTTTGCAACATGCTTATGTGAGGTTCTCACATAAGGTGTTGTGTTCGGAACTAACTTGAGTCAAGTCGAGGACTTGGGCTCGTATGGATTGTTTGTTTGTTCATGTGCAGGTGTTGCTTGAGTTCAAGTCATGGCTGGTGACGGGATCCATTGGACTAGTCTCAGGGAGGAGATGAGGTTCCAACAACCAAGTTCGGGAGGAACTGTGGTTGAGCTGATCAGGAGGTCGCGCAGGATGATTGAATCAAGGGCAGTGCATATGAAGGTCAAAGGAAGGTGTTCGCACGTATGCATGCGGTGCATGACGTGGCAATATGCTTCTAGAGACGACATTGGGGCTGTTCCTCTTGTGTTCTATTGAATAAAATTCGTAGTTTGAAGGAACTTTTTGTGCCTTGTTCGTCCGACTTGTTCCAGACAAGTTTTACTCGTCGAGATTCTGGACAGCACTACCTTTCATCGGTGGTTTTATCATAACTCGAGTTTTACAGATCCAATTGACGTGATTCTTTTTGGGTTGTCTTCTAAACTTGATTATATATCATATATCAAAATTTCACGGTCATTGGATTTGTGGTCTATGATCTACACGAGTTTCTTTGCAGCGTTCCAGAACTGTTTTTCCTCGGGTAGGGCAGTTTGACCTGTGTTTGATCATTCGATCATAACTTGAGTTTTTCTTGACAGATTTAAGTGATTCTTGTTGTGTTGTCTTCTTGACTTGATTCTCTCTGATATCTATCACTTTTGTCACGGTGAAACACGTTTAGATTAGTCTCATACACGATTTCTTTAACAGAACGTTTTTCCGTCGAAGGGGTTGGGGTTTAATTGTTTCCGCTGTGTAAGATTTTTAAATCTACCATTCACCCCCCCCTCTGGTAGCTTTTCATGTGCTATTCGATCCTACACGAATGATCACGGGGAGAAGCTCAGTACCATCCACGACAGCCTCGTCAAGCACTGGGAGGCCCTTGAGGAGCGGGAGAAAAAACTCGAGGATGAAGAGAAAAAACTCCTGGAGCTGCAGGATGACCTCGTGAAGAGGGAGGAAGAGCTTACTTAGAGGCTAACTCTGGGTGACAAGAGTCTCGCGGAGCGCACCAAGAAGTTGGATGAGCGCTGCGAGAAAGAGGAGAAGAAGGCCCGGCAGCAAGGACAGGACCTCCACAAGAGGGAGGATGAAATTGCTGCCAGGGAGAAGAAGGTGCAGGGCAGGAAGAAGGACCTGGTCTACCGCCAGAACAAGATCCACCTCCGGGAGGAGGAGCTCAGTAAACTCGAAAGGCAGGTTGCTAAAAAGATTCAGCAGAACACCAAAGAGGTTGAGCGCCTCGCCCGCGAGAATTCAGAGCTTGCGGCGACCCAAAGATCCTTGGAGGAGATGCAAAGCTCAAGGGCTGCTGAGTCCCAACAAGTTTGGGACTTCTTGGGCAAAGCCAAGGACGTATTGATGCCAATGGGTTTTAGTCCCGTGTGTCCGTATGATCCGGAGCCGGAGTTGGACCAGGCGTTGCAGGTGTTGAGTTCGGTAGGCAACACGCTCACCAAGATGGGCAATGTCATCGTGGACCAGCTGGAAACCGTGGGACAATCCCTGGCGAAGAACGTTGCAGAATTCGTGCTGACGTGCTACTCAAGTCGGGACCCTCAGTTCCACTAGACCTGGTGCTTGAAGGCCCCATCGACGGAGAGGGAGAAGCTGCCAAAGCCAGCGTGTTGGAGGTTGCCCCGAAGGTCACCTCGTTCTTTCATAGGGTCTAGGACTCTCTCTTTGTAGCTCCCGCTTGTATCCTCTCTTCTTTCTCTCCGATTTTGTAATCTCTTGTCTCCAGATGAATGAAATCCAAGTTTTTATGAATTTCATTTTTTGTCTTAAACATCTTTGTCTCACTTGGCCCCCTGGTAGATGTACACAACTTGATTGTGAACATGTACCAAGAGGATGTAACAATTGTTGAAGACTTGGGTGCTTCAAACCTGTAGAGCGTAGGTCCGAAGTCATCGATAGTAGAGGCCCCCTAAAGTTGTCGGAGCTTAGTAGCTCCAGCATTGACCATCGTCGGAGCTTAGTAGCTTCGGCAACAGTCTCCATCAACACGTAGAGCGTTGATAGCAAGTCCTCTGGGGTGTCAGAGCTTGGTAGCTTCGACAGTGACCTCTGTCAACACGCGGTGTGTCGACAGCAGACCCCACTGTGGAGTCTTCCCACCATCTTTTCTTCACATTGACGACTGGCCCCCTAGCTTTACTGGAGCTTAGTAGCTCCAGCGATGCTTGCTATCAATGTTTGGAACATCGACAACAAGCCACCTTAGGGGATGTCAGAGCTTTGGTAACTCTGGTCATTCAGCATCATCATGGGATCTTTATTTTTCCTACACATTTAAGTTAGGGAAAACAGTAAAATCCATTCCCTATAGATAACTCAATTGCGACTTACTATTCCCGAGAAAGTTTTAGGTCGAACACAATTCTAAATACAATCAAGTGCACTGGCTTGTTTCCTCTAGGTCCGATCGTTTCTGGACTCGCCTTACTTCGGCCTGCCGGGGTGTAGGTAGAGTGGCTTACTTATGGTGCATGACCAGGCTAAGTCGATAGCACACTCCGAACCTAGATTGGCTTGGCAGCATTCAGACGAGTAGGCCATTGACAATGTTTCGACCCGGAAGAATAGACAATGCAACTCGAATTATACATGAATTGGTCGAGCTAATGTTTCTTAAGAATTGCACAACTTTGTTATAGACAAGAAATAGAAAAATAAAAAATATTGATCCTGTACAAAATAAATGCACGTGGAGTCTGTTTTCACACAATGATGTCTTTCATTATAGGTTTAGGGTACAGGGGAAACAAGTACACTCTTAGGGTACGGAACCAGGCTAAGTGTGTTTCGTTTCTCGTTTGACCCAAGGTAGCTAGCCACACTTTTAGTTCTGAGACTGTGACAAGTGTTGCCTGAACTTTGCAAACCTTCCAGGGAAGGTCCGACTGTTCTCCCGGAGGAGCTACCCGACTCTGTACAATGACTCTATAACATACATCACATGTAACTACAGACTCACCTCTGTGATATTAAGAGTAGAACTTACAGAGGTGCTCAATGTTCCAAGGGTTAAGGAGAGGTGTCCCATCCTTGGCTGCCAAGCGAACGCATCCGGGACGGGATACTTTGATCACTCGGAAGGGTCCTTCCCAACTGGGGAAAGTTTGTTTAACCCTTCTCTAGATTGTATTCTCCGTAGCACCAGATCGCCTTCCTCGAGCTGTCCGCTGTGAACATGCCATTGGTGATAGCGCCGAAGAGCTTGGTGGTATCGGGGATTCCGAAGAGCTGCTCGGCACCTTCCCTCTTCAAGGAGGTCAAGGTCTTCACGCCGGAGCTGGTCCTGCGTGGCATCGTCAAAGGTCCGGACCCGGAGAGACCCCAAGGTGATTTCCAGAGGAAGGACTGCTTCAGCTCCGTACACCAGGAAGAAGGGTGTCTCCCCAATTGACCGGTTTGGAGTTGTCCTGTTGGCCCACAGTGTGGGCGGAAGCTCTTCGATCCAGTTGGCTCCTTGTTTTTTTCAGGCGCTCATATGTTCGCATCTGGAGTCCTTTTTGGATTTCTGCATTTGCTCTCTCGGCTTGGCTATTGCTTGCTGGGTGAGCTACGGAAGCGTAGCTGACTTGGATGCCGAGGTCTTCGCAATATCCTTGGAATGCAGAGCTTGTGAACTGGGTCCCATTATCAGTTATGATCTTGTTTGGGACTCCAAATCTACATACGATGGACTGCAAGAAGTTGATAGCTGATTGCTTGTTTATTTTTACAACTGGAGTTGCTTCCGGCCATTTGGTGAATTTGTCAATGGCAACGTACAGGAACTTGTAACCTCCGACGGCTCTTGGGAAAGGTCCCAAGATATCCATCCCACACAGAGCGAAAGGCCATGTAGGAGGTATCATTTGTAGAGGCTGAGCTGGTGTGTGAATTTGCTTTGCATGGAACTGGCATTCTTCGCATTTCTTCACTAGCTCAGTTGCATCCTGGAGCGCTGTAGGCCAGTAGAAGCCATGCCAGAAGGCTTTACCGACCAGCGTGCGAGAAGACGCGTGGTTCCCACACTCGCCTCCATGGATTCCTGCGAGGAGCTCGCATCCTTCTTCCCTTGTAATGCACCGCATTAGGACGCCGTTGGCAACACGTCGGTAGAGATCCCCTTCTACCAGTTTGTATCTTTTAGCCAATCTAACTATCCGGTCAGCAAATACATTATCTACATGAAGGAAATTGTCTTTCAAGTAGCTCCGGATCTTCGAGATCCATGCATCAGAGCTAGCATGAGGATTTGAGTCTTGCATGCTGGGTTGCTCGGAGCTTCCTACAGCACCTACGACCCTTGATGGACGCCATGGTAATAGGGCCATCGGGACCGCCAACTTCGAGGTGCTCGTCTCGCCCCCTTCACTCAGTTTGGCAGGCTGAGCTAGAGTTTTAGACAACCTCCGGACGAATAATCCGTCTGGAGCTGGAGCCCCGGTTGAAGCTTTCGTCGAGAGTTCATCGGCTTCAGCGTTGTTGAGACGCTGTACATAGCAAAGATCCAGGACGTTGAAGTCCTTCTGAAGTTTCTGGACTTTAAGTAGGTATGCAGCTAGTTGAGGGCTTGTAATATTAGAGCTTGTATTCAAGACTATTTGGGCTTGTAATAAGGTACTATTATTAGTGTTATTATTGGAGACATGGTTATAATTTGGCTATCATTTGTGAATCACTTGTGTATGTATGTTAAACATCCTATGAACACATATGCATTACGCTTGGTTCGTTTTTGGAACTGGGTGTCACCAAAATTTTTGTTATAGACTAGCAAAACAACAGAAAAAGGAAAGAATGATTGCGAATCATATAACAATCGATCAAAACAATTTGCCCGTGTTGAACCGAATGTTAGGAACATGCAACCTGATGTAATGAGTCATAAAAACGCAAATCTGCTCCCAAACCTACCGTTTTTTGTGCTACACATCACACACTTCATAAATTAGTAGATGGGAACAAGAATTATCAAATTTTGACTTTCTTAGCTTTTACATGTTATTCCTGCTGGACGTCATGTGACTCGGTACTGGATTCCTAAATGCATTTTAACTAACCCCAACATTAAGTCATCGACATATTATGCTGCTATGTAGGTTACATGCTTGAGGAAGGAGAACATTTTTTATGGCGGATTCAGGTTGCTCACGCCACATGAGTAGTAACTAAGAATGGTTCTCCTCCCTCTCTTTTGTGTCACATGTAGAAAATGTTACTTTTCCCAATAATTCTTCAACTCCTGTAATTGCTAAGGGTTTGGTTAGAGTAAATAATCACTACACTTTGAAGGTTGTGGCACTTTTTAAAATTTTGAAATACAACTTGCTTTCAGTTTCACAATTGCTAGATGAAAATTTAGAAGTTATCTTTATGAAAAATTGTTGCAAAGTTGTAGATTCAAATGGTGAGCTTTTGTTTGACATGTCTAGGTTTGAAAGTGTTTTTAAAGCTGATTTTTATTTGTCAACTTGTAAGCATAAGTGTCTATTTGCAAATGATTCAAAGGACTTATATTTTTGGCATCATAGACTTGGTCACGTAGGCTTTGATCACCTCACACGTGTTCGTGCTCTTGATCGCATACGAGGGCTGCCTAGGCTTTGATCACCTCACACATGCTATGATGGTTACAGGTTCACATGCTCCTCTCACAGTGACCACAACAACTAAACCGGGACAACTTTTTACACCCTGACACCATAGGACCTTCACATGTTCAATCTTTTGGAGGTAACTGATATGTGCTTGTAATTGTTGATGACTATTCTAGATACTATTGGGTTTACTTTATGTCATCTAAAAATGAAGCTTTTAGTCACTTTAGTAGTTTAGTTCTTAGACTTTCACTTTACCACTCAGGATTGTTAAAAGCAATTAGAAGTGATAATGGAACTGAACTTACAAATGAATCATTTGATCACTTTTGTGCTGAAAATGGAATAGATCATCAAATCTCTTCTCCTTATGTACCTCAACAAAATGGTGTTGTAGAGAGTAAGAACATAACCTTAGTTGAGATGGCTAAGACTATACTTGATGAATATCAAACTCCTAGAAAGTTTTAGGCTGATGCAATTGCAACCACTTGTTATGTCTCTAATCGAGTTTTCTTACGTGCTAAGCTGGGGAAAGCCCCATATGAGCTTCGTTTTGTACATAGGCCTAGTGTTACACACTTTACGATCTTTGGTTGCAAATGCTTTGTTATGAAACATGGTAATCTTGATAAATTTGAAGCTACATATGTTGATGGCATGTTTCTTGGTTATCCATCTCATACTAGAGGCTATCATGTGCTTTTACTTGAACTAACGAAATTGTAGAAAATTGTGAGGTTTCTTTTGATGAAGCTAGCCTAGGTACTAGGTCTGATATTGCAGGTCAAAATGCATATCCACAAGAGGGAGAGTATTTTCATTGAAGATGAGGAAGAAGTGGTGCTGCTGCGCAAAAAATGAGCAGCTAATGACATTGCTCCAACTCCTGATTTTGATTCACAACCAGCACAGACGACCACCATTGCTGGTCTAGATCGTCCTAAAGTCACAAGCTCATTGATTTGTGATGAACATGAAGAAGAAGAAGCTTGTGGAGTGTCTACTCACCTAGCTATCCTCAAAAGTCATCCTCCACAAAAAAATATTGGAAGCTTGCACGAATGTGTCACACGGTCCATGTTTTTCTATCAAACTCTCATGCTCATTCTGCTTTTGTTGCTTCTTTTGAACCCAAAGATATATCACACACACTCACTAATGAACCATGTATTATTTCCATGGAAGAAGAGTTAGAAAATTTTGAAATAAATAATGTTTGGAAATGTGTACCTCCACCTCATGATCACACTCTAATTGGAACTAAATCGGTGTTTAAAAATAAACAAAGTGAGGATGGGATTGTGATTAGAAACAAAGCTAGGTTGGTTGCTCAAGGTTTCACACAAGTTGAAGGTCTATATTTTGTAGAAACTTTTGCTACTGTTGCTAGATTAGAAGCCATAAGAATTTTAATATCATTTGCTACATCTAACTGTTTCAAATTATATCAAATGAATGTGAAAAGTGCTTTTCTTAATGACTACATAGACGAGGATGTTTGTGTTAAGCAACCACACGGTTTTGAAAATCCAGATTTTCCTAATCATTTTTACAAACTGTTCAATGCCTTGTACGGTCTCAACAATACCCTAGTGTAGGATCGAAGAGCACGTGAAAACCTACCAGAGGGGGGTGAATGGTAGATTTAAAAATCTTACGCAGCGGAAACAATTAAATCCCAACCCCTTCGGTAGAAAAATGATCTGTTAGAGAAATTGTGACTGAGACTAATATTAACGTGTTTCACTGTGACAAAAGCGATAGATATCAGAGAGAATCAAGTCACGAAGAAAACACAAGAAGAATCACTCAAATCCGTAGAGAGAAACTCATGTTATGATCGAAAGATCGAACAAAGGTCAATCTGTCCTACCCAAGAAAAACAGTTCTAGAACGCTGCAAAGAAACTCGTGTAGATCAGAAACCACAAATCCAATGACCGTGAAATCTTTACAGATGATAGATAATCAAGTTGTGAAGACAACCCAAAAAGAATCACATCAATTGGATCTATAAAACTCGAGTGATGATAAAACCACCAACGAAAGGTAGTGCTGTCTAGAAACTCGACGAGTAAAACTTGTGTGGAACAAGTCGGACGAGCAAGGCACAAAAGTTCCTTCAAACTACGAATTTTATTCAATAGAACACAAGAGGAACAGCCCCAAAGTCGTGCCCCACGAGCTTTGGCCTCCCTTGCTTATATAACCAGCACTTAGGCCAACCCAATCTCAACTAGGACTCCAATCCTACTCCGATCACGAATCGAAACTTTCCATAACTGCTTAGGACTCTTCTATACGCAGATAGAAGCAATATTAAGACTTCCAAACACCTTAGGAACGTATCCACATTCCTAAAACAACTATAATTCGTGACCCACACGAAATCCTATCATAACCAACTCGATACTTTCCATACCGAGCCATAACCGACTCCGCCGCAGCCGAAGTATCAACCGATACGATCCGATCCTTTCAACCAGATCTTCCCATCCATAAGCAAACTCCGGAACCATGTTGCCACGTCATGCACCGTATGCATACGTGCAAACACCTTCCTTTGATGTCCAGTAACCTTCATATGCACCGCCCTTGATTCAATCATCCTGCGTGACCTCCTGATCCGCTCAACCACAATTCCTCCTAAATTTTGTTGTTGGAACCTCGTCTCCTACCTGAGACTAGTCCAAAGGATCCTGTCACCAGCCATGACTTGAACTCAAGCAACACCTGCACATGAATAAACAACCAATTCATACGAGCCCAAGTCCGCGATTTGACTCAAGTTAGTTCCGAACACAACACCTTATCAAAACGATAAGCATGTTGCAAAGCATATCAAAACGATATCAGCCATATCAACCAAAACGCACCAAAAACATAGTAAAAGAATACTAAGCAATCTTTCTATGAATATAAAGCAGGTTGAAAACATTGCAAGATAAAACCAGGAACATTGCGATCAAGCTCTGAACCTAGCCAAAGCTAACCGGAGCTTGAGCCGGAGCTTACAAAAGCTAGTACAACCTAGCGCCAGAGCTTATCAAAACTAGCAGGACCTAGCGCCGGAGCTGACCAAAACTAGTCGGAACTAGTCAACCTAAAAGTCAGAGCCAGAAAAACATGTCGGAGATAACCAACATAAGTCAGACCTAACAAAACATATCGGGGCTTAACAAAGTCATGCCGGAGCTATCAAAGACATGCCGGAGCTAAAGACAAAGCTCACCGGATCTACCCAAAAACATGTCGGATCTAGACAAAGAAAGTCTAGTGTCTGACCTTGCTAAAAAGATGTTATGGAAGCATTCAAAACTTTTTATTGTCGAAGCCAATGTATTCAGCACACGTAGGTCTCACAATCTCCCCCTTGATGAATGCATTGGCAACACCATTTAAATCCGAACATTGGCATGAAAAGTTTTGAGAACAATTTTCCATTTTTTGAAAATCAAATGAGATAGAAATAAATTTCTCCCCCTATACATATTTCTCCCCTATACATATTTCTTCCCCTTGCATAATTCACCATAACATCTCTCCCCTTTGACAATGTATTCAGCAATGTTCAAAAGAGAAATTTTTAATTGTTATGAGCATATTATAGCATATACATATAAAACAAAGCTCATCCAAGTCATACTATCAAGTAACTTACACTATCACATCAATGAAATACATAAAGTAGTGTAAGCCATGCTAGAGATCAAATGTAATTTCCAATTTAGAAAGTCATGATCTCACAAACTTAACTATTTTAAGACCTGAAAGCATGACACTTGTTGCTGCATTTTATTATTTTTCAAGGCACAAATTTAGATCATATGATATTTGCAAGAGATTATATGCGCATCTGCCTTCTTCTAACCAACCAAGCCAAGCCTATGTCATTTGACAATGAGAAGCTTAGGGACATGGTTTTAGTCATACACAACTTCTTCCAAGTTCATATCTATGTACAATGATAAGGCATCTCAAAAGAAGAAGTGAGATGCATGCATATTCTCTTGATCTTTTCTCAACTTATATTTGTTCACAAAAACTCAACATGTGAGTTGATTGCTTGATAAATTCTTTTTGATTAAAAGCACTTGTGAGCATGCAACAAGTTCAAAAGAGCAAGAAAGTTCGACCATGACCAGATTTAGTGTAAGTAATTATTCCAATTACTAGACATGGCAAAAACTACAAAATGTATAACATGAGTAATGTAGTAAGAACTTTCAGCATGTAAAAGGAATCACAAAGTCATATATGTATGAAATACTATGCTCATATTATTTTAATTTCAGATTCACACATAGACTTCTCAAATTTCAAAACTCCCCCTCAATGTAAGCCATGAGGATGCATAACCCCTATTTCACTACGAATGAAACAAAAAATGAGTGAAATCCAAAGGTTTTGTAAAAATGTCAGCCAATTGTTGTTTGGTATCTACATGGTGAAGCAAAATGTTTCCTTTTTCAACATTGTTAAGGAGAAAGTGATATCTAATATCAATGTTCTTAGTTCTAGAATGTTGCACAGGGTTTTTAGCAATGCAAATGGCACTAGTGTTATCACAAAACAGTGGAACCTATCTAGATCAACCCCATAGTCTTGAAGTGTTTGAACAACCCAAAGAATTTGTGAGCAAGCACCAGCAGCAGCTACATATTCAGATTCGGCTGTGGATTGTGTAACTGAATTTTGTTTTCTAGATGACCAAGCAACAAGTGAATTACCAAGAAAATGACAAGCACCGGAAGTACTTTTCCTATCAATCCTACAACCTCCAAAATCAGTATCGGAAAAAACTTTCAAAGTAACGATTGAGGAGAAGGAAGAAAAATGCCAAATTCTTGAGTTCCATGTAAGTAGCTGAGAATCCTTTTGGCGGCTTGACAATGTGAAGCACGTGGGAAAGCTTGAAACCGTGCACAAAGACATACACTGAATTGTTTGTCCGGTCTTGATGCCGTGAGGTACAAAAATGATCCGATCATGCTTCTATATTCTTTTTGATCCACGGGTTCACCATCTTCATCAAGTTCAAGTGTTGTTGTTGTTCCCATTGGTGTCTGAAGAGGCTAGCTTTTGTCCATGTTGAAGCGCCTTAGGAGGTCTTTTATATACTTCATTTGATGCACAAAGGTACCCTCCTTGGTTTGCATGATTTGCGGCCACAAAAAGTACATGAGTTCTACCATCATACTCATCTCTAATTCTGAACTCATCATAGCTGAAAACTTGGACACGAGATCATGAGAAGCACAACCAAAGATAATATCATCCACATACAGTTGAACGAATAATGAGTCATTGCCATGATTAAGCACAAAAAAAGTTTTATCAACCTTGCCCATGGTAAACCCCTTTTCAAGTAAGAATGTTTTTAACCTATCATACCATGCTCTAGAGACCGTACAAGGCTTTGGACAGTTTGTAAACATGATTAGGAAAATCTGAATTTTCAAAACCCGATGGTTGTTTGACATAAACCTCCTCATCTATGTAGCCATTAAGAAAAGCACTTTTAACATCCATTTGATATAGCTTAAAAGCTTTAGATGTAGCAAAAGCTAACAAAATTCTTATGGCTTCTAATCTAGCAGTAGGAGCTAAAGTTTCATCAAAATCTAGACCTTCAACTTGAGTAAAACCTTGAGCAACCAACCTAGTCTTATTCCTAACCACAACCCCATCCTCACTTTGTTTATTTTTAAACACCCATTTAGTTCCAATTAAAGTGTGACCTTGAGGAGGAGGTACAAGTTTCCAAACATTATTTCTTTCAAAATTTTCTAACTCTTCTTGCATGGCAATAATCCAAGACTCATTAGTGAGTGCGTGTGATATATCTTTGGGTTCAAAAGAAGCAACAAAAGCATAATGAGCATGAGAGTTTGGATCGCAAAAACTGGACCGTGTGACTCGTTCGTGCAAGCTTCCAATAATCTGTTGTGGGGGGTGATTCTTGACGATCCGTAGGGGAACAAATGTCTCACAAGCTTCTTCTTCATCAGGTTCATTGCAGATTGATGAGCTCGTGGCTTGTGGACAATCAGGACAAGCAGAGGTGGTAGTCGGAGCTTGTTCAAAGTTCGGAGCTAGACACTTATCAGCTTCGGAACTATCAGGCAGTATCATGGTCTCTTCTTTATCTTCGAAAATACCCTCACCCTGAGGATATGGATCTGGTCCTGCAATACTGGAGCTAGTACCTGGGCTAGCTTCAACAAAAGACACCTCACAAGTCTCCACAATTTTGTTAGTGTCAAGAAAGAACACATGGTAGCCTCTAGTATGAGATGGATAACCAAGAAACATGCCATCAATAGATCTAGGTTCAAATTTATCAAGATTACCATGTTTCTTAACAAAGCATTTGCATCCAAAAACTCAAAAGTGTGTGACACTATGCCTATGTCCAAACCGGAGCTCATATGGTGTTTTACCTAGCTTAGCGCGCAAGAAAACACGATTTGAGACATAACAAGCGGTTGCAATCGCATCAGCCCAAAATTTCCTAGGAGTTTGATATTCATCAAGCATAGTCCTAGCCATCTCAACTAAGGTTCTGTTCTTTTTTCTACAACACCATTTTGTTGAGGTACATATGGTGAAGAAAATTGATGATCTATTCCATTTTCAGCACAAAAGTGATTAAAATATTGATTTTTAAATTCAGTTCCGTTATCACTTCTAACTGCTTTTAAAGATCTTGGGTGATCAATTGATAATCTAAGAAATAAAGTTCTAAAGTGACTAAAAGCTTCATTATTAGATGCCATAAAGTAAACCCAAGAGTATCTAGAATAATCATCAACAATAACAAGATCATACCATTTACCTCTGAAGGATTGAACACGTGAAGGTCGTACGGTGTCAAGGTGCAAAAGTTGACCCGGTTCAGTTGTCATGATCATTGTGAGAGGAGTATGTGAACCTGCAACCATCTTAGCATGTCTACAAGAAGAGCACACAATTTCTTTGTCCCCTTTAAGCTTAGGCAACACAAGTATGCGATCAAGAGCACTAACACACGTTAGGTGATCAAAGCCTACGTGACCAAGTCTACGATGCCAAAAATATAAGTCCTTTGAATCATTAGCAACTAGACACCTATGCTTAGAGGAATACATATCAAAATCAGCTTTAAAAACTCTTCCAAACCGAGACATGTTAAAAATAAGCTCACTATTTGAACCTACGACTTTGCAGCAGTTTTTATTGAAAATAATTTCCAGATTTTCATCTAGCAATTGTGAAACAGAAAGAAAGTTGTATTTCAAATTTTTGACAAGTGCCACATCCTTCAAAGTGTAGTGATCATTTACTATAACCGAACCCTTAGAAATTATAGGAGTTGAAGAATTATCGGCAAAAGTAACATTCTCTACACGTGACACACAAAAGAGGGAGGAGAACCATTCTTTGTTACCGGTCATGTGGCGTGAGCAACCTGAATCCACAATCCAAATGTTCTCCTTCCTCAAGCATGTAACCTACATAGAAGCACAATATGTCGATGACTCAATACTGGGGTTAGACAAAAGGCATTTAGGTATCTATGACTGAGTCACATGACGTGCAGCAGGAAGAACAAGCGAAAGCTTAGATAAAACAGCAGGTTTATGAGTCAAAGTTTGAGGTTTTTTATTCTTAACTACTGAACTATAAGGTGTTACTTGTGTAGCACAAAAATTAGTATCTCTGGAGGCAAAAACAGAAGGTCCGGAGGTAAACTTTAAATGTTTTTGACTTATAACAGCAGATTGCATGCTCCTGGCATTCGGTTTAATATGTGCAGCAAATTTTGCATGAAAGTTATGAGATCTAGCAATCATTCTTTCCCCTTTCTGTCGTTTAGCTAGTCTATAACAAAAATCTATGACATGACCATCTCTACCACAGTAGGTACAATGAAATTTAACTTTGTGTTCATGTCTAGATGAGCAAGCAATATTTTTATTTGAAACCGAATGAGACAACACTCCTGCAGATTTGAAAACCACTTCTTTTTGTTTAGGAACTGTTTGAATCAAATCACATCCTAGTGACTTTACAATTTTAGGTGGATGTGCCTTAGCATGAGCATGAGAATCAAAACCTAAATCAGTTTGTCATTGCAAGACTTGGAAGAATTCAGCATCAAGTTTAGGTTCTTATTCCCATTACAAAACCGATATGATGTCCTATGCATGTGATCAAGTTTATTGGACAGATCAAGGCAATTTTCACATGAAGTTTTTCCTATTAATTTGCAATTGGAACAATATTTAACTTCATGAGAATGTAAAGCATTATTCAATATTGAAATTTCATTCATAGCATCTTTTAGTTTCTTTTCAAGATCATCACAACTAGAACCATGCAAATTAATTATAGAACAAGAAGCATATTTTAAGTTTCCAATGTCAAATGCAGAAAGCTTTTTGTTCTTTTCAATTTCAAGTTCATGTCTATCTAGAGTAGAGGAATGTGCAGTTCTTAATGTGGACAATTGTTCATAGATTAAATCCCACGAGGGACAAGAATCATCACTAGGAATCAAGGTTTTCAAATGGTTGATTTCAGATTCTAGTGATTCAATTTTAGCAGCATTATCCCTAAGCTTTTTGTCCTTTTTCTTAACAATAATAGTTGCACGAGAAATTGCATCACACATTTCATTACAGGTAGAACATACCTCATCGTCGTCACTGTTGTGTTTTGCATCCTCCTGACTTGATCTTGATCTTGTTTTGCCCGTCATGAAGCATAAGTTGGCCATATCGTCATCATCTTCATCACTTTCAAAGTCTACATCGCTTGAACCGAGCTCTTGAAGTGCAGTGATGAAGCTGTTAATCATCTTGCGTCCTATAGTACCCTTCTTTTTCTTGTTGGGGTTTCCAGAGGTGGTCTTGACCTTGTTCTGTTTTTCTTCACGGGTAGTAGGACCTAAAAGGTTAGAGCATTCTGTACGAAAGTGTCCTGTCTTACCACATTCAAAACAGCGTTGAGGTCTGGAGCTTCCTCTCCTTCTAGTTCTCACATTTTGCAGTGCTTTTGAGAACCCGGTAGAGTTTAGTGCTAACTCATCTTTTGGAAATTCTTCGATCTGCTCCAGGGTTAGTGAGGACAACAAAGCAAGAGTATTGCAAGGTGATGATTGGCCGGAGCTAGGCATATCACGTTGTGAGCCAAATGCAATAGACTTATTTGGGTTCTTACGTGATAAGGTGTCAATTTCACGAGTTTAGAGTAATGCACATCTAAAGTAAGTGTAGTCATGATAGTAGATTCACGGATAGATGTAACTTTTATCTCCCCGATTGACATGTCTAATGCACTAAGAAGTTGCCTAGCATTTTCAGCATCAAAAAAATTTACGTTGACACGACACAAGCTACTGAGAATTTTGTTAAAGCGAGCGAATAGATTATCAATGGACTCACCGGGTTGCATCTTGAAGCGCATGTGTTCTTTCTTGAACATATCTTGCCTTACCTCCTTGATCGTGTTGGATCCTTCGTGATAGTCACAAAGTGCTCTCCATACATCGTATGCCGATTAGAGATGTGCAACGTGGTCGAAGTCGCTCTGAGTGAGTCCTTGGATGATAAAGTTTCGGGCTTTGTTGTTGTTGTCGACGTCCCGTAGGTTTGTAGTCGTAACTTGATCGTTTGGTGTCACTTCGTAAGGCTTGTACACCTTCTCCCATATTGTGAAGCCATGCGCCTGGATGAAAGCCTTCATGCGTGCCTTCCAAACCTGAAAATCAATACCAGCAAACACACAAGGTTTGGCGGAGTATTTATCCATGATGATTAAACAAAAACATGTGCAAATCACAATGATTAGAGCACCGTGGCTCCGATACCAATTTTAGGATTGAAGAGCATGTGAAAAGCTACCATAGGGGGGTGGGGGTGAATGGTACATTTAAAAATCTTACGCAGCGGAAACAATGAAATCCCAACCCCTTTGGTAGAAAAATGATTTGTTAGAGAAATCGTGAGTGCGACTAATCTAAACGTGTTTCAACATGAAAAAAGTGATATATATCAGAGATAATCAAATAACGAAGAAAAAACAAGAAGAATCACTCAAATCCGTAGAGAGAAACTTAAGTTATGATCGAAAGATCGAACAAAGGTCAATTTGTCCTACTAGAGAAAAACAGTTCTGGAACGCTGCAAAGAAACTTGCGTAGATCAGAAACTACAAATCCAATGACCGTGAAATTTTTACAGATGATAGATAATCAAGTTGTGAAGACAACTCAGAAAGAATCACGTCAATTGGATCTGTAAAACTCTAGTTATGATAAAACCACCAATTAAAGGTAGTGCTGTCCAGAAACTCGACGAGTAAAACTTGTGTGGAACAAGTTTGACGAACAAGGCACAAAAGTTCCTTCAAACTACGAATTTTATTCAATAGAACACAAAAGGAATAGCCCCAAAGTTGTGCCCCATGAGCTTTGTCCTCCCCTGCTTATATAACCAGCCCTTAGGCCAACCCAATCTCAACTAGGACTCAAATCCTACTCCGATCACGAATCAAAACATTCCATAACTGCTTCGGACTCTTCTATACGCAGATAGAAGCAATCTTAAGACTTCCAAACACCTTAGGAATGTATCCCACATTCCTAAAACAACTCAAATTCGTGACCCACATGAAATCCTATCATAACCAACTCGATACTTTCCATACCGAGCCATAACTGACTCTGCCGCAGCCGAAGTCATCCACTGATACGATCCGATCCTTCCAACCAGATCTTCCCATCTATAAACAAACTTCGGAACCATGTTTCCACGTCATGCACCACATGCATACGTGCAATCACCTTCTTTCGACGTCCAGTAACCTTCATATACACTGCCCTTGATTCAATCATCTTGCGTGACATCCTGACCCGCTCAACCACAAATCCTCCTGAATTTGGTTGTTGGAACCTCATCTCCTCCCTGAGACTAGTCCAATGGATCTTGTCACCAGCCATGACTTGAACTCAAGCAACACCTGCACATGAATAAACAACCAATTCGTACGAGCCCATGTCCGTGACTTGACCCAGGTTAGTTTCGAACACAACACCTTCTGTGAGCACCTCACATAAGCATGTTTCAAAGCATATCAAAACGATATCAGCCATATCAACCAAAACGCACCAGAAACATAGTAAAAGAATACTAAGCAATCTTTCTATGAATATAAAGCAGGTTCGAAACATTGCAAGATAAAAGCAAGAATATTGCGATCAAGCTACGAACCTAGCCAAAGCTAACGGAGCTTGAGCCGGAGCTTACCAAAGCTAGTACAACCTAGCGCCGGAGCTTATCAAAACTAGCAGGACCTAGCGCCGGAGCTAACCAAATCTAGTCGGACCTAGGGCCGCAGCTGACCAAAACTAGTCGGAACTAGTCAACCTAAAAGTCAGAGCTAGAAAAACATGTCGGAGCTAACCCACATAAGTCGGACCTAGCAAAACATATCGGAGCATAACAAAGACATGTCGGATCTATCAAAGACATGTCGGAGCTAAAGACAAAGCTCACCAGAGCTACCCAAAACATGTCAGTGTAAAAGCCCGTTTTTCGGAAGAACAACAATGCTAAAATGCGAACTTAAAAATTTTGAAAGTGGACTTGGAAATCCAAACTCACATAAACCATAGGAGTTAACCAATGTTCACTAAAAATAGGAACTTGTTAAATTTTTACATATGGAACATGGTTGCTAATGTATATTAGAACTTAAGTTGTAAAATCCTTAATTTCCAATATTCACATTTTGAATGAAAAAAAATTAAAGGAGAAAAGAAAACAAAATAGAGAGAAAGAAAAAGGAATTATTCCAACCCTAAAATGGGACATCCAAAATATTCAAATCTCAAGCCGTAAATTTTCCATGACCTTCTAATATTTCAAATAGACTCTCGGTAAAGTTTCAAAATTTTTGAAGCACGTTTTCCATTTATTGGACACGTACTGGGAGTTTAATCAATGTCGACTTCAAATTTAAACTTTGTGCTCAACCTTGTCCAAATCAACTCCAAATTTTTCCTGAGGTCCCTTATGGTTCAAAAAGGGTAACTTCAAAGTTTCAAGATTTTTGAACGTAATCTACCATTTATTTCATTGAATCAAGTATCGCCACTTGAATTCAAATTCAAACTTGAGTTCAAATTCAACTTGCTCAGTTCTGAAATCTGATTGCACCATAAAATTCTTCACATTTTATTTAGTCATTGGGCTAAAGTTGAATATTTTTTTAAGCATGTTTGCTAGCCCTAATTGAAATTGGAAAGAGAAGGGAGGAGAGAGTGGGTCCCACATGTCATGTCTATCCTCATGGCCACAAAAGCAACTTCGCTTCTTCCTCTCCCGTCCTTATCACCGCGCCCGACCCTCTCGGTCCTTATCGTCGCGCCCGCTCCTCCCTCCTGCTTGCCCCGCCCCCCACGGCACCTCGCCTCTCCCAGGCGCGCCGCTCGCGCCCAGCGTCGCTCGCGCCCAGGCCGCCGCCGCCCTAGCTGCCCACGTCGAGGCTTCGCCCCGCACCTGACTGCAGCGCCGAGAGCTCCCACGCCTGACCTCCCAGTCGCCGCGGCGTCGCCCTCGCCAGCTCGCGCGTCCGCCAGGCCCGCGCGCCACCTCCCTTCACCGCCTGCGCCGCTGCCGACGCCGGCGCTCCACCTCCCCGCGCCGCGCACTCAGACCGCCCCGCCGGCCACCTCCTCGCCTCCGGCCACAGGTCCGCGCCCCACTGTCCGCCCCTGCACCGCTCCTCCGACGCGCGCCCTCCTCGCCTGGCCGCGTCCCTCCAACCCTAGCGCGGCTGCCATGGAGTTCCCCGTTGTCCACCAAGCCAGCTCCTCCCTGCAGCGACCCAGCTTGCCCCACCCTTGCTCAGTCCGGCGGCCGCTGTCGACTCTCCACTGCTCGCTGAGCTGTGCGCCTCCATGTTCACGCCATTTGCTGACGATGCTCGTTCCGCTCGCTGTGTTCCGGCCCTCACCACTGTCCACTACTCCCTAACCAGCGCCAGCACCCAACCTCACCACCGCTGCGTCACTGGCAAGTCCATGTGGGCGCTTTTGCTTCGACGGCTGCTACGGCCAACACCATCACCTTGATCTTGTCGTCGCGGCATTCCGTGACGTGGCTATGTCCTGGAAGTAAGGCGAGTAATGGGTGTGATGGATGAAACACAGGAACACATCGTTGACACACCAGTATCGACAGTTGATCCAAGGTTAGCTCTGATCTGTGCAAAGATTGGTCGGATCAATGCTGCAGCCAACCTGTTCGATAAAATGTTTACAAGGAAGAAACTAGATGTGTTGACGTTCCATGCTAGTCTTGGATGCAGGTCTGTTGTGGTGTGGCAAATCGACCAAGATAAGTTCCAAGATGCTCTTTGAATGGTGATGAAGCGACGGAAATCAAGTACAACCCCAAGATGTTCGGCAAAATGCCTACAAGGTGAGCCTTTCCCTAAATTGCATTGCTTGCACCCCGAAGTCCGTTAGTCGTGACCCCTAATGGTACTCATGTGTCGTCAAGTCGTACGTCCATTTTCCGCATTGGTATCATTCCTATAGGAGTCCCCAAGTCGACCTCCTTTGTCGTTTGTATCACATCGGCCTGTCCGTGCATGCTCGTGATGCTCCACCATGAGCCGCGTCGATGTCGTTGACCATATGATGTCGTCGTGACGCTCCGAGCCGTTATCGTTGTCCTGGCATCAAGATGAAGGATGCTTGTGATATGAGTGGTGCCGAAACACCAGCACGACTCGTCGTACAATGGTCGTTTAGCCAAATTAGGGTTTAGTCAAGGCGAGACTCGTCGAGTCCTAGGTGTAGCCAGGGTGCTCGATGAAATGCCTTCTAGGTCAAACCAGGTGTGTCGGTGATCACCAATGACCTGGGGTAGAGGTATGCAAGAACGTTGCGACCAACAAGGAGAACTAGACCAAGGGGAACCTTGGATAAGAGTTCCTTGGTTGTGTCGAGGATGTTCTCTAACCGATCACAGGATTGGTTAACTTGGTGTACCACTTCATTGATGAAAGGTTCGTCGAGTCGCTTATCAACAACCGAGTCGACATCACTAGCCTTAAGACTCACAAGGTGGTGTTCGAGATTCCGCTCACCCCATTGATGAGTCCGGGTTGATGTGGACCTCGCTAATACGATCTTATCGAGATGGCAAAGCATGCCTTCACGGCAAGGTCTCGCATCATGATTAAGTCCCAAGAGCTTATCGAGCCCACCTGGACAAGCTTGCGGGAGACACTACATTAGTGTCATCGTGTAAGTACTTGAACGATGCTCCAGAAGCTTGCCGTATAAACTACTTTACCTAAAAGTCATTTGAACGTGTCTTAGTACTCATGCTAGGTTAACAGTGCTTGTAGTGACTTCTTAAGTCCAAGCCATGTTGATCTCAATTCAGTCCCAAGTGTCGTTAGGTTTTATCATGGTTCATCCTACGTCAGGACCCTACGACAGCACTGCTCACTTAACTAGGTTTACTCCTTTATGAGCTAAGTCAAGTTCAGTAGTCGATTGCTAAATCGCGACCTTCGTCTCGTACACCACTCATACTCAAGCTTTCGATGCCACCTTGACTCTTAGGTCATCCTTACACTACCAGTCCAACAATTCCACACCATTCAGTTGTATCATCCTTGAGTGGCATAGTGTCGAGTGTTGAGTGCCAAGTTACAATGTGTGTTTACGTTGCACCTTTCAATTCACATCTCGATACTACTGTGACCACTTGACTCCATCCTTTGTTTATCCACACAACAGAGGGATATCTGTCCTTCCTAGTCAAACTCCTCATTCTTATAGTTTACACAACCCCGTGGAATCTATTATTAAATTAATTAATTACTTCATTACTTATATGCATATCATCGATAGGAACGTGATGATAGGTGATCGACAAGAAACTTCACTTGGAGGAGAAGGCCAGGGTGTTCCAACTTGAAGTTCCATGGCGGACTCTTCGGAGGAAGACCAAGCCAATAACCACTGACATTGAAGTAGAGTCGCAAACTAAGGCAAGCCCCGGTTTGTATTTAAGTCGTTTATAAAATTTTACTTTATCACTATGATGAATAGCATATGAAATGTGCATTACATTTAGGATGATTGATACTCCGCTTGCATGACCAAACATCCCAGGGATTGGTTGGAACGAGTTACTGTTTGACCTGTAGTAACTGCTTTGCTAATGCATAGGAAATCCAGTAGAAGTCGAGTATTTGGAATCTACTCACGAGAGATGTAGGACATATCTCACAGGATTGGTTAGATAGAAAATGGCATAATATAATGAAATGGAGACCGGGCAGGGAATGGATAGGAAGCAGAGAGAATTGAGTCTCGGTCGCATAGCCCTGCCTGTGTCGATTAAGGCCCATCTGTATGCGGCCCCTTCGGACAAGCTTGAATTGTACTGGCAATATAATGGACATATGGAATCCAATAAACTGATGTAACTTGATAACTGGGGTGTCGAGGCCCATTAACTAACCATCGATAGGGGTGGGTTGAGGACAGTAAGGTGTAAATCGGTCGACGGACACATGAGGTGTTCCGTGCGGAGACCTTCAGTTCGCGAAGGTGAGACAGGCTCGGCGTTCGAGTTTCTTGTGAAAGGTGGCCATATACGCCTAGTACTGAAGTGTTATGTAGGTACAGGTGTGCTCGCTGACACTTCTGAACGACATATGTGTCGTGTTGTCCGGGTGTGTCCTGATTGCAATCACTGTCCCTCGCATTAATAGAGTACCACTTGTTCACTGCGCCGTGATGTAGTTAATACTAAAGAAGCCAGAAAATCATATTGTATTGAATAATAATTACTATGCAACCTTGTATGATTTAGAGATAGTACAATTAAAAGTTTACAATTTCCCCATACTTTAGCTGTAATAGCATCATGTGCTCTGAGCATGTCATATCATCGGTAAAGCGTTTCTTGTTTGATTGTGGAGCCCATGATGTGCTGTGCTTGAAGAATGTCATTTGCTACTTAAAACTTGATTATAAGGATCCACTTGTAGGCGAGTCATTTATGCTTCACCTTACCTATGTTTAGTGTCCCCTTGCATATGTCTAGTGAGACGGGTTAGTCTTGCTGAGCCTTATGCTCACGTTTGTGCTTTAACGATTTTTGCAGGTATTAGTTCTATTTCTGCTGTTCAGGGTGTACATGAGACTCGAGGTGTCGAGATAAATCTCATGTGAACCACGCCGCTGCTGAATGTTCTTCTTGTTGCTAGTGAGAATCGTCCTAGGACATGGACGTCTGCTCTCCTGCTTAGTTATGTGAGATTATGAGTATGGATTTTCCGCTGTGTGTGTACTTCTGTGGTACACTCTTTTGTAAACTCTTCCTATAATGAAATGAAAACTTTATATGTTTTGGTATCCTCTTTGTTTGTGCTGTTAGGTGCCGCATCGCACGACACCACCCAATGAGATCCTCGGATGTGTGGACTATGGTCCCCAGAGTTGGATCTAGACAAAGAAAGTCGGACCTTGCAGAAGCTCGGAGCTAGAGTTGGACCTTGCTAAAAAGATGTTATGGCAGCATTCAAAACTTTTTATTGTCAAAGCTAATGTATTCAGCACACATAGGTCTCACACCTAAAGAATGGTATGATAGGTTGAAAACATTTTTACTTGAAAAGGGGTTTACCAGGGCCAAAGTAGATAAAACTCTTTTTTATGCTTAAGCACGGCAATGACTCAATATTTGTTCAAGTGTATGTGGATGATATTATCTTTGGTTGTGCTTCTCATGATCTTGTGTCTAAGTTTTCAGCTATGACGAGTTCAGAATCTGAAATGAGTATGATGGGAGAAATTGCGTACTTTTTGGGGCTGCAAATCAAGCAAACTAAGGAGGGAACATTTGCGCATCAAACGAAGTACGTGAAAGATCTCCTTAGGCATTTCAACATGGAAAACAACAAGCCGCTTTGGACACCAATGGGAACAAAAGCAACACTTGAACTTGATGAAGAGGGTGAACTCGGTTATCATAAAGAATATCGAAGCATGATCAGATCATTTTGGTACCTCACTGCATCAAGACTGGACATACAATTTAGCGTATGTCTTTGTGCAAGATTTTAAGCTTCCCCACGCGCTTCACACATCGTCAAGCTGTCAAAAGGATTTTCAGGTATTCAAATGGTACTCAAGAATCTGGCATTTTTCTTCCATCTTCCTCAACCGTTACATTCAAAGCTTTTTCCGATGCTGATTTTGGGGGTTGTAGGATTGATAGGAAAAGTACTTCGGGTGCTTGTCATTTTCTCGGTAATTCACTTGTTGCTTGGTCCTCTAGAAAACAAAGTTTAGTTGCACAATCCACAGCCGAATCTGAATTTGTAGCTGCTGCTTGCGCTTGCTTACAAATTCTTTGGATTGTTGAAACACTTAAGGAATATGGGGTTGATCATGATAGTGTTCCACTATTGTGTGACAACACTAATGCCATGTGAATTACTAAAAACCCCGTGCAACACTCTAGAACTATGCACATTGACATTAGGTATCATTTTCTCTGTGATAATGTTGAAAAAGGAAACATTGTGCTTCACCATGTACACACCGACAATAATTGACTGACATTTTCACAAAACCTTTGGATTTCACTCGTTTTTCATTCATTCGTAGTTATAGGTGTTACGCATCCTCATGGCTTAAATCGAGGGGGAGTTTTGAAACTTGGGAAGTCTATGTGCGAATCTGAATTTAAAATAATATGAGTATAGTATTTCATACATATATAACTTTGTGATTCCTTTTAAATGCTAAAAGTTCTTACTACATTACTTGTGTTATACATTTTGTAGTTTTTGCCACGACTAGTATTTGGAGTAATTACTTACACTAAATCTGGTCATGATTGAGCTTTCTTACCTCTTTGAACTTGTTGCACGCTCACAAGTGCTATTAATCATGAAAAAATAATCAATCAATATCCCACATGTTGAGCTTTTATGATGACATAAAAATATTAAAAGATCAAGAGAATATGCACGCATCACATTTTTTCTTTTGAGACTGCTTATCATTGTACTTTGATATGTACTTGGAAGGAGTTGTGTATGACTAAAACTATGTCTTTAAGTTCTGATTGTCAAATGACATAGGCTTGAATCATTAGAATAGGTTTGATGCGGCATATAATCTCTTGCAAATGTCATATGATCAAAATTTTTGCTTTAAATGATAATCAAAAATAAAAACAACATCATGTGTCATGGTTTCAAGTTTTGAAATAGTTGATTTTGTGAGATCATAACTTTCTTAAATTAAAAAATTACTCTTGATCTCTAGCATGGCTTACACTTCTTTATGTATCTCATTGATGTGATAGTGTAAGTTACTTGATAATATGATTTTGATGAGCTTTTTCTTATATGTATATCTCATATTACGCTCATAAAACAACTAAATTTCTCTATTGTACCTTGCTGAATACATTGTCAAATGGGGAGACAATATGTCACACATTGCGCATTCACAAGTTTTTTACCCGTTCTTCTCAGGGGGAAATTTATTTTTGTAATATCTTTCTCATTCAATTTTTGATTTTCAAAAGGGGGAGAAAATTGTTTTCAAAATTTTTCATGTGAATGAGCCAACAAATTCTAAGTGGTGTTGCCAATGCATTCATCAAGGGGGAGATTGTGAGACCTATGTGTGCTGAATACATTGGCAAATAGAATAAAAGTGAAGGTTTACATTTAAAGTTTTGAGCTTACACCGATACACCATGATACACCGCGATACACATTGTCTGAACTTGTCTCAGTACATTTTGGGAGTAACGGTACCTTCGATATTGTCCAAAATTTTCAATGGTTTTTCGAGAGTAAAATTTACACTTTACTTGGTTAGGACTGTCCGATCTTTCTGACATGCGATTTGCACGTGAGTTTGGGATTGGAATGTACGTTCTTTTGCCTTTATATTGCAGCGCCACTTTTGGTTTATTCAATAATTTTATTTTCTAAAATAATTGTTTCGAACTTGCTTTTGGCTTATGGGAACATTTGCTTAGTATTCATTTGCTATGTTTTTGTTGTGTTTTGGTAGTTATGGCTGATATCATTTTTGATATGGTTTGCAACATGCTTATGTCAGGTGCTCACATAAGGTGTTGTGGTTATCAGACTAATGTGAGTCAAGTCGAGGACTTGTGCTCGGAAGATTTGGTTGTTTGTTCATGTGTAGGTGTTGCTTGAGGTCAAGATATGGCTGGTGACGGGATCCATTGAACTAGTCTTACGGAGAAGATGAGGTTCAACAACCAAGATCGGCAGGAATGTGGTTGAGTTGATCGCGAGGTCACACACCATGTTTAAGTCAAGAACAATGCATATGAAGGTATTGTGAACATTATTGGAAGATGTTTGCACGTGTGAAAAGGGTGCATGGATGTGGCAACATGGTTCCAAGACGTGGTGAAGAGATATGGATGTGAAGAAGTGGCTGGAAAGGTCGAACCAGCTGGATTATGCCTCAAGCTGCGACTGATGTGGTTATGGTTCTAATATGGAATGTTTCGAGTTGGTTTGTGACACCCGGTTCTGAAAATGAACCACGTGAGACACATATGTGTGCCCAGGACGTTGAGAACACATATACAAGTGCATCACAAATGATAACCTGAAAATTACCATAGAAGAAATTAATTAAGTACCTTTTATTACAATATTCCAATAATCCTCAAGATACGACTCTAATTATTATTATGAAAAGTATGAAAGTAAAGTAGCGAACAATATAATTAATCAACTAAGCAAGCTGAGCGAAAGGGAATGAGCGGCTCCAAGCAACAACACAGGCAAGCCGACAGCAGTACACAACCTAGAACTCATTAGCATCGTGATACTCTCAATCCTGACCTGAAACTGTTGGTGAGGGAATTGCAAGGGTGAGTACATGTCGTACTCAGCAAGTGTGGAAAAAGTATGACATGTAGCTTAACAAATGACGACAATAAATAAAGTCTAGTTGCTGAAAAGTACATTCAAAACATGTAGAAAAGCGTTATATTATATATACGTGAAGTAATGTCATCATATCCCACATAATTATAACGATACAAATCCATATCCAATATCCATTACCATTATTCCAGATTTTTACCATCACCATTACCCATATCCATAACCATACCAGTACCAATCTCATAACCATCCCAAAACCATCCCAATACCAAGTTCTCTCTAGTCATGGAAGTTTCCAGGTGCTCTTAACCGGGAGCACGACTATCATGATAGTTTTTAACACTCTACAGAGGTTGTACCACTTTACGCACGTGTTTGTGATTTCATCACGTTTTGGTGACTAATAACTTCCCTTATGCCCGTGACCCGTCAGTCACATTACACACTTCCGTTCGTGTGTGGCCAAGAGATTACAAAATAGCCTTTACAATGGGGCTACTAGCATGTATGGGCCCACTAAGGTTTCACCGGTGGCAATGCCTCCAACTCAGCACATTCTAAACCAAGGGCTCCCCTCTTGTGCCGTTTGGATCCCAGGGAGTCCCGCCACTATTGCCAACCCAAATTGACTCCCATTCTCAGATCTTTCAAATGGTCCGCGCAATACTTGCAATACACCTAATTAATCAGCTATGTCGCACCCATACATGGCCTCGTAGTGGCACTGTAGTCCTAGCTTATTCTTGCATGAACCCTAAGATCACAAGCAATCATACCACCATAACATCCTACCCATACCACAAACCATGCTTGCTTGGATCACACAAGTCCCATATTACCATTAACCATGTTCATCATCTATGTTGCTCACAATCTCATTAATTCATAATTAAGTTGTTTGGTTGTTTTCCCATCCCATTTTATTTGAGCGAACCAATAGTAAAAGGCCCTTCCCGACTCTCTACCATGTGATACAACGACAAGGATGGTTCAACAAATCTAGTAAACACCTATCATAGGTTTTTCCATCAAATTGACACAAGCATGCAGTTTTGAAACAAAGTATTTAATAAAAATAGGATTAATATGTTCAAGGACACTTGTCTTGCTCTTGAGCTTGATTAGGGTCAAAGGATTCAAAGTCTTGGTATTGAAGGTCCTCAGCAGCACCCTCTAGAGTGAATCCTTCTATTCCGCGCAACAAACATACAAAACAATAATTACAATCAACCTATGCTCATATGTTACTCAATATGACATGACATGCATGATAAATGCAACTGCGAAGTGAAACTAGTTAATGAGTTACTAATATTGTTCATAAATCAGTTACAATGGTTTTTAACAGGTTTGAAAAGGTTTCAAGTTTATTTACATCAATCTGGAATTAATTTAGCACAAATTAAATCTAGAGAACGGAAAAGTCCGCTAGGGACCAGACTAGTCCGCCCTTTGAAGAACTAGCGAATTAGGGTTTCAGGGTTTTTTGAGCTGTGAGACTTGGGAGGATTTGGGTTGAATTCACGTGGAAAAACAGAAAGTAGAAGGTGTACCACGTGTTTTGAAATCCAAGGATCAAGAGTTCGGAGGCAACATTTGGATCTTGACGATCTAGGGTTGATGATGAAGAGTTGTGGGTGAATTGGTGATGAAGAATAAAAAATCGGTGAAGATCTTGTTCACTTGACCCTCTTTCGTTTCCTCTTCTTCTTCTTGCTGCTGGATCTCCTCTTGATGGCGGCTCCCACGAACTAGGGTTTGGTGGTCTTTTAAAAGTGGCAAAGAGATGAGAAGTTGGGGTGTTGCGTTGTTTATATAAGGGTGGAGGTGTAGGGTTTGATGGATTTCGAGTTTGGGGTGGGTGGAGGCCGGTGTGGGGTCCCACATGGGCTGCAAAAAGGTTAGACACGGCGTCCTTTGGCCCACTTAAGGTAAAAACCCAAAACAAGTCGTGGAGAAAATATTGAATCAGAGTCGCGAATACCGGACAAGTCTGCAATGGACCGGACTAGTCCAATAACTAGTCAAGGAAAAAACGGACAAGTCTAGCCAAAATCGGACAAGCCTGATTTTAGTCAGAGAGCAAATCAGACAAGTCCGGTAGAAAACGGACAAGTCCGGGAACATGGCAAAATTTTGAAAGGATGGGGTGAACGGACTAGTCCCCACTAAACCAGAAAAGTCCAAAAACAGAACAGGGAGAAAAGGGACTAGTCCGCAACAAAAATGGACATGTCCGAAATTCTCAGAACTTTTGAGTGCGGTTTTGCTTCTAATTCGTTTAAACCCGTTCCTTTTTATGTTACTTAATTTTAAACATGTATTAGAATGTATGCAATGCATGATGGATGAAAATGAGGGTGTTACAAACCTACCCACCTTAAAATGAATCTCGCCCTCGAGATTCGATGCAGAAGGAAAGAGATAGGGAAATTTCTTCTTGAGATCATCTTCCAGCTCCCATGTTGCTTCCAATTCTGTATGATGCTTCCTTTGTACTTTACACCACGTAATGACTTGGTTATTTTGACTCTCTCCTTGGTTTCCAATATTTTAACCGGTTGCTCGGCATAAGTCAAATCTGCCTCTAATTCCATCTCTTCCTTTGGCACTTGTTCTTCCGGTACCGTCAAGCACTTCTTGAGCTGTGAAACATGAAACACATCATGGACATCTGAAAGTTATGTTGGCATCTCCAGCTTATATGCTACTCCTCCTCGTTTGTCCAAAATCTTGAATGGTCCAATATGGCGAGGTGCTAACTTGCCTCTGACATTAAACCTCTTATGACCTCGCATTAGTGACACTTTGAGGTAAATGAAGTCTCCCACTTCAAAGGCTAGGTCTCTCCGTATATTATCTGCATATCCTTTTTGTCTTTATTGGGTGGCCTTCAAATTTTTGCGGATTATTTGGACTTGTTTTTCAGCTGCTTGCAACACATCAGGTCCAAATACTTGGTTCTCCCCTGTCTCACTCAGGAACAAGGGTGTCCTACACTTCCTTCCATATACTGCTTCATATGGTGACATCTTCAAACTTGCTTGGTAACTATTGTTATATGAGAATTCCGCATATGGCAAGCTTTTGTCCCAACTTCTTCCATGCTTTAAAGCACAAGCTCTTAACATGTCCTCTAAAATTTGATTCGTTCTCTCAGTTTTTCCATCGGTTTGAGGGCGATATGCCAAACTGAAATTCAACCCTGTACTCAATGCTTCATGTAATTTCTGCCGGGACCTAGAGGAGAATTGAGAACCTCTATCCGAAACTATTTTCTTTGGATCTGCATGTCAGCACACAATATGCTGCATATATAGGTCTGCCAGTTCTATTGCGGTATACATGGTCTTGACAGGGATGAAGTGAGCTGACTTAGTTAACCGATCCACAATAACCCATACTGAGTCATAGCCAGACTTGTTACACGGTAGTCCAACTATGAAATCCATTCCAATGTCCTCCTACTTCCATTCTGGAATCTTCAATGGCTGCAATAGTCCAGCTAGCCTTTGATGATCCACATTGACTCGTTGGCATACATTACACAAGGAAACATATTCAGCTATGTACTTTTTCATGCTATCCCACCAGTAACATGTCTTCAAATCCTTGTACATCTTTATACTACCGGGGTGAATTGAGTACGACGAGTCATGTGCCTCCTTTAGTATTGTTTCGTGAAGTTGCTTCACATTAGGCACAACAATCCTCTTTCCAAGTCATAAAGTACCATGGTCATCCTCATCAAACCTGAATTATCTCCCCTCTTTGGTCCTTCCCTTAATTTCTTGGATTTCCTCATACTTTGTTCGTGCATCTCGAATTTCTTGCTGCAAGCTCAGATTTAACCCCGTTATTCTCATCTCATTCACAAATCCAAGATTCAACTGTTCAAACTCCTTACATAACTTGGAAGGAAACTATATAATAGTTAGTTGGTGACTTACTCCTTTTCGACTAAAAGCATCAGCCACTACATTAGCCTTACCTAGGTGATAATTGATTCCCATGTCATAATCCTTGTTAAGCTCCAACCATCTCCGCTGCCTCAAATTCATGTCCGTTTGCTTGAATATGTACTTCAGACTCTTGTGGTCTGTGTAAATCTGACACCTATGACCAAGAGCATAATGTCTCCAAATCTTCAAGGCGTGTACCACGACTGCAAGTTCGAGCTCATGCATTGGATAATTATGCTCATGTATATTCAATTGTCTCGATGCATAGGCTACCACTTGACTTTCTTGCATGAGCACACATCCAAGTCCTTGTCTTGAGGCATCGCAATAGATATCAAAACTTTTGCTCACATTTGGCAATATCAAGACCGGGGCTGTAGTTAACCTCTTCTTCAACTCCTCAAAGCTATCTTGACAATCTTGAGTCCATCGAAAAGCTTTCCCCTTCATTATCAATTCTGTCATTGCTTTGGCTATCTTGGAAAAGTCCTTGATGAACCTACAGTAATATCCAGCCATCCCAAGAGAAACTTCAGATCTCCTTTACATTCTGCAGAGTATCCCATTTCAGCACATCTCTCACTTTTCTTGGGTCAACCGATAGTCCACCTCCGGAGACGATATGGCCTAAAAACGACACTTCCCTCAACAGAAACTGGCACTTGCTGAATTTGGCGTATAATTGACGCTCCCTGTATTTCTGCAACGTAAGCCTGAAATGTTCCTCATGCTCCTCTTCGCTTCTCGAGTAGATCAAAATGTCATCAATAAACACCACAACAAATTTATCGAAGTACTCCATGAAGGCCTTATTCATGAGGTACATAAAGTATGCAGGTGCATTTGTCAATCCAAAGGACAGGTGCATTTGTCAATCCAAAGGACATAACGGCGTACTTATAAGATCCATACCATGTCCAAAAAAGCTATTTTGGATATATTCGACGGCCTTATCTTCATTTGAAAGTAGCCTGGTGTTGACGGCTCCTAAGATATACTAAAAAATCATCCCTGGCAACGGCGCCATAAATGCTTGTTGGTCTTTCTTAACACCACGAATCATCTCCAATAAAGAGATGAGATCCGCAAGCGCACGGAAGATACTGTTGCAGCATTTCACTCATGAGTATTCCCAAGGGTATCATATTCATCCCAAGGAAGGCGATGGAGTAAAGTATATACTACTCTTATGGTCAAGCTATGGGATACTAATCAATTATCCGGACAGGGGGTAAGTTGATAATAGGGGTAGCATGATACACACCTAGGCAATCTATTCTAAAGGGGTAAATGGGTCCTAGAGGGAGATTGGATTAAGAGTTAGAGAGTTGCTCCTACAATGCTCCTAATGCATATACATAGCCAAAGGTAGATACTAATGGTCATGTCAATGATGAATTCCGATGCAATGGTATTCAACACATTGGGCACGGTTACCCCTAGCAATACTAGGGACACTCCCGCCAAGAGCCTATAGCATAGCGGAACGTGGAGGATTACAATGGACAGATAGGGCTGTCACCACCTACTGCCTACCTCTTCAATCTGTGGGTCTACAAGACATCCAACGCTACTTAAATACCCTAGCACCATGCTAGCATACTTAGCAAATACCTTAAGAGCTGCAGCACAAGCCATCCTAAGGCAATGAACTAAATCATCGTTGAACCAATGTTGATTGCATAGCATAGTTATTCATATTAACATAATCATATCATAACTACATAGACTATAGTGGGGTCTATAGTGTTTATGACCATAAGATGTGATCATGAGAGTACAATCATAAAGACTATACCTTCCACTTACATGGACTCCACAATCAAACAAGAAATGCTTTGTCCATGTATACTTATAAAAGAAGACTAAAGATAATATCTTCATTGAGCACAAAGTCACAAGTACAAGAAGGAATACATGAGACATACCATTCCCGATGTGGAATTGGGAAGAGAGACTCCTTCTACTCCTTTTCCAATTTGGACTTGGGACTAGAGGCTCTCCTCTCTACACCCTAACTCCTCTAAGGACTATGGAAGATAGTGTATACAATGGAATAATACCCAAGTGGTTTGTGTTGAAGTGAGGGGTACAGGGTCCTATTTATACTAGTGTTGAGGTAGGTTCCCGCCACCAAAAGCGCGCGAATCAGTCGTCATTGACTCCAGGGAGCCAGGAGGAGCCAACACGTGGAAGTTGACCGCGTTTGGCGCCAGGACAAGGTCGGCTGACCCCCTGGTTCGGCCGACCTGGTCAGGGCTCCAAACGGCCCATACTTCCTCCAGGTGGCTGCCAGGTGGGTCCCATTGACTGATATTGGTGCTACACCGTTGGATGGCCTCGGATACTTCTGTTTGTGGGCCATTTGATCCATGTGGTGCCACGTGTCGTTGCCTGATTGGCTAGGATGATATTTTATAGGATTGCTCCCCATACTTTTCCTCATTCCTGTATAAATATCTGCATACACATATTTCTACAAGTACAAGTGGAAATAGGTCAAGTAGAAAGGTGATGTGTGCAAGAAATGATCAATACTTCACATAATTGAGTTATATTGACGGCTGAAATTGGTATATAACTGCCGTCAACAAACTCCCCCAAGCTTATCCTTTGCTCGTCCCGAGCAAAGTTAGGACTTTAGGTTGATGATCAGGAGTTGCTACAATGTTCTTCTTTTCGAAAGTACCAAGTGCACAACAAAATACTCTACCTAGTATTACAAAAAAGTGGCTATGGTACGTCACCCTTCTTAAGTCATTATGGGAGTTATGCCTTCTCCTATGCATGGGTAATTGAAAGATAGAACAGCAAATGGAGCAAGCATAGCCTAGATATCAAGTTCCACTTAAATTCCAGAGAGATTCAAATTAGATTATAAGTACCTCAATTGATTCTCTCAATCACTCCTTTGTGTATAGTGGAAATATGTCCTCACCAAGGCATTATGCCTATACTATTCCTACTCTTTGAATATGGCTTGTACGTGGAGCTTGGTAGGGAAAGTAAGTAGGCATATTTGCAACACATAATATTGCTAAGTCAAAAGAGCAAGCCTTAGAAGAAATCAATTCAAACTTTTGAATCAAGACTTGTGCATGTGTGATGGAATGGAGGTGGATGTGGAAACATTGAGATGACTCCTTTTGATGTGGACTGTCTTTATTGCAAGGATGAAACATGGCTACCCTTTTTTTATGCTTATGGAGTAAGAATATTTTTTCTTCTTCTTTTTCTCATGTTTATGATATAAGCATGATTTTTCTTTTTTTTTTCTTGTAGCCATGTCTTCTACTCCTTTTTATGCAATAACTTGTAGAGAGTGCTAACTATGAATAGCATGGAGTTTCTCTTTTTATTGTGGAATAGTGGATATGATGAAATTTTTCTTCCTTCTAGTGTAGAAGTATAGCATGTGCAAGTGAAGTCTTGAATTCAAAAAGAATTGAATGATTTCTCACATAGGTCTATACTAGTTTGACTAGGCTCAATGTGAAAGCAAATAGCATATGCATAAGGTGTTGTCTATGTATGAATATCATATGGCTTTGGTAGGTATTTCCATTCAAATGGGGGAAACTTAAATCTTGATAGAATTTCTCCGAAAATCTAAGGTTCACTTTCAAAATAGGAATAGCAGCCCTATTACTAATTCAAATCTCCCAACAACCTAGAAGTAGATTAAGCTTTTGCTAACCACAATTTCTAAATCAAGGAAAAGTTAATTTTAGCCAATTTAAGCAATATTCGGAGAGTAGCAAGTTACTAGGGACTTAGGAAAAATAAAACAGAGCAACTATTCATCATTTCATCTATGTGAATTCTAAATCATTCTTACTGCACATATTTATTTGATAAGCAAAGCAAATCTAAATTCCTATTTTTATGTTTTTTTAGATGCATGGTGGTTGGTAGATGAATGGAAAGTAAATATGCAATGGATGATTTGAAATAAAAATGCAGTGGGTGTGATACAAGTTACCTCAAGTGGGGGTCCTCCCCCAAGCTTATTCTTGATCAAGGTCCATGATAGGGGCTGAAACCCTAACGACGGAGGTAGGCCATGAGTTGGCCTATCCTTGTTGCATCGTGGCTTTGACAATGGAGGGTTGAGTGTTGATTGTTGTGTTGCCTCCCACGGACACCATGAGTGTGGTTGAATAGGGTGTTTTCGATGTTGATCGTCCGCACATCAGGGTCTCTATGTGTTGGTCTGATTTGTCATTCCTTGGCTTGGATAATGATAACCTTTAGATCCATAGGAATGACGTGCACTCAACATAGATTGAGTATGTTTCGTCATTCTTCTAGCCACATAGGAACAACTTGCACCCAATGATGGTGGCAAATCCCTTGAGCTTGAATGAGTGCTTAGAATAGTTGAGAGCATAATGCTCTCACCCATTCGTGACAGCCCATTGGTTGCTCATGGACGGTTCCCATTTCAAATCTCTAGCCTCATATAGTTATGATTGACCCTCGGGCGTAATTTCCGATAGGTAGCAACCATCCTCATTTACTCCTTGGCCAAGAGATGTTGAAATGGGATCCTCTAGGGATCCCAACAATCAGCTTCTTGAATGCCTGCATAGTAATATTACTCCTGCAAACTTCCTCTCTTGAACAGAGAGGAATGGTTAGCTCCCGATACTTGTACAAATGAACGTTCGGGTTAGGTAATCGAACTTTCATTTGTACATACAGGGAAGAACAAAATCAAAGTTGCATTGGTTCCAATGTCAAGTGTATCCATGATCAATCTGTTATTCATTGATAAGAGTGGAGCTTTATGGATAATTCATGTTGCATATTTTCTAAAGCTCCTACTCATAGCAATGCATGTGATAGAAATATACTATATGGGTCCCTACATCTTTTAATGTTTCTAACCATCTTAGCTTTCAAGAGCAAATTTTATCATTTAGACCATGACAAACAAGATTCTCAAGTTTATCCTCCTGAACATCACTATGAATTTAAAATTTAGTGACTCCTCCAAAAAATGCAATTAAGTTTTAGAGCAAGGATATCACTTATTCCTAGGAGTTTGAAATCTAGTGACACCATCTATGGATGAAGCTCAATTAAAAATTATGACTGTCACTACGCCCAAGTTTCTATATGCCAATTCACCATTTAAGTCATGCCCAAAAGTTTTATTTTATAAACCTAGACAAAAATAACTAAGTCTACAAAACAATGCTTAAAGGATTCTAGGTACTTGTTTTAGATTTTTCCAAGTAAGGTGGGATTTCCTTTTGGAGATCCAAAAGTCAATACCCACACTTACTCTTGTGAGGATGCATGAGAATTAAATGATGAGGAAGTGTCAACCTTTCCCACAAATGCAAGCAAATGCATTCAATTCTATGGCAAACCAAACAATGAAAAATTCTAAACTCATACCTCATTTGAAGAGCAGTTGGTGACGAAGGTCTTTGGGTGAGAAACTCACAACCTTGATTTTTTGCTTAGGCTTGATGGTTGATGTCAAATGCCAAGTTGAGATTGGATTTGGCAATGGATTTGGTTCTCGCTCCTCCATTGGGTCGTCATCTTGAACATTTCTCTTCCTCAAACTCAAAATGAGTTTGAAGGAGAGGTGTTCTCAAATCCTCCCAATGGTGACTAGATCTTGATGAAACCTTCAACTTTCTTGCCATACCACCTCTTCACAATTTTGACCTAGCTGCACATTAATCAAGAACACACAAAACAACTCGAAAACGGATTACGTTAGCCAAAAGCAAATTGAACCCAATTTTCAATTGTCTTGCCCAGCTTGAAATAACTTGTAAATGCAATGAGGGTCAAAGCAAATCTTTTTGGTTTGAACTAGGAAGATAAATTCAAGTGGTCATGCACGTAGTTCATATCTAATTAAATTTCTCCCCTAATTCAAATTTTTAGTTTTATGATGGTTGGAAATTTTTTCCAACATGCAAGTGTGGAATTTCAAACATGCAAATGCAGGGGTTGATGCAATTTGCAAAACAAATATGAGATGACTACCAGTTAACCTATTGGCAAGGACTCACCGAATTTTTGAAGTTCGGTGAGTGATAACTACCAATTAGCCTATTGGCGAGGACTCACAGAATTTTTGAAGTCCGATGAGTAGGAATTACCTATGTTCTGTTCAGCGTGATGATTTGTTGTCCAATCCCGGAGTTGAAGATGTGGATGATTTCTTCTGTTTTGACATGACAAACTCATCTGGGTGTCATTTGGACATGTGGGCCACATGGTGGCCCTAGCCTCTCCCCGTTATATTGATATAGACATGTTGTTGTAGCGACGGGTTCTCCCTCTTGAATTTATTCCTTCATGAGCATGGTGAGGCTTTGTCCTTCTTAGGGGTGCCACTCCGACCATATTGATATTCCATTGAATCAACCCATACCTTCATCATGGATCAAAGGATTCCTTGGGCATGATGACATGTAGACTCCACAATCAAACAAGAAATGCTTCATCCACAATGTCCCTTTCCCTAGGTTGAATGGGTTTGGTTGAAGTGTGGGAATCCCAACAAGTGATGTGGGATATCTTGGACTTTGAATGCTCCTTAAATTCTTGTCTTTGGCCGAGATCTTCATGTGAATGTTGTCTTGATATCTTCTTGGCCAAGATACTTCAAGGTAGGCTAGATGAACTTAAATCCCTTGGAAAGCCATAGCCTCCTTGAATACAAGGGTGATGTTAATTCCACCCTTGACCTCCTTGTGAATGGTAGCCATTGGAGTTGTTGTTTGAAAAAGGTCCTCATGGTTCTTAGGGAAATAATTCCCACGCGTCCCATGATGACATGAATTTTCACAAATCATGTGAATATCCACGACTTGGATTATCCAAACAAATCTCCAACGACTTTGATATTTATGACACTTCAATGGGAGGTGTAGTTCCATAACTAGCATATCCACCTTGTGAAGTGGTGTGCCATACAAGATATGGGAACTCGAGCATTCTTCAATCCACCCCTTGAGTGGAGACCTTCTTCTCATCCATGATGAATGAGAGTAACACTCCTTCAGCTCTAGCATGAATGTGGTCATGGATTGGTGGAGCCAACCCATGACACGAGTGTTGGATGAAGAGGCAACTATCCAACCCATGGTGGAGGCAAACCAAGAAGAGCTTCTTGGAGACTTCCCAAGCTTGGGTATGGATGACTTTGGCTCCTACTGAAAGCTGATATTCTCCCGCAATAGGCAATGGTGTTGCCTAGCGGACATTTGTTGAGGTACGTCTTGAATCATCTTGCAGTTTAGCACTTGCGTCCTCGTTGGCCAAACACTGCCCTGTTTTCACACAATCAAGAAAACAAACAAGGGTAATCCTGTCTAATAACTATTAGTACCTATAACTTAATCACAAGTGATAGCTATCCTTCACCTCCTTTGCCTTCCCCGGCAACGGCGCCAGAAATGCTTGTTGACAGCTCCTAAAATATACTAACAAATCATCCCCGACAATGGCGCCAGAAATGCCTGTTGGTATTTCTTAACACCACAGATCATCTTCGGTAAACAGATGAGATCCGAAAGCGCACTGAAGATACCATTGTAGCATTTCACCCATGAGTATTCCCAAGGGTATCGTATTTATCCCAAAGGAAGGCAATGGAGTAAAGTATATACTACTCTTATGGTCAAGCTATGCGATACTAATCAATTATCCGGATAGGGGGTAAGTTGATAATAGGGGTAGTGTGACACACACCTAGGCAATCTATTCTAAAGGGGTAAATGGGTCCTAGAGGGAGATTGGATTAAGAGTTAGAGTGTTGCTCCTACAATGCTCCTAATACATATACATAGCCTAAGGTAGATACTAATGGTCATGTCAATGATGAATTCCTATGCAATGCTATTTAACACATCGGGCACGGTTACCCCTAGCAATACTAGGGCGACTCCCACCAAGAGCCTGTGGCATAGCCGAATGTGGAGGATTACAAAGGACAAATAGGGCTGTCACCACCTACTGCCTACCTATTCAATACGTGGGTCTACGAGACATCCAACGCTACTTAAATACCCTAGCACCATGCTAGCATACTAAGCAAATACCTTAAGAGCTGCAGCACAAGCCATCCTAAGGCAATGAACTAAATCATCATTGAACCAATGTTGATTGCATAGCATAGTTATTCAAATTAACATAATCATATCATAACTACATAGACTATAGTGGGGGTCTATAGTGTTTATGACCATAAGATGTGATCATGAGAGTACAATCATAAAGACTATACCATCCACTTACATGGACTCCACAATCAAACAAGAAACGCTTTGTCCAAGTATACGTATAAAAGAAGACTAAAGATAATATCTTTATTGAGCACAAAGTCACAAATACAAGAAGGAATACAAGAGACATACCTTTCCCAATCTCGAATTGGGAAGAGAGACTCCTTCTACTCCTTTTCCGATTTGGACTTGGGACTAGAGGCTCTCCTCTCTACATCCTAACTCCTCTAAGGATTATGGAAGATAGTATATACAATAGAATGATGTCCATGTGGTGTGTGTTGAAGTGAGGGTTATGGGGTCCAATTAATACTAGTGTTGAGGTCTGTTCCTGCCACCAAAAGCGCGTGAATCAGTCGTCATTGACTCCAGGGAGCCGGGAGGAGCCAACACGTTGAAGTTGACCGCGTTTGGCGCCAGGACCAGGTCGGTCGACCCCCTGGTTCGGTCGACCTGGTCAGGGCTCCAAACGGCCTGTACTTCCTCCAAGTGGCTACTAGGTGGGTCCCATTGACTGATATTGGTGCTACACCGTTGGATGGCCTCAGATACTTCTGTTTGTGGTCCATTTGATCCATGTGGTGCCACATGTCATCGCCTGATTGGCTGGGATAATATTTCATAGGATTGCTCCCCATACTTTTCCTCAATTCCTGTATAAATATCTGCATAAACATATTTCTCCAAGTACAAGTGGAAATAGGTCAAGTATAAAGGTGATGTGTGCAAGAAATAATCAATCCTTCAGATAATTGAGTTATATTAACGGCAGAAATTGGTATATAACGGCCGTCAACACCTGGCCTCAAATCAATCTTGGAGAAAACACAAACACCCTTCATATGATCGAACAAATCCTCTATGTTGGGCAAAGTGTACTTGTTCTTGATTGTCACCTCGTTGAGAGCTCGGTAGTCCACACACATCCTTTTGGATCCATCATTCTTGTCCATGAAAAGTACGGGCGCTCCCCAATGTGAAGAGGTTGGGTGAATAAAACTCTTCTCTAGTTACTCTTGAATCTGCTTCTTGAGCTCCGCTAAATCCTTATGAGGCATCCTATATGGCCTCTTAGTTGTAGGTGCAGTTTCGGGTATTAATTCAATAGGAAATTCTATGTCTCGATCAAGTGGCATACCTGACAACTCATCCGGAAACACATCCAAGAATTCACACACCACCGGAATCTCCTCAATTGTGGCACCGTCCATGTGATTCAGCTCAAATTGCTACGGTGCATGTTGATATGCTTCAAATTCCATGGTGATCCCTTCCTCATTGGTCAAATTTACCGTCTTTGTGGAACATTGTATAACTCCATTGTGCTTCCTCAACCAGTCCATACCAAGTATAATTTCCAATCCTTGAGAATCCAAAACAATGAGGTTGGCAAAGAAGTCTACCCCCTTATTCTAAGGCTTACTTTTGGACATATTATATTCGTCCTCATCTCTCCTCCAGGAGATTTAACCAACAAAGTATACTTCATATGAGAGAAAGGCAAACTATACTTGCCAAAATACTTCAATGCAATAATGAATGTGACGCTCCAGACTCAAATAACATAGTCGTCGGGTTGGAGTTTGCGAGAAACATACCAATCACCACGTCATCGGCTTGTTGCGCTTCCTCCGTAGAGACATGGCTCATATTGCCACGAGAAAAATTCTGCTTTCCACGGTTGCCATGTGACACTCCTCCATTCGGTCATGGGTTATGTCTTGGAGTATTGCTTCCTTTACCAAGGCCTGACTTAGGACATTGAGATGCAAAGTGTCCTACCTGACCAGAAGTATAGCATGACCTTGCTGCACCAGCATTGTTAGGGCGAACTTGATTTTGGGCATTGGCAGGAAGGTTGGTGCGGGGCGCTTGAGGCATTGGTGGATGAGGTGCTGGCATAGCGGGTGTTGCTGCATTGGTTGAGCTGGACGCAGTGGAATAGCAACACGATATGCAGGAGCCAAGGGGTTTTAGTGTGGCGCATTGGGTGGTGCAAAGCGGGGGCGAACACTGCTTCCTTGCAGCTGTCCTTGGTATGGTGCTTTCCTCTTAGTTTCTTGCTCCATCTCATGAACTTTGTTCTCAACCACAATTGCTTTGTCCACAAGCTTCTGAAAGTTGGCATAATCACAGTTGAGTAATTGCACTTGGATCTCATTGTTAAGGTCCCTCATAAACAAATATTGCTTCTGGCTGTCCCGACTGACATCTTCCGGTGCATACCTTGAAAGTTGAGTAAATTTACCAAGATATTCACTCACGCTTGATCTTCCTTGCCTCAAGTTCTCAAATTCTTGCCTCTTTAGGATCATAATACCTTCTGACACATAATGAGAATGGAAACTCTCCTTTAATTCTGCCCAAGTGATCCTCTCCTTATTCTCATAGGCGTTGCATAAAGAATCCCACCAATCCGCAGCTGCTCCAACTAGTTGATGAGAAGCAAATAGGACCTTCTCCTGGTCCCTGCATTGGACAGCAACAAGCTTCTTCTCCACGGACTTCAACCAATTATCCGCCTCCATAGGATAAATAGCTTGAGCAAAGGTGGGTGGCCTGGTACTCATAAACTCTCCCAACCGGTTATGAGGTGGTGAGGGTGGTTGCGGTGGAGGCATGTGGGGTTGATTATGGTTATTGGCCTACAGCTGTCTTAAAGTTTGCATCACGGTCTGCATAAGCTGATTTTGCATAGCCAACAACTCCTGAACATTGACAACCTCAGGTACTTGTCCATTGTTGTTATTATGAGGTGCTCTATTGTCCTCGTCCTCATCATTGCCATCACTCTGGTTGTGATTCCTCACCATCTGAAGAAAAGAAAGAGATGGATGAATTTAGAAAACGTCCGCAACTATATGCATCAAGGGATATGAAACTAAACAATTAACTATACAAGCCTATACAAACATGTTAATGCTAAAGCATCCCACAATCCTCTACTATGCACACAAGCAACATATATCAATCGGCACACCAAACAAATCACAATGCTTTCTGAGTGCCCCTAGTGCTCTAAAGTTTCCATTCTATCTAGGTTGCGTCCTACAATCAACATGTGGCTCTAATACCAATTTGTGACACCCGGTTCCCAAAATGAACCAAGTGCGACACATATGTTTGCCCAGGACGTTCAACACACATATACAAGTGCATCACAAATAATAACCAGAAAATTACCACATAACAAATTAATTAAGTACCTTTTATTACATTCCAATAATCCTCAAGATACAACTCTAATTATTATTATGAAAAGTCTGAAAGTAATGCAGCGAAACAATCTAATTAAGCAACTAAGCAAGCTGAGCGAAATGGAATGTGCGGCCCCAAACAACACCACAGACAAGCCGACGACAGTACACAACCTAGAACTCCACATTAACGTCGTGATACTCCCAATCCTGATATAAAACTATTGGTGGGGGGAATTGCAAGGGTGAGTACATGTTGTACTCAGCAAGTGTGGGAAAAGTATGACATGTAGCTTAACAAATGACGACAATAAATAAAGTCTAGTTGCTGAAAAGTACATTTAAAACATGTAGAAAAGTGTTATTATATATATATATATATGTGAATTAATCCTATCATATCCCACATAATTATCACGATACAAATACATATTCTAAATCCATTACCATTTTTCCAGATTTTGCCATCACCATTACCCATATCCATAACCATACTAGTACCAATCTCATAACCATCCCAAAACCGTCCCAATACCATGTTCCATCTAGTCATGGAAGTTGTCCAGGTGCTCTTAACCGGGAGCACGACTATCATGATAGTCTTTATCACTCTGCAGAGGTTGTACCATTTTAACAACGTGTTCGTGATTTCATCACCTTTCGGTGACTAAGAACCTTCATTATGCCCATGACCTATCGGTCACATTACACACTTCTGTTGGTGTATGGCCAAGAGATCACAAAATAGCCTTTACAATGGGACTACTATCATGTATGGACCCACTGAGTTTTCACCGGTGGCGATACCTCCAACTGAGGACATCCTAAACCAAGGGCCCCCTCTTGTGTCTGTGACGTCCGGTTCCGAAAAAGAACCAAGCTAACGCATATGTGTGCCCAGGATGTTTAACACACATAGACGAGTGCAATCACAAGAGGATATACAGAAAATTACCACAGAACAAAATTAATTAACAAAATTTTATTACAAACAATATTATCCTCGATTACAACCTCTAATGAATATTTATGACAAGTTCAACTAAAGCAGCGGAAATAAACTAATTAGGCAACTAAGCAAACTAAGCATAAGGGATAGCGCAACTCCAATCAGCACCACAGGCAAAACTGACGGTAGACACAGCCTAGAACTCCGCATTATCGCCATTAAACTCCCAATCTTGACCTGCAACTATTGGGGGGTGTGGGGAATTGCAAGAGTGAGTACATGTCGTACTCAGCAAGTGTGGAAAGTATGACATGTGGCTGATTCAAATGACGACAATAATAATGGCAAAGTGCTGAAAAGTACATAAAAACATTTGAAAAGCAATATATTACATGTATGTGAAGTAAACCCATCATAATCATAAGTAATATCATAATACCAGTCTGAATTCACCACCTTCATCAATAATTCCAGATTTCACCATTGCCAATAACCATATTCAATACCAGAAATAAATCCATAACCAACCATAACCATTACCAAACCGTAACCATCCCAAATACCATCCCAATACCGAGTTCCCTCTAATCATGGAAGTTTTCCAGGTGCTCATAACCGGGAGCACGGCTATCATGATAGTTTTCATCACAGTCTGCAGAGTTTGTACCACTTTACCCACGTGTTCCTGATTTCATCACCTTTCGGTGACTAAGAACCTCCATTATGCCCATGACCCGTCGGTCACATTACACACTTTCGTTGGTGTGTGGCCAAGAGATCACAAAATAGACTTCACAAAGGGATTACTAGCCTATTCAGACCCCATTGATGTTTCACCGATGGCGATGTCTCTCACAGAGCACATCTTCAACCAAGGGCCCCCTATTGAGCCATTCGGATCCCAGGGTAGTCCCACCAATCATCAGCAAACCCAATCCGATTAAACCTTCCCCGAGCATCCATAATGGTCCAAATAGCAGTGGCAAAAACCTAATTAATCAGCTATGATGCACCCATACCTGGCCTCGTGGTGGCACTGTAGTCCTGGCTTATTCTCGCATGAACCGGTCCTTAGATCTAAAGCAAGCAAACCACCATAACATCCAACCAATCCACATACCAGGCTTTCTTAGATCACCCATTACCATATCATTTTTAACCAGTTCACATTAACTAGAATATCATTAATGCATAATTAAATGTGTAGTGTTGTTTTCCCATCCCAATTAATTAAGCGAAGCAAAAAGGTAAAAACCCTTCCCGACTCTCTACCATAATTCCAGGTGACAAGGGTGGTTAAACAATGCTAGTAAACTTCCTATCATAGGATTCCCATAAAATTTACACAAGCATGCAGTTTTGCAAACAAATCATTTATTTAAAAAAATGGATCAATATTCTTCAAGGACACTTGCCTTGCTCTTGCTGTTGATTAGGGTCAAAGCCTTCAAACTCTTGGTGCTGAAGATCCTCCGCAGCACTCTCTAGTGCAAATCCGTCTACCCACACAATAAACATACAAGACAAGAAACAGGATCAAAGAGTGCACATATATTACTCAATATGGCATGACATGCATGATTGATGCAAATGCAAGGTAGAACTTGTTACTAGATTGCTTTTAATGATAACTAACTAGTTCTAATAGATTTTAACAAGTTTATACAGGTTTGGATGTGATTAGGTCAAATTTTAGAATTAATTCAACACAATTTAACCAGAAAGATCGGACTAGTCCGCTAGAGACCGGACAAATCCGCACTCTGTGAGATCAGCAGATTAGGGTTTTCTAGATCGACGTAAATTTGGAGATTAGGGGTTGAATTCTCATAAGGAAAAGAGAATCGAAGGTATACCAGGTGTTTATAACTCCAATAAATCAAGAAACTTGGAGGTAGCACTTGGATCTTGGTGATTTAGAGTTGGTGATGAACTTGGAGATGAATTGGTGATGAAAAACAAAATTGGTGGAGATCTTGATCCTCTTTCATTTCCTCCTCTTCTTCTTCTTGCTTAGGATCTCCTCCTCCCTCCTTGATAGTGGCTCTCCACGAACTAGGGTTTGGGTGGGGTGGAAAAGTGGCAAATAGATGTCAAACCAAGCGGTGGGGTTGTTTATATAGAGGTGGAGGCTAGGGTTAGATGGATTTCGAGTTTGGAATGAGTAGAGGCTGGTTTAGAGTCCCTCATGGGCTCTAAAAGAGTTAGGCACGACGTCCCTAGGTCCACTTAACGTGAAACCCAAGAAACAAGTTGTAAAACAAAAGATCAATTCGGAGTCGCGAAATATCGTACAAGTCCGGACAGGACCGGACTAGTCCGAAGTCTTCCAGAGAGAAAATCGGACAAGTCTAGCCAAAAATCAGACGAGTCCGACTTTAAACAGATAGGAAATCGGACAAGTCCGCTGGAACGCTGGACTAGTCCAGAAAAGTCCAAGGACTTAGCAAAATTTCAACGATTCTTGGAATATCGGACTAGTTCGCACAAAATTGGACAAGTCCGAAGGTTTCTAGAGGCAAAATCGGACTAGTCCGCACCAAAAACGGACAAGTCCGTTTTTAGTCAGAGAGAAATGGGACTAGTCCTCAGTAAAATCGGACTAGTCCACACTTTCCTGCATTTTAAGTGCGCTTTTGTTCCAAATCAATTTTAAATGCTCCAAATCAATTTTAAACTCGTTCCTCTTGATGTGGATCAATGTTAAACATGTATATGAGTGTATGTAGGGCATGATGCATGAAAATGAGGATGTTACAAACCTACCCCCCTTAAAATGAATCTCGCCCTCGAGATTCGACGCGGAGGAGAAGAGATAGGGAAATTCCTTCTTGAGATCTTCCTCCAATTCCCACATTGCTTCTTTTTCTGTGTGGTGCTTCCATTGAACTTTATACCATCTAATAACCTTGTTCCTTGTAACCCTCTCCTTAGTTTCCAAGATTTTGATCGGTTGCTCGGCGTAAGTCAAATCTTCCTCTAGTTCCAATTCTTCCATTGACACTTGTTCTTCCGGTACTCGCAAACACTTCTTGAGTTGGGAAACATGAAAGACATCATGGACATCCGAAAGATGAGCTGGCATCTCCACCTTATATGCTACTTCTCCTCTTTTGTCCAAAATCTTGAATGGTCCAATATAACGAGGTGCGAGCTTGCCCCTTATGTTAAACCTATTATGGCTTCTCATTGGTGACACCTTGAGGTAAACAAAATCTCCTATTTCAAAGGCTAATTTCCTTCTCCTATTGTCCGCATAGCCTTTTTGCCTTGATTGGGCAGCCCTCAAGTTTTCACGAATTATTTGGACTTGCTTTTCGGCCTCTTGCAACACATCCGGACCAAATACTTGAGTTTCTCCTGCCTCATTCCATAATAAAGGTGTCCTACACATCCTCCCATAAAGTGCTTCATATGGTGACATCTTCAAACTTGCTTGGAAACTATTGTTGTATGAAAATTCCGCGTATGGCAAGCTTTTGTCCCAACTCTTCCCATGCTTTAAAGCACAAGCTCTTAACATGTACTCCAAAATTTGATTGGTCCTCTCGGTTTGCCCATCCGTTTGAGGATGATATGCTGAACTAAAATTCAACCTCGTTCCCAAAGCTTCATTCAATTTTTGCCAAAACCTGGAGGTAAATTTTGAACCTCTATCCGACGCGATCTTCTTCGAGACTCTGTCTCAACACACAATATGCTCCATGTATATTGCGGCCAATTGTGCAGCTATATATTTGGTCTTCACAGGGGCAAAATGAGCTGACTTGGTTAAACGATCCACAATTACCCAAATTGAGTCATACCCGGACTGAGTACGTGGTAACCCAACTATGAAGTCCAATCCAATTTCTTCCCACTTCCATTCGGGGATCTTCAATGGTTGCAGTAATCCAGCTGGCCTTTGATGTTCCGCCTTGACTCGTTAACACACATCACATAATGCCACATATACAGCTATGTCCTTCTTCATGCTATCCCACCAATAGCAAGCCTTTAAGTCTTTGTACATCTTTGTACAACCAGGATGAATCGAGTAAGGTGAGTCATGTGCCTCTTTTAATATTGTCTCCCGAATATGCTTCACCTTAGGCACGACAATCCTTTTTCAAGGCCATAAGGTACCATGTTCGTCTTCATCAAATCTCAATTCTCTCCCTTCCTCGGTCCTTTCCTTGATTTCCTTGATCTCCTCATCCGTGGTTTGTGCATCTCGAATTTCTCGCTCCAAGGTTGGATTTAACTCCATCATCTCCATCTCATTTACAAACCCGAGGTTCAACCGTTCAAACTCCTTACATAACTCGGATGGTAACTCTCGAGCTGTGAGTTGATGACTCACTCCCTTACTACTCAATGCGTCGGCCACTACATTGGCTTTTCCCGGATGATAGTTGATCGCCAAATCATAATCTTTGATGAGCTCCAACCATCTTTGTTGCCTCAAGTTCAGATCCGTTTGTGTGAAAATATACTTCAAACTCTTATGATCCGTATAAATTTCACACCTATGTCCAAGAATATAGTGCCTCCAAATCTTCAATGTGTGTACCACGGCCGCGAGATCCAAATCGTGCGTGGGGTAATCCTGCTCATGTTTCTTCAATTGTCTTGATACATAGGCGACCACTTGACCTTCTTTCATCAATACACATCCAAGTCCTTGTCTTGATGTGTCGCAATAAATATCAAAACTCTTGCTCACATTCAGCAGTACCAAAATTGGAGCTGTCGTTAACCTCTTCTTCAGCTCCTCAAAACTGTGTTGACAAACTTGAGTCCATTGGAAAGCCTTTCCCTTCATTAGCAACTCCGTCATTGGCTTGGCTATCTTGGAAAAGTCTTTGATGAACCAACGGTAATATCCAGCCATCCCAAGAAAGCTTCTTATTTCCTTTACATTTTGCGGGGGATCCCACTTCAACACGTCTCTCACTTTCCTGGGTCAACCGATACTCCTCCTCCTGAGATGATATGACACAAAAATGACACCTCTCTCAACCAAAACTGACACTTGTTGAACCTGGCATACAATTGATGCTCCCTCAATTTCTGCAACGTAAGCCTCAAGTGTTCCTCATGTTCCTTCTCATCCTTCGAGTAGATCATAATGTCATCAATAAACACCACAACAAACTTATCCAAGTACTCCATGAAGACGTTATTCGTGAGTTACATAAAGTACGCAGGTGCATTTGTCAATCCAAAATACGTCACGGTGTACTCGTAAGATCCATACCGCGTTCTAAAAGCTGTCTTCGGTATGTCCCATGGTCTAATCTTCATTTGAAAATATCCTGACCTCAAATCAATCTTGGAGAAGACACAGGCACCCTTCACTAATCAAACAAGTCTTCTATGCGTGGCAAGGTGTACTTGTTCTTGATTGTTACCTCGTTGAGAGCTCGGTAATCCACACACATCCTTTGGGTTCCATCCTTCTTGTCCACAAACAGCATGGGCGCTCCCCAAGGTGAAGAACTAGGGCGAATAAAACCCTTCTCTAGTTGCTCTTGAATTTGTTTCTTGAGCTCCGCTAATTCCAAAGGAGGCATCCTATACGGCCTCTTAGCTATAGGTGCAGTTCCGGGTATTAAATCAATAACAAACTCAATGTCTCGATCAGGTGGCATACCTGGCAACTCGTCCAGAAAAACATCCAAAAATTCACACACCACCAGAATCTCCTCAATTGTGGCACCGTCCATATGATTCAGCTCCAATTGCTTCAGTGCGGTTTGAGATGCTTCAAATTCTACAGTGATCCCTTACTCATTGGTCAACTTCACAGTTTTCGTGGCACACTCAATAACTCCATTGTGCTTCCTCAACCAGTCCATACCAAGTATAATGTCCAATCCTTGAGAATCCAAAACAATGAGGTTGGCAGAGATGTCTACCCCCCTTATTCTAAGGCTTACTTTTGGACATACTATATTTGTCCTCATCTCTCCTCCAGGAGACTTAACCAACAAATTAAACTTCATATGAGGGATAGGCAAACTATACTTGGCAACATACTTCGATGCTATGAATGAATGCGATGCTCCAGAATCAAATAACATAGTCGCGGGGTTGGAGTTGGCGAGAAACATACCAATGACCACGTCATCCGCTTGTTGAGCATCCTCCGTAGAGACATGGTTCACGTTGCCACGAGCAAAATTCTGCTGTCCACGGCTTCCTTGTGGCGCTCCTCCATTGGGTCTTTGGTTTTGCCTCGGCGCATTGCTTCCTTGAGCAAGGCCTGACTTAGGACATTGATGCGCAAAGTGTCCAGCTTCTCCACAAGTATACCACTTATTAACTCCACCAGAATTATTGGGACGAGCTTGGTTTTGAACACTTGCAGCAGGAAAATCAGCATGAGGCGCATAAGGCATTGGAGGCCTAGGTGCTTGCATAACAGGGCGCTGCTGCACAAACTGAGTTGGGCGTGGTGCATAACCAGGGCGTTGAGCTGGAATAGAGGAGTTGTAATAAGGCGCATTGGGCGGCGCAAAGTGAGGGCGCACATTACTTCCTTGTTGCTGTCCTTGATATGGCGCCTTTCTCTTATTGTCTTGCTCCATCTCACGAATCTTGTTCTCAACCACAATTGTTTTGTCCACAAGCTTCTGAAAATTTGCATAGTCACAATTGAGTAGTTGCACTTGGATTTCATTGTTCAAGCCCCTCATGAACAAGTATTGTTTCCGGCTGTCCCGACTAACATCCTCAGGCGCATACCTTGAGAAATGAGTGAACTTATTGAGATATTCACTCACGCTTGATCTTCCTTGCCTTAAGTTCTCAAATTCTTGCCTTTTGAAAATCATAACTCCTTCCGGTACATAATGAGAACGACAATTCTCCTTGAATTCGGCCCAGGTAATTATCTCTTGGTTCTCATTAGCATTGCAATAAGAATCCCACCAATCCGCAGCTGTTCCAACTAGTTGATGAGAAGCAAACAAGACCTCCCGGTCACTGCATTGGACAATAGCTAGCTTCTTCTCCACGGACTTGAGCCAATCGTCCACATCCATGGGGTCAGCAGCTTGAGCAAAGGTCGGGGCCTAGTCCTCATAAACTCTCCCAATCGTTATGAGGAGACGGGGGTGGCGGTGGGGGCATGTGGGGCTGATTGTTGATATTGCTAGCCTGCAGCTGTCCCATAGTTTGTATCATGGTCTGCATGAGCTGATTTTGCATAGCCAATAGCTGCTCAATGTTGATAGCTCCCTGAGTAGATCCTTGTCCAATGTTGTTCTGAGGCACTCCATTGTTCTTCTCCTCATCATTGCCATCCCTCTGGCTGTGAGTCCTCACCACCTGAAGAAAAGCAATAGGTAAGAATTAGAAAACATCCCCAACTATATGCACCAAGGGATATGAAACTAAACAACTAGCTAGCCTACGTGGACATGGCAATGCTAAAGCACCCCAAAATCCTCTATTAAGCACACAAGCAAACAATATATATAGCAAACAACACTCCAAGCAAAAACACATCGATTCCTGAGTGCCCCTATGTGCTCTAAAGTGTCCATTCTATCTAGGATGTATCCTACGGTCAACCTGTGGCTCTGATACAAATCTGTGACACCCAATTCCGAAAAATTACCAAGCTAACGCATATGTGTGCCGAGGGTGTTTAACACACATACACGAGTGCAATCACAAGAGGATATACAGAAATTACCATAGAACAAAATTAATTAACCAAATTTTATTACACAAACCATATTATACTTGATTACAACCTCTAATGAATATTTATGACAAGTTCAACTAAAGCAGCGGAAATAAACTAATTAGGCAACTAGGCAAACTAAGAATAAGGGATAGCGCAGCTCCAATCAACACCACAGGCAAAGCTGACGGTAGACACGGCCTAGAACTCCGAATTATCACCATTAAACTCCCAATCCTGACCTGCAACTGTTGGGGGGGGGAATTGCAAGAGTGAGTACATGTCATACTCAGCATGTGTGGAAAGTATGACATGTGGCTGATTCAAATGACGACAATAATAATGGCAAAGTGCTAAAAAGTACATAAAACATTTGAAAAGCAATATATTACATGTATGTGAAGTAAACCCATCATAATCATAAGTAATATCAGTCTGTATTCGTTTTCTTCATCAATAATTCCAGATTTCACCATTGCCAATAACCATATTCAATACCAGAAATAAATCCATAACCGGCCATAACCATTATCAAACCGTAACCATCCCAAATACCATCCCAATACCGAGTTCCCTCTAATCATGGAAGTTGTCTAGGTGCTCATAACCGGGAGCACGGCTATCATGATAGTTTTCGACACACTCTGCAGAGTTTGTACCACTTTACCCACGTGTTCGTGATTTCATCACCTTTCGGTGACTAGGAACCTCCCTTATGCCCATGACCCGTCGGTCACATTACACACTTCCGTTGGTGTGTGGCCAAGAGATCACAAAATAGCCTTTACAAAGGGATTACTAGCCTATTCAGACCCCACCGAGGTTTCACCGTTGGCGATGTCTCCCACACAGCATATCTTCAACCAAGGCCCCCCTCTTGAGCCATTCGGATCCCAGGGTAGTCCCACCAATCACCTGCAAATCCAATCCGACTACCCCTTCCCCGAGCATCCATAATGGTCCAAATAGCACTAGCAAAGCCCTAGTTAATCAGCTACACCGCACCCATACTTGGCCTCGTGGTGGCACTGTAGTCCTGGCTTATTCTTGCATGAACCGGTCCTTAGATCTAAAGCAAGCAAACCACCATAACATCCAACCCATCCACATACCAGGCTTGCTTAGATCACCCATTACCATATCATTTTTAACCAGTTCGCATTAACCAGAATATCATTAATGCATAATTAAATGTGTAGTGTTGTTTTCCCATCCCAATTAATTAAGCAAAGAAAAAAGGTAAAAACCCTTCCCAACTCTCTACCATAATTCCAAGTGACAAGGGTGGTTAAACAATGCTAGTAAACTTCCTATCATAGTATTCCCATCAAATTGACACAAGCATGCAGTTTTGCAAACAAAACATTTATTTTAAAAAAACATGATCAATATGCTTCAAGGACACTTGCCTTGCTCTTGCTGTTGATTAGGGTCAAAGCCTTCAAACTCTTGGTGCTGAAGATCCTCCATGGCACTCTCTAGCGCAAATCCGTCTAATCCACACAATAAACATCCAAGACAAGAAACACAATCAAAGAGTGCACATATATTACTCAATATGGCATGACATGCATGATTGATGCAAATGCAAGGTAGAACTTGTTACTAGATTGCTTTTAATGATAACTAACTAGTTCTAATAGATTTTAACAAGTCTATACAGGTTTGGATGTGATTAGGTCAAATTTTAGAATTAATTCAACACAATTTAACCAGAAAGATCGGACTAGTCTGCTAGAGACCGGACAAGTCTGCACTCTGCGAGATCAACAGATTAGGGTTTTCTAGATCGACGTAAATTTGGAGATTAGGGGTTGAATTCTCGTAAGGAAAAGAGAATAGAAGGTATACCAGGTGTTTAGAACTCCAATGAATCAAGAAACTTGGAAGTAGCACTTGGATCATGGTGACCTAGGGTTGTTGATGAACTTGGAGATGAATTGGTGATGAAGAACAAAACTGGCTGGAGATCTTGATCCTCTTTCATTTCCTCCTCTTTTTCTTCTTGCTTGGGATCTCCTCCTCCCTCCTTGATGGTGGCTCTCCACTAACTAGGGTTTGGGTGGCATGGAAAAGTGGCAAATAGATGTCAAACCAAGGGGTGGGGTTGTTTATATAGAGGTGGAGGCTAGGGTTAGATGGATTTCGAGTTTGGCATGAGTAGAGGCCGGTTTGGAGTCCCTCATGGGCCCTAAAAGAGTTAGGCACGATGTCCCTAGGCCCACTTAACGTGGAACCCAAGAAACAAGTCGTAAAACAAAAGATCAATTCGGAGTCGCGAAATATCGGACAAGTCCGAACAGGACCGGACTAGTCCGAAGTCGTCCAAAGAGAAAATCGGACAAGTCTGGCCAAAAATCGGACGAGTCCGACTTTAAACAGAGAGGAAATCGGACAAGTCCGCTGGAACACTGAACTAGTCTAGAAAAGTCCAAGGACTTAGCAAAAAATTCAAGGATTCTTGGAATATCGGACTAGTCCGCACAAAATTGGACAAGTCCAAAGGTTTCCAAAGGAAAAATCGGACTAGTCCGCACCAAAAACGGACAAGTCCGTTTTTAGTCAGAGAGAAATCGGACTAGTCCTCAGTAAAATCGGACTAGTCCGCACTTTCCTGTTTTTTAAGTGCGTTGTTCCAAATCCATTTTAAATGCTCCAAATCAATTTTAAACTCGTTCCTCTTGATGTGGATCAATGTTAAACATGTATATGAGTGTATGTAGGGCATGATGCATGAATATGAGGATGTTACAGTGTCGTTCGAATCCTAGGGAGTCCTGCCACTATTTCCAACCCAATTTGACTCCCATTCCCCGCTCTTTAAAATAGTTTGCGCAATACTAGCAATACACCTAATTAATCAGCTACGCCGCACCCATACTTTGCCTTGTGGTGGCACCCTAGTCCTGACATATTCTTGCATGAACTCTAAGATCCCAAGAAAGCATACCACCATAACATCCATCCCAAACCAGAAACCATGCTTGCTTGGATTACCCAAGTCCCATATTACCATTAACCATGTTCATAATCTACATTATCCACAATCTCATTAATTCATAATTAAGTTGTTTCGTTGTTTTCCCATCCCATTTTATTTGAGCGAAGCAAAAGTAAAAAGCCCTTCCCGACTCTCTACCATGTGATACAACGATAAGGATGGTTCAACAAATCTAGTAAACTCCTATCATAGGTTTTCCCATCAAATTGACACAAGCATGTAGTTTTGAAACAAATCATTTAATAAAACTAGGATCAATATGTTCAAGGACACTTGCCTTGCTTTTGAGCTTGGTTACGGTTAAAGGCTTCAAAGTCTCCAAGCTGAAGGTCCTCAGCAGCACCCTCTAGAGCGAATCTTTCTATTCCGCGCAACAAACATACAAAATAATAATTACAATCAACAGATGCTCATATGTTACTCAATATGACATGAAATGCATGATCAATGCAAATGCCATGTGAAACTAGTTAATGAGTTACTACCATTGTTCATAAATCAGTTACAATGGTTTTTAATAGGTTTGAACAGGTTTCAAGTTTATTTAGCACAATTTAGAATTAATTTAGCACCAATTAAATCTAGAGACTGGACAAGTCTGCTAGGGACCGGACTAGTCCGCCCTTCGCGGAACTAGTGAATCAGGGTTTTCTACGATTTTCTTGATCTGCGAGATTTGGGAGAATTGGGGTTGAATTCACAATGAAAAAGAGAAAGTAGAAGGTGTACCACGTGTTTAGAACTACAAAGATCAAGAGTTTGGAGGCAAAACATGGATCTTGACGATCTAGGGTTGATAATGAAGAGTTGAGGGTGAACTGGTGATGAAGAACAGAAACTTGGTAAAGATCTTGTTCACTTGATCCTCTTTCGTTTCCTCCTCTTCTTCTTGCTGCTGGATCTCCTCTTGATGGAGGCTCCCAAGAACTTGGGTTTGGTGGTCTTTCAAAAGTGGCAAAGAGATGAGAAGTTGGGGCGTTGGGTTGTTTATATAGGGGTGGAGGTGTAGGGTTTGATGGATTTCGAGTTTGGGGGTGGGTGCAAGCCGGTGTGGGGTCCCACATGGGCTCCAAAAAGGTTAGACACGATGTCCTTGGGCCCACTTAAGGTAAAAACCGAAAACAAGTCGCGAAGGAAAAGATTTATTCGGAGTCGCGAGTACTGGACAAGTCCGCAATGGACCAGACTAGTCCAATAGCTAGTCAGAGAAAAAACAGACAAGTCTGGCGAAAATCGGACAAGTCCAATTTTATTCAGAGAACAAAATGGACAAGTCCGGCAGAAAACGGACAAGTCCGGACAGTTTTGTGGACTTTGCAAAATTTTCGAAGGATGGGGTGAATGGACTAGTCCGCACTAGACCAGACAAGTCCGAAAACATAACAGAGAGAAAACAGACTAGTCCACCGCAAAAATGGACATGTCCGAGGAGTGGTCAGAGAGAATAACGGACTAGTCCGCACCAAAAACGGACAAGTCCAAAATTCTCAGAACTTTTAGGTGCGGTTTTGCTTCTAATTCATTATAAACTTGTTCCTTTTTATGTTACTTAATTTTAAACATGTATTAGAATGTATGCAATGCATGATGTATGAAAATGAGGGTGTTACATGGTTATGGTTAGATTTCCTGGTGGTCAAGAAGTTAAGTTGTTTTAGGAATGTTTGGGATGTTCCTATGGTGTTTGGATGTCTTAAGATTGCTTCTATCTAAATATAGAACAGTCTTGATCAGTTATGGAAAATTTCGGTTGAAATTGAGTAGGATTAGAGTACTAGTTAGGGTTGAGTCGGCCTTGGGGCTCGTTATACAAATAAGGGAGGCGAGAGCTTGTAGAGCACGACTTTTGGGCTGTTCCTATTGTGTTTTGATCAATAAAATTTGTAGTTTTGAGTAGCTTTTGTGCCTTGTTCATCCAACTTGTTTTCGTCTGCCCGACCTTTCTTTGGTGTTTTTATCGTAACTCGAGTTCTACAGATCTAATTGACGTCATTCTTTTAATGTTGTCTTCACAACTCAATACTCTATCATCTTTGAAAATTTGATGGTCATTGGATTTCGTGTTTTTGAGTTACACGAGTTTCTTTGCAACATAGCATATATGTTTGCTCTCTGTTAGAACAGATTGACCTTTGCTTAGGGTTTTGGTCATAACTTGAGTTTTACTCGACGTTTTCTCGTGATTCTTGTTGTAGTGTCTTTGTGACTTTATTCTCTATGATATGCTATGGTTTGTCATGTTTTAAACACGTTGGAAACACGTGCACACACAATTTCTCTGTCAGATTGATTTTCTATCGAGGGGTTTTTGTTGCTTCCACTGAAGAACTTTTAATCTACCATTAACCACCCCCCCTCTTGTAGATTTTCACATGCTCTTTGATACTACACCCCGATGTCGTGTGAGAAGCCTACGGTTACGCAGATGAACATTCCACGTCTGGATCAAACGAGACTCCCGTTCTGGCTCCCTACAAGATGAATCGCCTTCAAACCTTCTTGAAACTTCTCCCCTTCTCGAGCTTCCTAGCAAGGAATTAGAATTACGGGAGGAGCGGGGGAAGAGGGGAAAGGAGGGACCATCGAAGATGAGAGGCTAAAGTGATGGGGAAGAGGAGACCTGCATCAGGCTATTTATAGCCCCATTGGAGGGGTTGGAGTGTGAGGTCTAGATGCTAAATATATTTTCAAATAGGTTAAAAGTGAGGGTTTACATGTAAAGTTTTGAATATACTATAGAAGCCCACATTGAAGTGTCCAAACTTGCGAGAACTCATTTTGGAATGCTCGAACATTGCCACATGTGAGTTGCACGTGTTTTCACTTTGGATTGTCTGAACTTTTAAAAGTTTTAATATTAACAATTACCTGCAATCAGTTCGGACTGTCCGAACTTGTTCAATGAATATCGAGAGTAACCGTTACTGCAGAGCAGTTGTGTGCACTGTTCGATCATACTATTTATGTTCAGTCACTCTATTATTTTAAGGTTGCAATGTTTAAACTTGCTTTACACTTATGGAAAGGATTTTCTATTACTTTTGGACTAAGTTTCTGATGGGTTTTAGTTGATAATGGGGAACAATATATTTCTATGTTTTGCAATATCCTTGTGAGGTTCTCACATAAGGTGATGTGGTTTTTGGACGAACGAGAGTCAAGTCGAGGACTTATGCTCAGAAAAGTTGCTTGTTTATTCATGAAAGTGCATCTACAAATCCGTTTGTGGGTTTTGGATGATTTATGACAAGCAAATGAGATCCTAACCACTTTGTTGAGATGAGCACAGGTTCTAATGAGAAAATGAGCAAAGTGCCAAAAAGAAAGGAGAATGAGGAGCAATGTGGAAAAGAGCTCAAGGAACAAGTGTAATAGATCATTGTGTATGGAGTGTGTTAAGGAAACACACCCCAAGAGCTCAAGCACAATTATTCTCACACATTGCACAAATTCATACAGGACTGGACTAGTCCGACTGACCCCGGACTAGTCTGATATCTTTCTGCACAAGATCGGACAAGTCCTCACAATGCGGACTTGTCCTCACAGTCCAGTTTTTCACTTACTAGACTAGTCTGATATCACCATGGACTATTCCGATCTCTCTCTAACTAAAATCGGACTAGTCCTCCCCTGTGTGGACTAGTCCCCAAACACTTCATGAGTTACACAAAATCGGACAAGTCCGATCCCACACCGGACTAGTCTGAAGATTTCCAGAACCAAAATCGGGCAAGTCCGCTCACAGTCGAACAAGTCCGATATTTCGGGACACCTAGGGTTTGCTTCACGCAGCACACCGGACTAGTCCGGTGTCCACCACGGACTAGTCTGATCTTTCTAAACCCTAACGGTAATTTTTGGGAACCCCATATAAATAGGTGTACACGGCCCATCTTTCAAATCTCTCGACCCCCTGCGCCGTCACACCTCCCAAGAGTCTCAAAAACACATCTCTCCATGAAATCAAACGCAACAAAGATCAATCCCTTAAGGATACACTTTGGATCATTGGAGAGACACGGTTCATCACTCATTGAGCTCTTGGTTTGATTCCCTAACACACTCATGTGGTTTTCATTGTGATCTTGAGAGTGTGTTCTTAGTGGTGTTCATATTGTAATCTTGGGGAGTCCTCAACGTGTGAGAAGGCCCCTTGAATCTGGTTATTTACCCTTTGTGATTAGTGAAGAGGATTGACCTCCGTGGCAATCCGACGAGGGTAGGGTTGGAGAAGACCCGATCCTTTTGTGGACGCCTCAACGTGGATGTAGGTTGCCTCAGTTGGAATCGAACCACGGGATAAAGTGCTTGTGTTCTTTCTTTGCGCACATTGTTCATACACTTCATACATATCTAGGGTTCCAACCAATCTTATTCACTTTAGTTTGAAACATTGAATATAAGATTAAATTGTGGTACATCCTAGTTCATAATTGTGTAACACTTCAATTACAAGTATATTTCCGCTGCATGCATCCTAGGATCAAGATAATCGATCAGATTTGATAAACATAGTCGGTACACACCGGACTAGTCTGCACTCGACCGGACTAGTCCGATATCTCGAGATTTGATCTGGTTGTTAAGTGTTGCAGGTTCTGACAGAAAATCAAAAAGGCTTATTGACCCCCCTTCTAGGCCACATTCAATTGGTATCAGAGCAGGACTCTTCCAAAGGAGACTAATCGCTCGAAGAGATCATGTTGGACATGAAGGACGTACACAAGAGCAACAACCAAGAGAAGGTTGAAGAAGACAAGAACCAAACATTGGAGAGACTCCACGAGGCCATTCAAGACTTCGAGGATGGCGATGAGGAGACGGTGGAACTAAAGGCGCTCCTAAGGAAGGAAACTCTTTCCAAGGGAAAAGTAAAGATTGAAGATGAGAAGAAGAAGAAGGGGAGTAGTCACACCGACTACTCCCGATTTCCTTTCAATTATGATCGTCTTAATTCTAGCAATAATCACTACCTATCTATTCCACTTGGAAAAGCCCCACATTTTGACAGCAATGACTACTCAATGTGGAGGCAAAACATGAAAATGCACTTTATTTCTCTCAATCCAAGTTTGTGGCACATAGTATGTATAGGAATAGATATCCCGGATGATGATGAGGAGCTCACGCCTAGCCAAGAGCAAGCAATCCATCGAAATGCCCAAGCTGCTGCAGTCATCACCACATCAATCAGTCGGGATGAGTTCACAAAGCTGGATGGACTCGAGATCGCAAAGGAGATATGGGATACGTTGCAAACCACATATCAAGGCGATTGTCATGTGCGAGAAGCAAAGCTTGAGATGTTTGAAGGCGAGTTGGGAAGATTCACCATCGAAGAAGACGAGTCACCACAAGATATGTACAACTGACTAAAGACGCTCATCAACAAGGTGCGAGCGAATGGAAGCAAGAAGTGGAACGACCACGAGGTGGTGAAGGTTGTTCTGAGAGCCTTCATGCCGCACAGTGTCACCTTGTGCTCAATGATACGAGAGAGCCCCGGGTACAAGAAGGTGACACCAGATGAGTTGCTTGGGAAAATTACCAACTTTGATATGATGGAAAAGCAGACCAAGCATGTTAAGTAGATTGCCGATCTCACCTCAGCAAAGAAGAAAGGGGTTGCTTTGAAGTCCACTCTCAAGCCCGTGTCTAAAGATGCTTCGAAGCTCAACTAGAAGAAGATGGTGACGATGAGAGCAGTGACTTGGATGAAGATGACATGATACTATTCATGAAGAAATTCAAAAGAATGATGAAGAAACACAAGGGGCTAAATCAAGTGAAGGGAAGTACAAGGAAAAATCAAGACCGAAGTTGAGGCGGGCATGCTATAACTGTGGCGAGTATAGCCACTTTATAGTTGATTGCCCATATGAAGAGAACAAAAAGAAGACCAAGGAAATGAAGCCTCAACCCAAGAAATTCTTCAAGAAGAAGAAGCAAGCCGAACAAGCGCATCTAGGGAAAGAGTGGGACTCAAATTATGAGTCCTCATCCGAAGAAGAAGAAGATATGGCTATCTTAGCCATCGAGAAGACATCCAAGAAGTCCACTCTCTTTCCTACTCTCGTCGCTTGGAAGGGGAATGGCACTTGCCTCATAGAAAAAGAAGGTAAACGCAAGGTAACGACCAAACCCTCTTCCTTGCATTCCTATTCTAGTGATAGTGAAATTGCTAGCGATAACGAAGATATGCTCATTGGCTTAGACAAGAAAACTGCTGCAAAAATGAAATTTTTACTTGATTAACTTGTTGAGAAGGAGAAGTTGATACATCATCAGGAAGACATGATTATCTCTCAAAAGGAGGAATATGTTGAACTCGACAGGCTTCTAGAACTTGAAAAGGAGCGAAGCAAGTAACTAGAGCTTGAGTTAGCTTCAAGCAAGGAAGCTTGCTTGGAGTTAAGCGACTCAAATGCTACAATCAAGGACAAACTTGCTAACCTAATCAAGGTTAATAAGATCCTTGAAGTACATGTTGAGTCACTCAAGCAATGTGACCATTCATCCTCTTCAAGCTCACGTTCTCAACCCCTTAAAACTGAAACTGCTTCTACTTGTGCTTGTGTTAAAGTTGACACCAGCTTGAAAGACAAGTCAACCTCTACCAAGGACAAGCATCCTTCGCAGAATGGCATATTTGACAATGAGAAGATTAAATATGCATGTAGTGCATACTTGGTCACAAGACCTCCAAATGTCAAATATGGCATTGGTTACTCTTATGGTGAAAAGCAACATGCTAGAAGCCATGAGAATAACAAGGAAAGCATTGCCTTTGTAAATGGAAGACCCTCTCAAACTGGAAAGTCCAAAGTTAACACACATGATAACCGGACTAGTCCGGTCCGGACACGGACAAGTCCGATCCTCCGGACAAGTCCGATCTCCCGGACTAGTCCTGTATATAAACAACAACAGTTGCTTTTTAGAACCTTTGATGCATATTATGTTTTACTGAGAAGTAATTTTTGAAAAGTTTATGCTCATTATGTTGGGCCACGCCATGGGAACATCAAATCTCATATGTGGGTTCCTAAATCCCTTGTGACTAACATAAAAGGACCCAAGCAAGCTTCGGTACCTAAAACCAAGGCATGATTTGTTTTTGTAGGCCTACTCCTCCAGTGGATCAAAATGGGTGCTAGACAGTGGCTGCACCAACCATATGACCAGAGAAAGAAGGATGTTCGTTGAGTATAAAGAAAACGAGGATCCAAGTGAGGGCATCTATTTCAGAGACAATAGCCAAGGAAAGGTGCTCGGTACCGGTAAAATTGTCATATCATCTCAACATACTCTTTCTCATGTGCTACATGTCGATTCCTTAGATTATAACCTGTTGTCCATATCTCAACTATGTGACAAATGTTATAATTGCTTGTTCACTAATGAGGATGTGACCGTCTCTAGGAGGAGTGATGGTTCTATTGGATTCAAGCGTATGTTAAAGGGAAAGTTTTACCTTGTTGACTTCAATAAGGATAAAGCCAAACTTGACACATGCTTGAATGCAAAGACCAACATAGGTTGGTTGTGCCATAGACGGTTAGCGCATGTTGGTATGAGGAATCTTCAAAAATTCCTCAAGCTCGATCACATCTGAGGTTTGAAGGATGTTGTTTTTGAGAAAACAGGCCTTGTAGCGCATGCCAAGCCGGGAAGCAAGTTGGAGCACCTCATCCCGCTATGAACGTCATGACTACAACAAGACCGCTCGATCTACTCCACATGGACTTATTTTGTCCAATTGCTTACATAATCATCAAAGGTAAGAAATATGGATTAGTAGTGGTTGATGATTTTTCTCTCTTCACTTAGATTTTCTTTTTACATGATAAGGCAGAAAAACAAGGAATCTTGAAGAAATTTTTCAAGCGTGCTCAAAATGGGTTTTCATTGACGATCAAAAACATTCAAAGTGACAATGGCATGGAGTTTAAGAACACACAAGTTGAGGAGTATCTAGATGAAGAAGGCATAAAGCATCAGTTTTCAGCACCTTACTCCCCTCAACAAAATGGAGTTGCCGAAAGGAAGAACTGAACCCTCATAGAGATGGCAAGAACAATGCTTGATGAGTACAAGACCTCAGATCGATTTTGGGCGGAAGCGGTTAACACCGCTTGCCACGCCATAAATTGCCACTCAAGAAGACATCCTATGAGCTACTCACTGGTAACGAGCCTAATATTTCATATTTTCGAGTTTTTTGTTCCAAATGCTATATCTTGAACAAGAAGCCTAGGACCTCAAAGTTCGCTTCAAAATCCGATGAAGGTTTCTTGCTTGGTTATGATTCGAACACTTACGCCTATCGTGTATTCAACAAGACCTCAAGACTTGTAGAAGTAGCACGTGGCGTAGTGTTCGATGAAACTAATGGCTCCCAAAAGGAGCAAGTTGATCCATGTGTGCTAGATAGAGAAGAAGCTCCTTGTCAAGCATTGAGAAGAATGGCGTTAAGCAAAGTTCGACCACAAGAACCACCTCTACATATGCATGAGGAAGATGAACCACAAGAGGAGGCCAACGATCAAGGGGGAGCTTCCACACAAGATCAACCTCAAAAAGACAAAAATAATCAACATGTCAATGAAGGCAACCATCTAGGGGGAGAAGAATATGATCATGAAGATTTAAGAAAGCAAGTGCCACACCCAAGAGTACACCAATGCGTCCAAAGGGATCACCCAATCGACAACATCATCGGTGACATCCAAAAGGGAGTAACTACTAGATCTCGCATAGCTAATTTTTGTGAGCACTAATCATTTTGTAACCTTTTTGGAACCGCGCATGGTTGAGGATGCATTGAAGGATCTGGATTGGGTAGTGGCCATTCAAGAAGAACTCAACAATTTCAAACGGAACGAGATGTGGGAACTAGTCGAAACACCCAAATTCAACGTCATCGGCACAAAATGGGTCTTCTGTGACAAACAAGACGAACACGGGGTGGTGACAAGGAACAAGGCACGACTTGTGGCCAAAGGGTATTCACAAGTCGAAGGTTTGGATTTTGATGAGACCTTTGCTCCCGTAGATAGACTTGAGTCTATTGGAATATTACTTGCATATGCTACTGACCATGATTTCAAGCTCTATCAAATGGATGTGAAAAGCGCCTTCCTCAACGGACCAATCAAGGAGGAGGTGTATGTGAAGCAACCCCACGGGTTTGAAGATGAAGAGTTCGCCGACAACGTATTTAAATTGTGTAAGGCTCTCTACGGCCTCAAACAAGCTCCCAGATCTTGGTATGAGTGTCTTAGAGACTTCTTAATTGAAAATGGTTTTATGATTGGTAAAGTAGATTATACTTTGTTTATAAAGAACTTTGACAATGATCTCTTTGTTTGTCAAATTTATGTTGATGATATAATATTTGGTTCAACTAACAAATCTTTTTGTTAGGAATTTAGTAAAATTATGACAGATAGGTTTGAGATGTCTATGACGGGAGAGCTAAAGTACTTCTTGGGATTCCAATTGAGGCAACAAAAGGAAGGGACGTTCATAAGCCAAACTAAGTACACTCAAGACATACTCAAGAAGTTTGGAATGGACAAGGCAAAGACCATAAAGACCCCCATGGCAACGAATGGCCACTTGGATCTCAATGAAGATGGACCAAAAGTCGATCAAAAGGTATATCGCTCCATGATTGGATCTCTACTCTAGTTATGTGCATCTAGGCCAGACATTATGTTGAGTGTATGCTTGTGTGCATGGTTTCAAGCCAACCCAAAAGAGTGTCATTTGACAGCCGTTAAGAGAATCTTGCGGTATTTGGTTCATACAACCAACCTAGGCCTTTGGTACCCCAAAGGTTCCAAATTCAATCTTATCGGTTACTCCAATGCAGAATATGCTGGATGCAAAGTAGATAGAAAAAGTACCACCGGTACATGCCAATTTCTAGGTAGATCACTTGTTTCTTGGTCCTCCAAGAAACAAAACTCCATTGCCTTATCCACGGCCGAAGCAGAGTAAGCTGCAGTCGGTGCTCAACTCCTTTGGATGCGACAAACTCTAAGGAATTACGTTTACAATATGAACCGCATTCCACTCCTTTGTGACAACGAGAGTGCCATTATAATTGCCCATAATCTCGTTGAGCACTCGAGGACCAAACACATAGACATCTGGCATCACTTTTTGAGAGACCATTCAATGAAGGGAGATATAGCCATTTCACATGTCAACACCGGAAAGCAACTAGCCGATATTTTCACCAAGCCACTTGATGAAAAATTCTTTTGCAAACTCCGAAATGAACTAAATATCATTGATGCTTGGAGTGTGGCTTGAAATCCTGTATACCTGAATGCTATCTTCAAATTCATTGATTTTGTTATGAAAATCATCTCTCTCAATTTTTCCGAAAAACTATGTCAATTACTAGATCCTGATGAATTATGATCATTGCTTGATTGTTGTATGCTTACTGATCATATTCATCAAGATTATTTGATTTGATTTGCCTCCCTATTTTCTTAATAAGTACCTTCGAATATATACAAATGGACTAAGATCATCTTGTCTGGTGACCACGGATATGTCTGTGGTTGCCCGGACTAGTCCGCGCGTGCAAACTAGTCCGCAGTGTGACGGTAAGGCCAGACTAGTCCAGTAGACCACGGACTAATCCGATATAGTCTCTGTAAAAGTTCGGACTAGTCCGATCATTTTCGAACTTGTCCGATTTTTCGTGTCCTTACCCTAGCCGCCGCCAAACTCTAATCTCCCTCACCCCACACTTGGCTCAAGCTTTCTCTCTCCATGCTCGAGCTCCCCAAGGCGATTCTTCGATTCCTCCATCAAAACCTCGCAAGTTTGGGTGGAAATTGACCTTCTTTGCATAGATATTGAAGACCACGGACTTGTCCAACCCTTCAACCCCAACATCTCCGAGAATCTAGCAATTTCGGTAAAATCTCATCCCAAACCCTAGAAATTGCTATTTCCTTCAAATGTGGATCAACTAGCTTGGTTCCTATCACCATATACATGCTTCCTTGATGTATTACATGTAGGCTAAGCTAGTTGTGCATTAGGAATCATCATTTGTCTCATAGATAGGGTTCTAGAGGTTGAACACTGGACTAGTACGACCCATGCATGGACAAGACCGGTCAACCAGACTAGTCCATGCCTGTACAACGGACTAGTCCGATTTTTCTAAACTCAACCCTAACTTCTCAATTCCTCAATACAATTCATTGTTATCTATTCTCAATGCCTTGTGAAATCTATTCTCAGGACAATGTCGAGCACCAACGGAGAATTCTCTGATTTCGAGGCTGAGATGGACCACGAAGCGGCGCCAAGAGCGCTCGTCCGAGCCGACTTCTTCTCCTCCCCAGGCTTGGCAGAAACTGCTCGCGAAGAAGCCAGCCTCCAAGGCTTCAGCGGGAGGTGGCCCTCGCCTAGCAAAGGGCAAGGGCAAAGGGATTGCATCGGGCCCGATTGGCCCCCTAAAGTTGTCAGCTCCAAGGGAAGGGTTTCGGGATCCCGTGGAGGAAAAATTCAGTTGCAAGGGCAGCGACACAGCTGCAAAGTTCAGGAATGTGGATTGCTACAGCCGTCCGAAGCAAGCTGCTGATGGGAGGTTTTGGAGCAACTTCCATGCAGACTTTACAAGTCTGTATATCTTCTGATGAAGACACCCGTGGTGCGCAGCCAATGAAGATGAAGATGACGAGAGGACCGACAGCGAGGCTTGAAGACCCTATGTCCCTCATCTCCTTCTTTTTGGTGTCTTGATGCCAAAGGGGGGGGGGGTTGAGGGGGAGTCTTAGAGTCTTGGGATTTAGCTATAGGATGCAAGGAGAGCTCTCTTTTTCTGTCTTTTGTCCTTTTGTGGGTTGTAAAACTTATTATATGCTCTTTTAGTACTATTGATCCTGTGAATTTTGAACTGCTTATGAAGATATTGATGAAATATGTGATTTTGCTCTAAGTATGACATATATGCTTGTTGTTAATGTGTTGATCTAAATTATATTGCTCTCATCATGATTATTTTTTCTATACACTTAGTTCTGCATCCCACCATAAAGAGTGCACATACGGATCATGTTTTCATTGCTTAACGTGTTTTCAACTAATATGTGTACACTTTATAAAAATCTCAACTTTTTATCATATTTTGTGAAATCTCAATTGGTTGTCATCAATCACCAAAAAGGGGGAGATTGAAAGTGCATCTAGCAATCCCTTGTGGGTTTTGAATGATTTATGACAAGCAAATGAGATCCTAACCACTTTGTTGAGATGAGCACATGTTCTAATGAGAAAATGAGCAAAGAGCCAAAAATAAAGGAGAATGAGGAGCAATGTGGAAAAGAGCTCAAGGAACAAGTGTAGTAGATCATTGTGGATGGAGTGTGTTAAGGAGACACAGCCCAAGAGCTCAAGCACAATTATTCTCACACATTGCACAAATTCATACAGGACCGGACTAGTCCGACTGACCCCGGACTAGTCTGATATCTTTCTGCACAAGATCAGACAAGTCCTCACAATGCGGACTTGTCATCATGTCCAGTTTTTCACTGACCGGACTAGTCCGATATCACCACGGACTAGTCCGATCTCTCTTTGACTAAAATCGGACTAGTCCTCCCCTGTGCGGACTAGTCCCCAAACACTTCACGAGTTACACAAAATCGGACATGTCCGATCTCACACCGGACTAGTCCGAAGATTTCCAGAACCAAAATCGGACAAGTCTGCTCACAATCAGACAAGTCCGATATTTCGAGACACCTAGGGTTTGCTTCATGCAGCACACCGGACTAGTCTGGTATCCACCACGGACTAGTCTGATCTTTCTAAACCCTGACGGTAACTTTTGGGAACCCCATGTAAATTGGTGTACACGGCCCATCTTTCAAATCTCTCAACCCCCTACGCCGTCACACCTCCTAAGAGCCTCAAAAACACATCTCTCCATGAAATCAAACGCAACAATGATCAATCCCCTGAGGATACACTTTGGATCATTGGAGAGACACGGTTCATCACTCATTGAGCTCTTGGTTTGATTCCCTAACACACTCCTGTGGTTTTCATTGTGATCTTGAGAGTGTGTTCTTGGTGGTGTTCATATTGTAATCATGGGGAGCCCTCAACGTGTGAGAAGGCCCCATGAATTTGGTTATTTACCATTTATGATTAGTGAAGAGGATTGGCCTCCGTGGCAATCCGACGAGGGTAGGGTTGGAGAAGACCCGATCCTTTTGTGGACTCCTCAACGTGGATGTAGATTGCCTCTGTGGGAACCGAACCCTGGGATAAAGTGTTTGTGTTCTTTCTTTGCAGACATTGTTCTTACACTTCATACATATCGAGGGTTTAAACCAATCTTATTCACTTTACGAAGAAGCATTGAATATAAGATTAACTTGTGGTACATCCTAGTTCATAATTGTGTAACACTTCAATTACAAGTATATTTCCGCTGCATATATCCTAGGATCAAGATAATCGATCAGATTTGATAAACCTATTGGTACACACTAGACTAGTCTGCACTCGACCGGACTAGTCCGATATCTCGAGATTTGATCTGGTTGTTAAGTGTTGCAGGTTCCGATAGAAAATCAAAAAGGCCTATTCACCCCCCCCCCTCAAGGCCACATTCAATTCATGTGCAGGTGGTTCTTGAGGTCAAGACATGACTTGTGATGGTGATCCATTGAACTAGTCTTCAGGACAAGATGAGGTTCAACAACCAATTTTGAGAGGAATTGTGGTTGAGTTGATCGGGAGGTTAGGCAACATGTTTGTGTCAAGAACAATGCATATGAAGGTATCGTGGATATTTTGGTAAGTGTTTGCACATGTTCAAGGGGTGCATGGACGTGGAAACATTGTTCCAAGGCATGGAGAAGAGTTATGGACGTGGAGATATGGCCAGAAAGGTCCAACCGGGTGGATTATGCACTAAGGCTGCGATAGAGGTAGTTATGGTTCATTTATGGAAAGTTTCGAGTTTGTTTTGGTTATATTTTGTGTCCAGCACGAAGTTGAGTTGTTTTAGGAATGTGTGGGACGCACCTAAGGTGTTTGGATGTCTTAGTATTCTTTTATCTACCTATGGAAGAGTCTTGAGCAGTTAAGAAAATTTACGATTGTCGGAGGGCTGTTCCGGCAATTCTCCTCGTACTACTGTTGGTAGCCCGTGGAGTTTGTAGTTCGGTATTGGGCGCGCAGAGATTCAGAACACGATAGCGAATAGACACAAGGATTTACGTGGTTCGGGGCGCCTGAGCGTAATACCCTACTCCACGGGATGTGTAGTTGTTGTATTGAGTGTCTGAGCACTTGTGAGTATGTGTCAGAGCTGAGTATGGGAGAGGTCTCAGAGTTTAGAGAGCCGTCCCCTGTGTATCGTCGACAGTCCTTTTATAGTACAAGGACTGGTCGTTACAGCGTTAGCCTAGCTCGACATGTGGCCCTGGCGGTTACTGATGCTTAATACACAATTAATGAGGTTAATTACCCTTAATAGCATGGTAACTAACCTTCACAGTGTCGTTACTGGTATTTAGGGCCTTCCGATCGTGTGTCATTAATATAGTATTAATGACACTTAATCGGATCTTGAAGTCTTTGATTGCCTCTTGAAGGTCCGAGCTGTTGGGGGTCCACCAGTCTGATTGTTGAGGCTGAAGGTCCGGCGGTTGGACACGTGGCAGCATCGGAGCTTTCCGTCTGGGACGGGTAGGTCCAGTGTAGATGTACACGTGTTGGTACTGGAGCTTCCCACTGTCGGGGGTTAGGTCCGGGGGTGCCGCACAGGTGTTTAGCCCGGAGCTATCTTAGGTGTGGGATGTAGGTCCGGTTGCTGTATACAAGTGGCAGCACTAAGACTAACCATAGATGGGAGGCAGGTCCGGTCCCGTATGACACATGGGGCCTTCGCAGGTCTTCAGCTCAGACAGGTGAAGTTCATTTGGTCTTTTTGTAGTCCCAAGAGGTATACGGTACGGAGGGTACTGACAGTGGCCCCTTGGACCCACCTCTGGGAGAGACCTTTTTGGATGAAGTCATGCTGCCGCAGGTGGGTCCATCCTTCAGTTTTTGAGTCGTGTCTTCAAGGTTCTTCGGATGCGCCGTTGGCGGTAGTTCGAGGTTAAACCAACGCCACGTGGCATATCCAGGATGCGGCAGGTGAGATCTGAGCGTGCGGATCTCACGCAATTGAAGGTCGCCGATTCCCGATACAAAAACCGTATCGGTTCCACGCGCCCTGTCAGGCTGCCACCCTCAGGCTTCCCGCCTTTCATGATGACAACCATTCTCCTGGGGTAAGGACCTCGACTTGATTGTCGGGATGGCCCTGGGCCCCCTTGTCATTGGCAGGGTGGAGTTTTTGAATTGTATCATCGGCTCCTCTACGGTTTCCATCCAAACATTGTTGGGGCTTACTTAAGAAGGAAAGCGCGCACTGTTTGGGGATTCTTCATGCCTTCATCTGAACTTGTGCTCAAATCCTCCAAACTTTTGCTCGCTTTTCCTTTCTTGCCACGCTGTGCCGCGATGAAGTTGGGACTCCCCAAGAGCCGCATCGAGAGCAAGAAGTAATTGTCTCGGGTCCGGACCTACATAGGATGGTCCATTGACTCCTTCGACAACAACATTCGCTGCGGCAAGCTTCCCTTCGAGAAGGAGCGAGCCAGAGTTATAGTGTACTTCCTTGGGTATGCCATGGCGGGTTTGATCCCGCCTTTCTCCACTTTCTTTCTGATGCAGCTTGATTTCTATGGTCTGTAGCTCCACCACCTGGCCCCCACTCGATCTTGCTAGTGGCGACTTTCGTCCAATTTTGCAAGATGCGGGTGGGCGTGCCCCCTTATGTGGAGTTGTTCCGGACTTTCTTCACTGTCCACCCAACAGGGAAGAGTGATGAGTTCATCGGCTTCTACTACTTCGTGAAGCGGAAAAACTCTCCCCTAAAGTACTTGAGGTCCTTCCCTTCTTGCAAGTGGGAAGACTGGAAGAAAGACTGGGTGGTCATCACTGTCGAGGGACACGAGAGGTTGGAGCTGCCTCAAGGTCTTCCTCGCGTTGACACCGACACTTGGAGTGACGTGCTGGAGCTGTGGAGGGAGTACAGGCCCATCTGGACAGAATCCAGGAATGTGTCAAAGGTGGGGTGACCCCGCAGATGGTCTTCAACAACTTCTTAACGAACAGGTGGGCGCTGCTAAGGGCTAGGAGCCGGCCTGCCTGGGCCTTCAACAGTGAGATGGACACTAACCGCATTGAGGTCGGCTTGGACACCAACTTGACCGGTGAAGCCTTGAAGACCCATCTCAAGAAGTTCCAGCCTGGGAACATCGGCCCTGGCAACGTGTCTCCACCAGCGGCCTTCGTGCCTCTGAATATGATACCAGAGGAGTACAGAGAGCTCCAGAGGAAGATGCCGCTGTTGGACGACTTGGGCCTGGTGGAGAGGCGATCAACCTCCGTGGTGGCAATCCCCAGAGCTTCTGAAGGAGGCTCCTCTCACACCCCAAATCCAAGAACCAAAGTCGTAGTCAAGGGCAAGGAGTTGGCCGAGCCCTCGGGCCACAAGAGGAAGCTGAAGCATGCCAACGGGAGGTCCGTCAGACCTGCTCTTTCCACGACGGCTCCTTCTACCCGGCGGAGAATGTCTTCAGTGGCGGCAACCACTCATGCATCAGCATCTCCCTGGGGTGCTAGCTCCGGCCATGTGGCTCCAGTACTAGGGCCAGCTGAGGGCTCCAGTTCCAGGGGTCCTTCTCAGCCGAGGGGGGCCTAAATCGAGGCGACGCTGACGGCAGCAGCAAGCTCTGGGGAACCTTCCGGAGCTACCACGCTGGTGGCGACAGGGTCCGGCTCCGAGCGTCCGAGGAAGAGGTTCCGCGCTAGCTGGAGCGGAAGCCTTCCAAGGTAAATTTAATTTTTTACACCAGTTCATTGTTTTTTGTTGTAATTGTGTTTTGAGTTTCTTCGTCTCTCATCCACAGAGTGCCCAAGAGAGGGGCTGAAGCTCCAGTTCCTGCAGCAGCAGTTGAGGCTGTGTAGTCGAAAGCTCCAGCTCCAATCCCAACGCCGCCCCAATAGGTGGCTGAGGCTGCAACAGCTCCGATGCCGGCTATCGCGGTCCTGGACCTCAACTCATCCCCAGAAGCTCCCGTGGTAGCGCCGGACCATGGGAATGAAGATGTACCAGTGGCACCAGCCCTGGAGGTTGAAGATCCAGATTTGTATGTTGAGATGACAGACGCTCCAGTCTTAGAGCCGGAGGTAGCTGCAGTCCCGACCCTAGAGTTGGATGTTGTTGAAGCCCCGACAGTGGAGTCGGTGGTTGATGAAGCCCCGATGGTAGAGCCGGGTGTTGATGAAGTTCTGGCGATAAAGTCGGTCGTCGAAGAAGTTCCGGCACCCGAGCCGGTTGCTGCAGAGGTGCTGGCGCCTGAGGCCCTAATGGTCGAAGCGTTAGCACCTAAGCCGGCGGCGGAGGAGGTTCCAGCATCGGAGCCAGAATTGGCTTTAGCTCTGGCCGAACCTTCAGCGCCTGCCCCGAAGGTGGTGGTCCCGGAGGTGACCGCGCTTGAGCCAGGTTGCCTAGATGAAGCTGCCGGCCCCCCGCCTGAGGGGCCAGTTGTTGATGACCTGGCCGCGGGACCTTCGGAGCCAACTCCGGAGGTCGAAACTTCTGTTGTAGGACCTTCCTCGACAGCGGCTGAGGCTATCTCGTTGGATGGCCCTAGTGTTGTGCAAGCCCAGGGGGCCGCTCTTGTAGAGTGGGACCCAATTTTTGTCACGGAGAACCCGCTGGACCCAGCGAAGAGGACCCCGGCAGGTCCGGACCTGATCCCTCTGTCGTTGTCTATTGACAACACGTGCTGCAGTCTTTGTCAGGTCCAGCTGGCATTTTACCACGACAGCAAGGCCCTCGAGGAGGAGCGCCAAACTCTTAGGAGGTGGCACAACCGGCTCCAATTTGAGACCAAGCTGGCGCAGTTGAGGCTCGCTGATGACAAGGAGTGGGTGAAGAATGAGAAGGTCCGGTTGGAGTACTGGGGTAAGCTGCTGGACTAGAGCAAAAGCATGGTGCGATCCCTCGACAACCAGTCCCGGGCCATCCACGAACAGGCCGTAGCTGCTAATAACGCGGCGAATTGTAAGACCTATGTGTGCTGAATACATTGGCTTGTAGTGAATACACTTTGCTTTGATGATAAAAGTTTTAAATATCACCAAAACACCTTTTTATCAAGGTCCGACTCTAGCTCCGAGCTATAGCAAGGTCCGACGGTAGGTCCGGCTTGTTTTGAGTAGCTCCGGCTACGTTAGATGCTAGGTCCGGCTTCTTGGTATGGTCCGACTAGCTTTGGTTAGCTCCGGTGAGCTTTATCTTTAGCCCCAGCATGCTTTTGCTAAGCTCCGACATACTTTGTCTAGCTCCGGTTTTGGGTTGACTAGTTTTGACTAGTTTTTTGGTAAGCTCCGGTGCTAGGATCTACTAGCTTTGGTAAGATCCAGCGCTAGGTTCTACTAGCTTTTGTTAGCTTCGGCTCAAGCTTCGAATTGCTCTGGCAAGGTCCAAAACTTGACTGCAATGCTTCTGCTTTTCATTTGCATTGTTTCATACTTGCTTTACATGATTGGAAAGATTGCTTAGTATTCATTTGCTAAGTTTTTGGTGCGTTTTGGTTGATATGGATGATATCGTGTTACTGTGGTTTTGCAACATGCTTATGTGAGGTTCTCACATAAGGTGTTGTGTTCGGAACTAAATTGAGTCAAGTTGAGGACTTGGGCTCGTATGGATTGTTTGTTTGTTCATGTGCAGGTGTTGCTTGAGTTCAAGTCATGGCTGGTGACGGGATCCATTGGACTAGTCTCAAGGAGGAGATGAGGTTCCAACAACCAAGTTCGGGAGGAACTGTGGTTGAGCTGATCAGGAGGTCGCGCAGGATGATTGAATCAAGGGCAGTGCATATGAAGGTCGAAGGAAGGTGTTCGCACGTATGCATGCGGTGCATGACGTGGCAATATGCTTCTAGAGACGACTTTGGGGCTGTTCCTCTTGTGTTCTATTGAATAAAATTTGTAGTTTGAAGGAACTTTTTGTGCCTTGTTTGTCCAACTTGTTCCAGACAAGTTTTACTCGTCGAGTTTCTGGACAGCACTACCTTTCATCCATGGTTTTATCATAACTCGAGTTTCACAGATCCAATTGACGTGATTCTCTTTGGGTTGTCTTCTAAACTTGATTATCTATCATATATCAAAATTTCACGGTCATTGGATTTGTGGTCTATGATCTACACGAGTTTCTTTGCAGCGTTCCAGAACTGTTTTTCCTCGGGTAGGGCAGTTTGACCTGTGTTTGATCCTTCGATCATAACTTGAGTTTTTCTCGACAGATTTAAGTGATTCTTGTTGTGTTGTCTTCGTGAGATGTGTCTCTCTGATATCTATCACTTTTGTCATGGTGAAACACGTTTAGATTAGTCTCATACACGATTTCTTTAACAGATCGTTTTTCTGTCGAAGGGGTTGGGGTTTAATTGTTTCCGCTGTGTAAGATTTTTAAATCTACCATTCACCCCCCCCCTCTGGTAGCTTTTCACGTGCTATTCAATCCTACAATTGGTATCAGAGCCACGGTGCTCTAATCTTTGAGATTTGCACGTGTTTTTGACTAATCATCATGGAGAAGTACTCCGCCAAACCTTGTGTGTTTTCTGGTATTGATTTCCAGGTTTGGAAGGCACGCATGGAGGCTTTCATCCAGGCATAAGGCTTTGCAATATGGGAGAAGGTGTATAATCCTTATGAAGTGCCACCCAATGATCAAGTCACGGCCACAAACCTAAGGGACATCGACAACAACAACAAAGCCCGAAACTTGATCATCCAAGGACTCACTCAAAGCGACTTGGATCGTGTCGCACACCTCCGGTCAGCATACGATGTTTGGAGAGCTCTCTGTGATTATCATGAAGGCTCCAACACAATCAAGGAGGTAAAACAAGATATGTTCAAAAAGGAATACATGTGTTTTGAGATGCAACCAGGTGAGTCTATCGATGACCTCTTTGCTCGTTTCAATAAAATTCTCAGCAACTTACGTAGTGTCAATGTTAATTTTTCTGATGCTGAGAATGCTAGACAACTTCTTAGTGCATTATACATGTCAGTTTGGGAGATGAAAGTAACATCCATTCGTGAATCAACTGTCATGAGTTCTCTTACATTAGATGTACTTTATTCTAAACTAAAAACTCATGAAATTGACATCCTAGAACGTAAGAACCCAAACAAGTCTATTGCATTTGTCTCACAACGTTATATGTCTAGCTCCGGCAAATCATCATCTTGCAATACTCTTGCTTTGTTGTCCTCGCTAACCGTGGAACAGATCGAAGAATTTCCAGAAGAGGAGTTGGCACTCATCTCTTCTAGATTCTCAAAAGCATTGCAAAATGTGAGTACTAGAAGGAGAGGAAGCTCCGGACCTCAACGCTGTTTTGAATGTGGTAAAACAGGACACTTTCATACAGAATACCCTAACCTTTCAGGTCCGACCACCCGAGAAGAAAAACAAAGCAAGGTCCGGACCTCCTCTGGAAATTCCAACAAGAAGAAGAAAGGTACCATAGGACGCAAGATGATCAACAATTTCATCACCGCGCTTCAAGAGTTCAGTTCAAGTGACATAGACTTTGAAAGTGATGAAGATGATGTTGACCTGGCCAACATATTCTTCATGGCGGGCAAAACAAAATCAAGATCAAGTCAGGAGGATGCAGAACACGGCAGTGAAGACGATGAGGTATGTTCTACCTGCAATGAAATGTGTGATGCTATTTCTCGTGCAACTATTATTGTCAAGAAAAAGGACAAAAAACTTAGGGATAATGCTGCTAAAATTGAATCACTAGAATCTGAAATTAACCGTTTAAAAACTTTGATTCCTAGTGATGATGCATGTCCCTCATGTGACTTAATCTATGAACAATTGTCCATATTAATAAGTGCACACTCCTCCACTCTAGATAGACTTGATGAAGAAATTAAAAAGAACAAAGAGCTTGCAGCACTTAATGATAAAAACTTGAAAGATGCTAGCTATTCTACAATTGACTTGCATTGTTCTACTTGTGATGATCATGATAAGAAACTACAGGATGCTATGAATGAAATTTCTATATTGAACAATGCTTTACGTTCTCATGAAGTTAAATTTTGTTCCAATTGCAAATTAAAAGGAAAAACTTCATGTGAAAATTGCCTTGATCTGTCCAATAAACTTGATGACATGCATAGGACATTAGATCGGTTTTGTAATGGGAATAAGAACCTAAACTTGCTGCTGAATTCTTCCAAGTCTTGCAATAATAAAACTGGTTTAGGTTTTGATTGTCATGCTCATGCTAAGGCACATCCACTTAAAATTGTAAAGTCATTAGGAAGTGGTTTGATTCAAATAGTTCCTAAACAAAAAGGAGTGGTTTTCAAATCTGCAGGAGTGTCTCATTCGGTTCCAAATAAAAATATTGCTTGCTCATCTAGACATGAACACAAAGTTAAATTTCATTGTACCTTATGTGGTAGAGATGGTCATGTCATAGATTTTTGTTATAGACTAGCTAAACAACATAAAAAGGAAAGAAAAATTGCTAGATCATATAACTTTCATGCAATTAGAAAAACACAACCTGCTTTAGTGAGTCCGAAATTTGAAAAGGTAGCTTCCGGACCTTCTGGTAAGAAATCCGCAAAAGCAGCTCTGATAGTTCCGATAGCTCTGAGAGCTCCCAGACCTTCTGTTGTTTCCTTCAGAACTTCAGCTTTTTTTTCCGGAGCTTCAGCTTTGTCTTGTGGAACTGCTGCTTTTACCTCCGGAGCTACTGGTTTTTGTGCTAAAAGAGTTAAGAATAGAAAACCTCAAACTTCGACTCATAAACCTGCTGTTTTATCTCAGCCTTCGTGTGCTTTTCCTGCTGCACATTGTGTGACTCAGTACTGGATACCTAAATGCCTTTTGACTAACCCCAGTATTGAGTCATCGACGTATTGTGCTTTTATGTAGGTTACACATTTGAGGAAGGAGAACATTTGGATTGTGGATTCAGGTTGCTCACGCCACATGACCGGTAACAAAGATTGGTTCTCCTCCCTCTCTTTTGTGTCACGTGTAGAGAATGTTACTTTTGCCGATAATTCTTCAACTCCTATAATTGCTAAGGGTTCGGTTAGAGTAAATGATCAATACACTTTGAAGGATGTGGCACTTGTAAAAAATTTTAAATACAACTTGCTTTCTGTTGCACAATTGCTAGATGAAAATCTAGAAATTATTTTCAATAAAAACTGCTGCAAAGTTGTAGATTCAAATAGTGAGCTTATTTTTAACATGTCTCGGTTTGGAAGAGTTTTTAAAGCTGATTTTGATATGTCTTCCTCTAAGCATAGGTGTCTAGTTGCTAATGATTCAAAGGACTTATATTTTTGGAATCGTAGACTTGGTCACGTAGGCTTTGATCACCTAACGCGTGTTAGTGCTCTTGATCGCATACGTGGGCTGCCTAAGCTTAAAGGGGACAAAGAAATTGTGTGCCCTTCTTGTAGACATGCTAAGATGGTTGCAGGTTCACATACTCCTCTCACAATGATCATGACAACTGAACCATGTCAACTTTTGCATCTTGACACCGTAGGACCTTCACGTGTTCAATCCTTCAGAGGTAAATGGTATGTTCTTGTTATCGTTGATGATTACTCTAGATACTCTTGGGTTTACTTTATGGCGTCTAAGAATGAAGTTTTTAGTCACTTTAGAACTTTATTTCTTAGATTATCAATTGATCACCCAGGATCATTAAAAGCAATTAGAAGTGATAATGGAACTGAATTTAAAAATCAATCTTTTGATCACTTTTGTGCTGAAAATAGAATAGACCATCAATTTTCTTCACCATATGTACCTCAACAAAACGGTGTTGTAGAAAGAAAGAACAGAACCTTAGTTGAGATGGCTAGGACTATGCTTGATGAATATCAAACTCCTAGGAAATTTTGGGCTGATGCGTTAGCAACCGCTTGTTATGTCTCAAATCGTGTTTTCTTGCGTGCTAAGCTAGGTAAAACACCATATGAGCTTCGGTTTGGACATAGGCCTAGTGTTACACACTTTCGGGTCTTTGGTTGCAAATGCTTTGTTAAGAAACATGGTAATCTTGATAAATTTGAACCTAGATCCATTAATGGCATGTTTCTTGGTTATCCATCTCATACTAGAGGCTACCGTGTGCTTTTACTTGACACTAACAAAATTGTGGAGACTTGTGAAGTGTCTTTTGATGAAGCTAGCCCAGGTACTAGCTCCGGTGTTGCAGGACCAGATCTGTATCCTCAGGGGGAGGGTATTTTTGAAGATGAAGAAGAGCCGGTGATACTGCCTAGTAGTTCTGAAGCTGACACGTGTCCAGCTCCGGACATTGAACAAGCTCCGGCTATCACCTATGCTGGTCCTGATCATCCTCAAGCCACAAGCTCATCGATTTGTGATGAACATGAAGAAGAAGCTTGTGAGACATCTGTTCCCCTACGCTTTTACAAAGATCATCCCCCACAACAGATTATTGGAAGCTTGCATGAACAAGTCACACGGTCCAGGTTTTGCAATCCAAACTCTCATGCTCATTCTGCTTTTGTTGCTTCTTTTGAACCCAAAGATATATCACACGCACTCACTAATGAATCTTGGATTATTGCCATGCAAGAAGAGTTAGAAAATTTTAAAAGAAATAATGTTTGGAAACTTGTACCTCCACCTCAAGGTCACACTTTAATTGGAACTAAATGGGTATATAAAAATAAACAAAGTGAGGATGGGGTTGTGGTTAGGAATAAAGCTAGGTTGGTTGCTTAAGGTTTCACTCAAGTTGAAGGTCTAGATTTTGATGAAACTTTTGCTCCTGTTGCTAGATTAGAAGCCATAAGAATTTTGTTAGCTTTTGCAGCATCTAAAGGCTTTAAGCCATATCAAATGGATGTTAAAAGTGCTTTTCTTAATGGCTACATAGATGAGGAGGTTTATGTCAAACAACCACCGGGTTTTGAAAATCCAGATTTTCCTAATCATGTTTACAAATTGTCCAAAGCCTTATACGGTCTCAAACAAGCCCCTAGAGCATGGTATGATAGGTTAAAAACATTCTTACTTGAAAAGGGGTTTACCATGGGCAAGGTTGATAAAACTCTTTTTGTGCTTAAACATGGCAATGACTCATTATTCGTTCAAGTGTATGTGGATGATATTATCTTTGGTTGTGCTTCTCATGATTTTGTGTCCAAGTTTTAAGCAATGATGAGTTCCGAATTTGAAATGAGTATGTTGGGTGAACTCACTTACTTTCTGGGGCTGCAAATCAAGCAAACCAAGGAGGGTACCTTTGTGCATCAAACAAAGTATACCAAAGACCTCGTAAGGCGCTTCAACATGGACAAAAGCAAGCCTCTTAGGACACCAATGGGAACAGAAACAACACTTGAACTTGATGAAGATGGTGAATCCGTGGATCAAAAAGAATATAGAAGCATGATCGGATCACTTTTGTACCTCATGGCATCAAGACCGGACATACAATTCAGCGTATGTCTTTGTGCACGGTTTCAAGCTTCCCCACGTGTTTCACATCGTCAAGCCGTCAAAAGGATTCTCAGGTACTTACATGGAACCCAAGAATTGGGCATTTTTCTTCCTTCTTCCTCAACCGTTACTTTGAAAGCTTTTTCGGATGCTGATTTTGGAGGTTGTAGCATTGATAGGAAAAGTACTTCCGATGCTTGTCATTTTCTTGGTAATTCTCTTGTTGCTTGGTCCTCTAGAAAACAAAATTCAGTTGCACAATCCATAGCCGAATCTGAATATGTAGCTGCTGCTAGTGCTTGCTCACAAATTCTTTGGATTATTCAAACACTTAAGGACTATGGGGTTGATCTAGATAGTGTTCCACTGTTTTGTGATAACACTATTGCTATTTGCATTGCCAAAAACCCCGTGCAACATTCTAGAACTAAGCACATTGATATTAGGTATCACTTTCTCCGAGATAACATTGAAAAAGGAAACATTGTGCTTCACCATGTAGATACCGAACATCAATTGGCTGACATTTTTACAAAACCTTTGGATTTCACTCGTTTTTGTTTCATTCGTAGTGAAATAGGGGTTATGCATCCTCATGGCTTAAATTGAGGGGGAGTTTTGAAACTTGGGAAGTCTATGTGTGAATCTGAAATTAAAATAATATGGGCATAGTATTTCATACATATATGACTCTGTGATTCCTTTTACATGCTGAAAGTTCTTACTACATTACTCGTGTTATAGATTTTGTTGTTTTTGCCATGTCTAGTAATTGGAATAATTACTTACACTAAATCTGGTCATGGTCGAACTTTCTTGCTGTTTTGAACTTGTTGCATGCTCACAAATGCTCTTAATCATTAAGAATTTATCAAGTAATCAACTCACATGTTGAGTTTTTATGAACAAATATAAATTGAGAAAAGATCAAGAGAATATGCATGCATCGCACTTCTTCTTTTGAGATGGCTTGTCATTGCACTTAGATATGAACTTGGAAGAAGTTGTGTATGACTAAAACCATGTCCTTAAGCTTCTGATTGTCAAATGACATAGGCTTGTCTTGGTTGGTTAGAATAAGGCAGATGCGCATATAATCTCTTGCAAATATCATATGATCTAAATTTATGCTTTGAAAAATAATAAAATGCAGCAACTAGTGTCATGCTATTAGGTTTTGAGATAGTTAAGTCTGTGAGATCATGACTTGCTTAAATTGAAAATTACATTTGATCTCTAGCATGGCTTACACTACCTTATGTATTTCATTGATGTGATAATGTAAGGTACTTGATAGTATGACTTGGATGAGCTCTTTTCATATGTATATGTTATAATATGCTCATAACAACTAAAGTTGGAGAGAAAATTTGTTTATATGCTCATGACTTGCTGAATACATTGTCAAAGGGGGAGAGATAATCATGAAAAGAAAGAGAATAAGGAGAGATAATAAAGGGGGAGAGATAATGACAGATAATATGGGATAACTTTTCTTCTCATTGTACTTTTGATTTACAAAGGGGGAGAAATTGCTTTCAAAACTTTTATGTGAATAAGCCAATGTTTGGATTTTAAATGGTGTTGCCAATGCATTCATCAAGGGGGAGATTGTAAGACCTATGTGTGTTGAATACATTGGCTTGTAGTGAATACACTTGGCGTTGATGATAAAAGTTTTAAATATCACCAAAACACCTTTTTATGAAGGTCCGACTCTAGCTCCGAGCTATAGCAAGGTCCGACGGTAGGTCCGGCTTGTTTTGGGTAGCTCCGGCTATGTTAGATGCTAGGTCCGGCTTCTTGGTAAGGTCCGACTAGCTTTGGTTAGCTCCGGTGAGCTTTATCTTTAGCTCCGGCATGTTTTTGCTAAGCTCCGACGTACTTTGTCTAGCTCCGGTTTTGGGTTGACTAGTTTTGACTAGTTTTTTGGTAAGCTCCGGTGCTAGGATCTACTAGCTTTGGTAAGCTCTGGCACTAGGTTCTACTAGCTTTTGTTAGCTCCGGCTCAAGCTCCGGGTTGCTCTGGCAAGGTCCAGAACTTGACCGCAGTGCTTCTGCTTTTCATTTGCATTGTTTCATACTTGCTTTACATGATTGGAAAGATTGCTTAGTATTCATTTGCTAAGTTTTTGGTGCATTTTGGTTGATATGGATGATATCGTGTTACTGTGGTTTTGCAACATGCTTATGTGAGGTTCTCACATAAGGTGTTGTGTTCGGAACTAACTTGAGTCAAGTCGAGGACTTGGGCTCGTATGGATTGTTTGTTTGTTCATGTGCAGGTGTTGCTTGAGTTCAAGTCATGGCTGGTGACGGGATCCATTGGACTAGTCTCAGGGAGGAGATGAGGTTCCAACAACCAAGTTCGGGAGGAACTGTGGTTGAGCTGATCAGGAGGTCGCGCAGGATGATTGAATCAAGGGCAGTGCATATGAAGGTCAAAGGAAGGTGTTCGCACGTATGCATGCGGTGCATGACGTGGCAATATGCTTCTAGAGACGACATTGGGGCTGTTCCTCTTGTGTTCTATTGAATAAAATTCGTAGTTTGAAGGAACTTTTTGTGCCTTGTTCGTCCGACTTGTTCCAGACAAGTTTTACTCGTCGAGTTTCTGGACAGCACTACCTTTCATCGGTGGTTTTATCATAACTCGAGTTTTACAGATCCAATTGACGTGATTCTTTTTGGGTTGTCTTCTAAACTTGATTATCTATCATATATCAAAATTTCACGGTCATCGGATTTGTGGTCTATGATCTACACGAGTTTCTTTGCAGCGTTCCAGAACTGTTTTTCCTCGGGTAGGGCAGTTTGACCTGTGTTTGATCATTCGATCATAACTTGAGTTTTTCTCGACAGATTTAAGTGATTCTTGTTGTGTTGTCTTCTTGACTTGATTCTCTCTGATATCTATCACTTTTGTCATGGTGAAACACGTTTAGATTAGTATCATACACGATTTCTTTAACAGATCATTTTTCCGTCGAAGGGGTTGGGGTTTAATTGTTTCCGCTGTGTAAGATTTTTAAATCTACCATTCACCCCCCTCCTCTGGTAGCTTTTCATGTGCTATTCGATCCTACACGAATGATCACGGGGAGAAGCTCAGTACCATCCATGACAGCCTCGTCAAGCACTGGGAGGCCCTTGAGGAGCGGGAGAAAAAACTCGAGGATGAAGAGAAAAAACTCCTGGAGCTGCAGGATGACCTCATGAAGAGGGAGGAAGAGCTTACTTAGAGGCTAACTCTGGGTGACAAGAGTCTCGCGGGGCGCACCAAGAAGTTGGATGAGCGCTGCGAGAAAGAGGAGAAGAAGGCCCGGCAGCAAGGACAGGACCTCCACAAGAGGGAGGATGAAATTGCTGCCAGGGAGAAGAAGGTGCAGGGCAGGGAGAAGGACCTGGTCTACCGCCAGAACAAGATCCACCTCCGGGAGGAGGAGCTCAGTAAACTCGAAAGGCAGGTTGCTAAAAAGATTCAGCAGAACACCAAAGAGGTTGAGCGCCTCGCCCGCGAGAATTCAGAGCTTGCGGCGACCCAAAGATCCTTGGAGGAGATGCAAGGCTCAAGGGCTACTGAGTCCCAACAAGTTTGGGACGTCTTGGGCAAAGCCAAGGACGTATTGATGCCAATGGGTTTTAGTCCCGTGTGTCCGTATGATCCGGAGCCGGAGTTGGACCAGGCGTTGCAGGTGTTGAGTTCGGTAGGCAACAAGCTCACCAAGATGGGCAATGTCATCGTGGACCAGCTGGAAACCGTGGGACAATCCCTGGCGAAGAACGTTGCAGAATTCGTGCTGACGTGCTACTCAAGTCGGGACCCTCAGTTCCCACTAGACCTGGTGCTTGAAGGCCCCATCGACGGAGAGGGAGAAGCTGCCAAAGCCAGCGTGTTGGAGGTTGCCCCGAAGGTCACCTCGTTCTTTCATAGGGTCTAGGACTCTCTCTTTGTATCTCCCGCTTGTATCCTCTCTTCTTTCTCTCCAATTTTGTAATCTCTTGTCTCCAGATGAATGAAATCCAAGTTTTTATGAATTTCATTTTTTGTCTTAAACATCTTTGTCTCACTTGGCCCCCTGGTAGATGTACACAACTTGATTGTGAACATGTACCAAGAGGATGTAACAATTGTTGAAGACTTGGGTGCTTCAAACCTGTAGAGCGTAGGTCCAAAGTCATCGATAGTAGAGGCCCCCTAAAGTTGTCGGAGCTTAGTAGCTCCAGCATTGACCATCGTCGGAGCTTAGTAGCTTCGGCAACAGTCTCCATCAACACGTAGAGCGTTGATAGCAAGTCCTCTGGGGTGTCAGAGCTTGGTAGCTTCGACAGTGACCTCTGTCAACACGCGGTGTGTCGACAGCAGACCCCACTGTGGAGTCTTCCCACCATCTTTTCTTCACATTGACGACTGGCCCCCTGGCTTTACTGGAGCTTAGTAGCTCCAGCGATGCTTGCTATCAATGTTTGGAACATCGACAACAAGCCACCTTAGGGGATGTCAGAGCTTTGGTAACTCTGGTCATTCAGCATCATCATGGGATCTTTATTTTTCCTACACATTTAAGTTAGGGAAAACAGTAAAATCCATTCCCTATAGATAACTCAATTGCGACTTACTATTCCCGAGAAAGTTTTAGGTCGAACACAATTCTAAATACAATCAAGTGCACTGGCTTGTTTCCTCTAGGTCCGATCGTTTCTGGACTCGCCTTACTTCGGCCTGCCGGGGTGTAGGTAGAGTGGCTTACTTATGGTGCATGACCAGGCTAAGTCGATAGCACACTCCGAACCTAGATTGGCTTGGCAGCATTCAGACGAGTAGGCCATTGACAATGTTTCGACCCGGAAGAATAGACAATGCAACTCGAATTATACATGAATTGGTCGAGCTAATGTTTCTTAAGAATTGCACAACTTTGTTATAGACAAGAAATAGAAAAATAAAAAATATTGATCCTGTACAAAATAAATGCACGTGGAGTCTGTTTTCACACAATGATGTCTTTCATTATAGGTTTAGGGTACAGGGGAAACAAGTACACTCTTAGGGTACGGAACCAGGCTAAGTGTGTTTCGTTTCTCGTTTGACCCAAGGTAGCTAGCCACACTTTTAGTTCTGAGACTGTGACAAGTGTTGCCTGAACTTTGCAAACCTTCCAGGGAAGGTCCGACTGTTCTCCCGGAGGAGCTACCCGACTCTGTACAATGACTCTATAACATACATCACATGTAACTACAGACTCACCTCTGTGATATTAAGAGTAGAACTTACAGAGGTGCTCAATGTTCCAAGGGTTAAGGAGAGGTGTCCCATCCTTGGCTGCCAAGCGAACGCATCCGGGACGGGATACTTTGATCACTCCGAAGGGTCCTTCCCAACTGGGGAAAGTTTGTTTAACCCTTCTCTAGATTGTATTCTCCGTAGCACCAGATCGCCTTCCTCGAGCTGTCCGCTGTGAACATGCCATTGGTGATAGCGCCGAAGAGCTTGGTGGTATCGGGGATTCCGAAGAGCTGCTCGGCACCTTCCCTCTTCAAGGAGGTCAAGGTCTTCACGCCGGAGCTGGTCCTGCGTGGCATCGTCAAAGGTCCGGACCCGGAGAGACCCCAAGGTGATTTCCAGAGGAAGGACTGCTTCAGCTCCGTACACCAGGAAGAAGGGTGTCTCCCCAATTGACCGGTTTGGAGTTGTCCTGTTGGCCCACAGTGTGGGCGGAAGCTCTTCGATCCAGTTGGCTCCTTGTTTTTTTCAGGCGCTCATATGTTCGCATCTTGAGTCCTTTTAGGATTTCTGCATTTGCTCTCTCAGCTTGGCTATTGCTTGCTGGGTGAGCTACGGAAGCGTAGCTGACTTGGATGCCGAGGTCTTCGCAATATCCTTGGAATGCAGAGCTTGTGAACTGGGTCCCATTATCAGTTATGATCTTGTTTGGGACTCCAAATCTACATACGATGGACTGCAAGAAGTTGATAGCTGATTGCTTGTTTATTTTTACAACTGGAGTTGCTTCCGGCCATTTGGTGAATTTGTCAATGGCAACGTACAGGAACTTGTAACCTCCGACGGCTCTTGGGAAAGGTCCCAAGATATCCATCCCACACAGAGCGAAAGGCCATGTAGGAGGTATCATTTGTAGAGGCTGAGCTGGTGTGTGAATTTGCTTTGCATGGAACTGGCATTCTTCGCATTTCTTCACTAGCTCAGTTGCATCCTCGAGCGCTGTAGGCTAGTAGAAGCCATGCCAGAAGGCTTTACCGACCAGCGTGCGAGAAGACGCGTGGTTCCCACACTCGCCTCCATGGATTCCTGCGAGGAGCTCGCATCCTTCTTCCCTATTAATGCACCGCATTAGGACGCCGTTGGCAACACGCCGGTAGAGATCCCCTTCTACCAGTTTGTATCTTTTAGCCAATCTAACTATCCGGTCAGCAAATACATTATCTACATGAAGGAAATTGTCTTTCAAGTAGCTCCGGATCTTCGAGATCCATGCATCAGAGCTAGCATGAGGATTTGAGTCTTGCATGCTGGGTTGCTCGGAGCTTCCTACAGCACCTACGACCCTTGATGGACGCCATGGTAACAGGGCCATCGGGACCGCCAACTTCGAGGTGCTCGTCTCGCCCCCTTCACTCAGTTTGGCAGGCTGAGCTAGAGTTTTAGACAACCTCCGGACGAATAATACGTCTGGAGCTGGAGCCCCGGTTGAAGCTTTCGTCGAGAGTTCATCGGCTTCAGCGTTGTTGAGACGCTGTACATAGCAAAGATCCAGGACGTTGAAGTCCTTCTGAAGTTTCTGGACTTTAAGTAGGTATGCAGCTAGTTGAGGGTTATTGCAGCAACATTCACCTTGACTTTTTTACAACAAGCTGTGGATCACCCTTTACCAACAGCTGCTTGACACCATACGGTAGTGCCACCTTGAGTCCATAAATTAGTGCTTAATACTCCGCCATGTTGTTGGTCGCCTTAAAGTTGAGGTGCACCATGTTTTTGACCTTCTTTCTGGTCGGAGCGAGGAGAAGGACTCCAACTTCAGCCCCCTACTTTTGCACGGAGCCGTTGAAGTAGAGTGTCCAGTGAGGCTTAGTGACGACCGAAACCTTGGTTGTGACTTCATCTCACTGGGGCCCCCAGGATTTGATGGAGAGGGGGTTCATTCCGCCACAAAGTCCGCCAATGCTTGACTCTTGATTGCTTGTCTTGGGACAAATTCAAGGTCGAACTTGGCTAATTCCGCTGCCCACTTTGCAATGTTCCCAGTGGAATTGGGGTTATGCAAGATTGCACATAGTGGATAATAGGTTACCACTGAAATCTTGTGGGCTTGGATGTAGTGTCGGAGCTTCATAGCGGCAATAAGAACTATGTAGAGCCGCTTATGCACCTCCAGGTACCGAGTCTTGGCATCATGGAGTACTTCGCTGATGAAGTACACTGGGCGCTGGACCGTCCGGACCCTCCCGAAGGGGCCCGAAGCTTCCTCCTCATCTACCCGGACGCTCTGGGAGGGGTCCGGACCTTGTTCTGGGACCTCGGGGTTCCGGTTGGAGGAACCCGGAGCTTGTTCTGAAGTGACCCGGACTTTCCTGGAGGGGTCCGGATCTTGTTTCTCAGTAGCAGTGACTCCTTCATTTGAAGGAGATGGATCCTCCGGCGTCTCACCTTGAGGATCCGGGTCTGGGAGCTGGGACCCAGACTCGACTTCAGGTAGCTCCGGACCCTCCTGAAGGGGTCTGGATTCCTGAACTGGGGATGATTCTTGTCTTTCCGCAAAGAGGACTATGCTGACAACTTCGTCAATTGCCCAAATGTAAAGCAGGAGTTGCTCACCAAGGTTTGGAGCTACCAAGGTTGGTAGGATGGTGAGGAGCTGCTTTAGCTCCTAGAATGCCTTTTCTGCCTCTTCAGACCATTGGAATGGTCCGGACTTCCTCAATAGCTTGAAGAAGGGTAGCGCCCATTCTGCCAATCTTGAGATGAACTGACTAAGGGCAGCTAGACATCCAATCAGCTTCTGGACGTCCTTGATGTGGGCTGGTGGCCGCATGTCTTCAATAGCTTTTATCTTCTGGATTTGCTTCTATTCCTCGGTGGTTCACCAAGAAACCTAGAAGTTTTCTGGAGCTAACTTCGAAGACACACTTTTTTGGGCTCAGCTTCGTGCGAGTGACTCGCAACTTGTCGAAGACGACTTGCAAGGTGTTAAGGAATGACTCCTTTTTTTATCTTGACGACGATGTCATCGACATACACTTCCACTACGTCTCTGATGAGTTATTCAAAAGTTTTGTACATGGCTCATACAAATTATTAAGCAGCATTCTTGAGACCAAATGGCATGGCAGTATAACAATATAATCCATCTACTGTGATGAACGAGGTATGCTCTTCATCTTCCCGAGACATTCTGATTTGATGGTACCCAGAATATGCATCTAGGAAACACGATAATTCACACCCGGAGGTGGAATCCACAATGTGATCTATTCTAGGTAGTGGGAATGGATCTTTGGAACATGCCTTATTTAGTGTAGTGTAGTCGATACACATCCGAAGCTTCCCGCCGGCCTTGGGTACAACGACTGGGTTTGCCAGCCATTTTGGGTGGAAGACTTCTCGGATGAATCCAGCTTCAAGCAACTTCTTCACTTCTTGACGTATGAAGTTCTATCGCTCTACTGATTGCTTCCGAGGCTTCTGATGTACAGGCCGAGCGTCGGGATAGATCTTCAGATTATGCTCGATCACCTCCCTAGGGATCCCAGGCATTTGTGATGGTTGCCAGGCAAAAACGTCGACATTAGCCCGAAGGAAGGTGATGAGCGCGAGTTCCTATTTGTCATTCAGACCTCCCAATATACGAGTGGTCTGAGCAGCGTTAGAACCGATTTGGACGATTTTTACAAGAATGTCGGTGTCACCGCATGGTTGCACGCGAGGTGCGGAGGTTGAGCCTCCATGACGAATGCTCGGGGGTTTCAAAGCTTGCTCCTTTCAAGATTCCTCCTCATGCGTTGTAGCAAGCGCGTGGAGTTCTTCCAGAGCTGTCACTCTAGCAGTGCGATCTCCACAGATCCGGAGAACGCCGGCTGGTGTTGGCATCTTCAACACCAAGTAGCCATAATGACTAGCAGCCATGAACTTGTATAAGGTTGGCCTGCCCAAAATGGTGTTGAGGGGTAAGTTGATCTGCGCCACGTTGAAGACCAACTTCTCAGCGCGGTAATTCTCCCGGGTCCCGAAGGTCACCTGAAGAGTAATTGCACCGAGTGGGGTTATGGCCCCCGGACCTACTCTGGAGAAAGGATGAGAGGGGCGAAGGTCCAAAGGTCGGAGCTGAAGCTTGACAAAAGCTTCGAAGCTTATGAGGTTCAGCCCTGAACCTTGGTCCACCATTACATGGTGGAGTTGGATGTTGTTGATGGTCAGAGATACTATCAATGGAAGTTGGCCAGCTCCGATCATGTTCCGAGGGCAGTCCGAAGCATCAAAAGTGATGGCAGTGTCCATCCACTTCCGGTGCGGCTCCGTCCTGGTAGTAGGAGCTATTGAGCCCATGTCTCGCCGCATGGTCTTGAGGACACGGCGGGAGGTGACGTCCCACGAACGACCAAAGATGGTGTTCATGGTTTTCTGACGTTCGTTGTCAGAGACATCAGAGTCATCATCGACGAAGGTGTAAACAGCCTTCAAGGCCTTTTTAGGGTCCTGAAAGCCTAACTCCTCTTCAGCCGGAGCTTCATCGACTTTCTGTTTCCCTTCCCTTTGACGGAAAGGAACTTCTTCCCGATGCTTGTTGTAGCGCTCAGCAAGGTCCTGGACCTCCCGCCAGCCTTCCAGGTTGTGGCTGTTCGACTTGTGTATAGGACACCACATCTTGGAGCTGCCTCCGTCTTCAGACGACGGCCGAGGTCATTTTTCGGGGCGTGGCCTCCGGCCACCCGGAGCTGCCCCAGCTGCAGCAGTTTGTGTGCCGGCCGACGGCCTTTTCTTGCTATTGGACTTTTTCTTCTTTTTCACCACTCCCGGAGGTAGTGGCTTCACCCTTGGAGGATTCTTTGTTGTCCTCCAGAGGTGGTTGGGAGTGCATTTCATGGCCCTCCGCAGCTTTGGCGCATTTATCTGCCAAGCTGAAGAGTTTCGTGACGCTGGTGATCTCCTTGGTCGCCAGCTTCTCCAGCATCTTCTTGTCTCGTACGCCTTGTCTAAATGCCACAATAACAGAGGCACGGGAGATAGAACTAGTATTTCGTACCTGGGAGAACCTCTGGATTAAGGATCACAGGGACTCTCCACCCTTCTGCTTGACAACAAAAAGGTCTAGTTCAGTGCCCGGTCGGGTGTATGAACTCCCAAAATTGGCGGTGAACTGTTGGAACAGTTCCGCCAAACAGTTGATTGAGTTGGGTGGAAGGCACATGAACCAGGACCTGGTGGTACCAGTCAAAGCCATGGGGAAATAGTTGGCCATGACGACCTCATTGCCTCCGGCCGCAAGGATTGCGGTGGAGTAGATTTGGAGAAACTCAGTGGGATTGACAGTCCCGTCAAACTTCTCCGACAGGTGAGGCCGGAACTTTTGTGGCCATCTGACCATGCGTAGATGCATGGACAGAGCAGAACAACCTCCTCCTACTCCTTCGGGAGCAGGACTGTCTCGAGCCTCCCGCCTTTCACGAGCGCGCTCGATATGGACGCGACCATCCTATTGATGGTAACAGTGATCAAGCTCCGCCCGAAGGTCGTGAGTTGAAAGCCTGATTACCGTATGGGTGCGTCGTGCCCTGGAAGGCAGCGACGTCGCTTGTTGAGACGCAGCACACCTACTATGTTGGGAAGCGTGCGGACCAAGTCTGCCCGACACGATCCGATGCTGCGATGGGTCCCACCCCAAGGGGGGAGGACCTTGGTTGCTGATGCGATCGGCTGCTGCTGCAACCAAATGTTCCAAATCAGCCCTCAACTGCTCCATTGCACCCCGTGATGCACCTGGAGGTGGTGGGCATTGGAGAAGAGCATGCGCGGCATGGATCGCGTGTTCATGGTTGTTGTTAGCCGATGCTGTGACCAACGCAGACGCCCCATCCCGCTGTCCAGCTTGATTCGCCGATGCAGACGGTGGCGGCAGTGGCATGGCTCCTACTAGAGCCACAGCACCTGCTAGCGACTGCATGATGGAGGGATTGCCTCCAGCAGGTTGTGCAGCAGGGATGCTGTTTGACGATCCAACAACGAAGTTCACCATGTTTGAATCTCGGGCGCCCCTACCTGGCGTGCCAACTGTCGGAGGGTTGTTTCAGCAATTCTCCCCGTACTACTTTTGGTAGCCCACAGAGTTTTTAGTTCGGTATTGGGCGTGTAGAGATTCAGAACACGATAGCAAATAGACACAAGGATTTATGTGGTTCGGGCCGCCTGAGCGTAATACTCTACTCCACGGGGTGTGTAGTTGTTGTATTGAGTGTCTGAGCACTTGTGAGTATATGTCAGAGCTGAGTATGGGAGAGGTCTCAGAGTTCAGAGAGCCGTCCCCTATGTATCGTCGACCAGTCCTTTTATAGTACAAGGACTGGTCGTTACACCGTTACCCTAGCCCGGCATGTGGCCCTGGCGGTTACTGATGCTTAATACACAATTAATGAGGTTAATTACCCTTAATAGCGTGGTAACGGGCCTTGACAGTGCCGTTAATGTTAATAAGGGCCTTCCGATCGTGTGTCATTAATATGGTATTAATGACACTTAATTGGGTCTTGAAGTCTTCGATTGCCTCTTGAAGGTCCAAGCCGTTGGGGGTCCACCAATCTGATTGCTGAGGCTGAAAGTCCGGTGGTTGGACACGTGGCAGCATCGAAGCTTTCTGTCTGGGACGGGTAGGCCAGTGTAGATGTACACGTGTCGGTACCGGAGCTTCCCACTATCGAGGGATAGGTCCGGGGGTGCCGCACATGTGTTTAGCCCGGAGCTATCCCAGGTGTGGCATGTAGGTCTGGTTGCTGTATACACGTGGCAGCACCAGGACTAACCATAGATAGGAGGCAGGTCCGGTCCCGTATGACACATGGGGCCTTCGCAGGTCTTCAGCTCAGACAGGTGAATTTCATTTGGTCTTTTGGTAGTCCCAAGAGGTATACGGTACGCAGGGTACCGACAACGTTTGAGTCCAAGTAGGTTTGGGAAGTCCTAGTTGGACTGGAGTTGCCTTAGGGCTGGTTATATAAGCAAGGGAGGCTAGGGCTCATGGAGAGATGACTTGTGGCGTTATATAACAAGATCTAATTGTCAGGATTCTTTTTGCATTGTCTTCACAACTAAATTATCTATGATCTTTGAAAATTTCACAATCAATGGTATTGTGGTTATGAGATACACAAGTTTTTTACAGCGTGGCAGATCTGGTTTTTGTCTTAAAAAACAGATTGACCTTTGTTTAGGGTTTTGGTCATAGCTTGGTTTTACTCGACAGTTTTTCGTGAAACTTGTTGTGGTGTTTTTTTGACTTGATTCTGTACAATCCATACTACTTTTGTCATGGTTTAAAACACTTACATTAGTTGCACACATGGTTTCTTTATCGATTCCCTGCCGAGCGGTTTTTGGTTGCTTCCGCATAAAATATTTTAATCTACTATTCACTCCCGCTAGTAGATTTCACGTGCTCTTCGTTCCTACAATTGGTATTAGAGCTACGATGCTCTGACCTTTGTTATTTTCACATGTTCTTGCTAATCATCATGAACAAATACTTCGGAAAACCTTGTGTGTTCGATGGTATTGATTTTCAGGTTTGGAAGGCACGTATGGAGGCTTTCATACAAGCATAAGGCTTTGCCATCTGGGAAAAGGTCTTCAAGAGCTTTGCCATGCCACCAAATGATGAAGTCATGACTTCCAACATGAAGGACGTCAACAACAACAATAACAATACGTGAAACCTAATCATACAATGATTGACTCAAAGCGATTTGGATGGTGTTGCACATCTCCGATCTGCTTATGATGTGTGGAAAGAATTACATGACTGCCACGAAGGATACAACGCGATCAATGATGTACGTCAATACATGTTCATGAAAGAATACATGCGCTTCGAAATGCAACCCAGCAAGTCAATGATGACTTCATTGCTCACTTTAATAAATTTCTCAACAACTTGCATAGTGTCAATGTTAATTTTTCAGATGCTGAAAATACTAGGCAATTATTAAGTGCATTAGACATGTCATTTTGGGAGATGAAAGTTATATCTATTCGTGAATCCACTATCATGAGTACACTTACTTTTTATATGCTATATTCCAAGTTAAAAACTCATGATCTTGACATTCTCTCACGTAAAAAACACAACAAGTCTCTTGCATTTGTTTCATAACCTGACATGCCTAGCTCTAGCAAATCTTCATCACGTGGTACTCTTACTTTGTTTTCCTTTCTAACCCTTGAATAGATTGAAGATTTCTAGAGGAGGAGCTAGCACTTCTATCTACTTGTTTCTCAAAAGCATTGCAAAATGTGAAAACTCGAAGGAGAGGAAGTGGTGGTTGTCAAACATGCTTCGAATGCGGTGAGTTTAGACATATCTGTACAAATTGCCCTAACCTTTCAGGTTCTACTCCCCATGATGAGAAGCAAATAAAGTTCACGTCCTTCTCTACCAATAAGAAGAAGAAGAAGGGTTTTACAAGTCACCAACTGATAAACAGCTTTGTCTACGCACTTCAAGAACTCAGCTCGACATACCGAAAGTGATAAAGATGAAGACAATTTGGCAATTACATGTTTTATGGCGAGCAACTCAAGTTCAAGTATGGAGGAAGACAAATTTAATAGCGACAATGATGAGGTTTGTCCCACATGTGAAGAAATCTGTGATGCTATTTCTCGTGCCACTATTGTACTCAAGAGAAAGGACAAAAAACTTAGGAACAATACTGGTAAAATTGAATCACTGGAATATATCATTAATCAGCTAAAATCAATGATTCCTAGTGATGGTTCTTGTTCCTCATGTGAACTATATATGAACAATTGTCCTTTGTAAGAAGTACGTGCACCTCCAGACTTGATAAACATGAACTTGAAATTTAAAAGAACAGAATGCTTGATGCATTTAATGATATAACATGAAGACAAGTGGTTTGCATTGTTCTAGCTGTGATGATCTTAACAAGAAATTATATGATGCTAGAAATGAGATTTCTGTTTTGAACAATGCTTTATGTTCTCATAATTAATTCTTGTTCTAATTGCAAAGCAAAAGGAAAAACTTCGTGTGAAAACTGACTCGATCTGTCTAATAAACTTGATAACATGCTAAGGGCATTAGAGGGGTTTTGGAATGGAATAATAATCTAAACTTGTTGTTGAATTATTCTAAACATGCAATGATAAAACTGGTTTAGGTTTTGGTTCTCATGCTCATGCTAAGGCACATTCACATAAGGTTATAAAGTAACTAGGAAATGGTTTAATTCAAACAGTTTTTAAACAAAAAAGAGGTGGTTTTAGGTCAGCAAAGGTGTTGTCTAATTCGGTTGCTAACAAACATATTGCTTGCACATCTAGACATGAACATAAGGTCAAATTTCATTGTACTTACTGTGGTAGAGATGGTCATGTCACAAAATGGCACCCCTCTGTTCGGACGAACTGGTAAGCATGCCAAAATTGTTCCACTCACATGTGTCAACCTCTGGTAGCTTCCTTTACGTGGGAGTAAGTGAAAGCCCAAGAGATTAGCGCGCAAAACCGCCTTAGTAGTGTATAAATAGGGGGGTGCCCCACCTCACCACACACACCACTCGAGCATTCTCTCTTGTATACACTAGTTCTTCTAGTTCCTTAGAGGAGGTTAGTGTAGGATCAAAGAGCATGTGAAAAGCTACTAGAGGGGGGTGGAGTAAACAGTAGAATAAAATTGTTTATGTGGAAGCTACAAAAATCTCTCGGTAGAAAATCAATCAGATAAGAAACTATGTGTGCGACTATTCTCAATGTGCTCAACCATGACAAAAGTAGTAGATATTGTAGAGAATGAAGTCATAAATACACCACAACAAGAACCATGACAAACCATCGAGTAAAACTTATGTTATGATCAAAACACTGAGCAAAAGGTCAATCTGTTTTTGACAGACAAAAAACCGGATCTGCTACGTTGGAAAGAAACTCGTGTATCTCATAAAGTGAAAAACAAATGACCGTGAAATTTTACCATATGATACATAGTTGAGTTGTCAAGACAACACGAAAAGAATCACGGCAATTGGATCTGTAAAACGTGAGTTATGATTAAAACACCGAAGCAACATTTGGCTGTTCAGAAACTCGACGAGAAAAACATACCAAAAACTTGTCGGACGAACAAGGCACAAAAGCTCCTCTGAAACAATGAATTTTATTCAAAGAACCAAAAGAGTAACAGGCCAAAGTCATGCACCATGATCTTTAGCCTCCCTTGCTTATATACCAGCCCTCGAGCCAACCCAATCCTAATTAGGACTCCTACCCCTACTCAGTTTCAACTGAAACTTTCCATAATTGCTCAAGACTCATCCATACACAAATAGAAGCAATATTAAGACTTTCAAATACCTTAGGAATGTCCCAAACATTCATAAAACAACTCAACTTCATGATCAACACGAAATCTAACCAAAACTAACTCGAAACTTTACATATACGAACCATAACTGCACAATCGCAGCATGTGCCCATAATCCAGTCGATTGGACCTTTCCGGCCATATCTTTATGTCCATATATCTATACCACGACTTGGAACAATGTTGCCAAATCCATGCGCCCGTTGCACATATGCAAACAATTTCCAACAAAGTCCACAATACCTTAATATACATTGTTCTTGACCCAAATATGCCGAGTGACCTCCTGATCAACAAAACCACAATTCCTCCTTAACTTGGTTGTTCAACCTCATCTTCTCCCTAAGACTAGTTCAATGGATCCCATCACCAGCTATATATTGACCTCAAGCAACACCTGCACATGAATAAACAACCAAATCTTTCGAGCACAAGTCCTCGAGACTCACGTTAGTCCAATAACCACAACACCTTCTGTGAGCACCTCACATAAGCATGTTGCAAACCATAGCAAGATAATGTCGACTATGATCAGCCAAAACACATCAAAAACTTAGTAAATGAATACTAATAAAACATCACAAAAGTAAAAAGCAAGTTTCAAATATTGCAAGTTAAAAACTTATGTTACAAGTGCTTTCACCTAATAATAATTTTGTGTAGGGTCCTGAAAGGGCGCAGTGTCTAGAGGGCCCGCCGGAGGCGTACGAGGCCCTCTGCTTGAGGTGGGCAAGCGAGAATTTCCAAAGCCTCTCTCTCAGCCGTCCAGACAGCAGACGGATGGGCACACTTTTTCGGTGTGGACGGGTGCTTGCAAAAATATAAGTGCATTGTAAGTGTAACTATGTATTATGTTTATATTGCAACAAAATAAAATCAACAATTTACCTCCATATACTCCTTTGAAGTAAGGTACGTGGAAGATGTCTCCTTGAACTGGCTCGGCTCTTGGTGACGTACCTGAACTGGCTCGGCTCTCCCATCTCCCTGAACTGGCACGCCTCTCACTCCTACGGATGTAGCTTGAAGTATTTGTTTGTAGCTTGAATCCGGGCACTCAAAAGGGATTGCGTCAGGATCTTTTTGGTGTTGTTGTGGAAGACTATCCTGACATGGTCCACCTCGCCCTCGTTCTCCAAATGGTATCATGCACACCTTCTTTGTGCCATCGCATATGTCTGGCAGATCTTTTGGAGAGAAACAAGCGCTTCAACCGAGCTGTGAGAGGAAAGTAATGAAGCTTCTTATGTGCCACTTAAGTCTATACACGCTCGCCTTCATCGTTATCAACTTTGATGAACCTCGACTTACCTCATTGTATGCACTTCTTGTCATCAGCATACTCTTTCCAAACAAGCATGCAATTGTCTAGGCACATATCATTCTTCTCATCATTCATACCAAGACCTGAAATCAATTTCTTGGACTAGTACATATCTTCCGGGACTTCATGAGGTTGTGGAAGATATCGCTGATCAATTGGATAAGATCGTTGTAACAGCTATTGGAGAAGAAATATTTAGTCTTAATTGCCATAAGTCTGGTGATGAAACTAAGAAGAGTCAATTTTGTGTGTTCATGAAGTGGCTATTCTGAATCATTCAGAAGCTTGAAGAATGTTTCACCTTCTTCTGTAAAGCATCCTCTGTCAACTTAGGATTTATGGCTTCAAGCATCTCATGCATCATATCAACACGTGTGTTATCATACACCGCTTCTTCTTCTTCAATAGCTTGAGAACGTGTCTCACCGTGAAAGTACCAGACCACATAATTTTGCATGTAACCATTTCGACACGTGAAATGTCAAAGTGACTTAGTCAAAAAACATTGCATTCTGGCATTTCATACATGGGCACCACACCTTATCGTTGCTGGACAACGAAAAAGCTTGTTCTATTAAAGCATTTGTATTGTTGAACCACTCATTCTAGTGTTGCCCATTCTTTTTCCAACTAGAGTACATCCAAGCGCGGTCTTCAGCAATGGTTTAGGTTATACCTTCAGAGAAGACACATCATTAGTAGTTCATTTTTTAGTGTATGTCACGACCCCTATAACTATGCTGATAGGTCCTAAACCCACCCGAGAGTGACCGAGGGAACATGCTTATGATGAGACACGGAGTATGCATCCAGACAAAATTTTGGCAGCATAACTTTGTTGTTCTCCACTGAACGCCCAAAAATGGTGCAACAGAGAACAACAGGGTTATGCTGTCGAAATGACGCCCAGATCCAGACTCCATACCTAGATTGTCATAAGCATGTCGTCGGTCACTCTCAAGCTGTCCAAAAAGGGACAATTCCGAACCTGCACGGCTCACATGCCTATTGCATGTGAAACGTGCAAATTTGAAATGGGTAATACATTTCTATAGGTTATGTGAAACATATTAACTTTCTAGTCATTTACGAGAGAGGAAAGAACGAGGAAGAGTTGGGAACTTGGTCAGAGTTGAAAGTTCCTAGTCTGGTTGCACCGTCCATGCGCATGTGCTCATTGACATCCTCATTCTTGTTGACCACCATCATGCTCATCTCAACCCATTTATGTGTGTCGTGTTGCGTAGGGTCACGTTGTGCCAAGCCGGACCGGCTCAAGACCCATTTATATACATATAGTATTAAGCACCCATAAACATTAAACTAACTAATTCAACTTCAACAATTATATAACCTACTTCAACTTCGATAACCTAAACAAACATTTGAACAAACATTTAAGCAGACCTTCAAAAAACATTAAAAATTTAACAACCTAATCAAACTACGTAAACAATTAAATTACCTAATTCAACTTTAAACTAACTAATTACTGATATTGAAAACCTAGTTAACCTAATTACAATTACATATATTAAAGTAAACAACCTAATTAGAATTATGGAAATTAAAAAAAACAAAAACAAAGTGGAGGCCATACCTCGGCCGAGCGGCGGCATCACACAGTGTGGGAGGGGGCAGACAACCTCGGAGGAGGCAGACATCAGAGAGGAGGTGGTGGACAGCCTTGGAGAGCGCGCGGGAGGCATCGAGAGTGAGGGCACCGTTGGGCGTCGGGCGGAGGCAGCTCATGGAGGCGGCATGCCTTGGAGGGCTGCTATGGTCAGAGGAGGCAGCAACCTCAGCTCGAGGCAGCGGCGCGTGCAAGCATGGGAGGAGGCGGGCCGGCGGGAGGCGGCCACGACAGCGGCTGAAGGAGGTAGGCAGGCGGGGGGTGGTGGCGGCCGAAGGACGCAGGTGGATGTGAGGCGGCAGCGGGTGGAGGCGGACAGGCGGGAGGCGGCTGTGGCGGCAGGAGCAGCGAGGAGGCAGAGCGTGGGAGGGGAGCGAAACTGCTCCCCTCCTGCTCGCGGCGAGTTTATTAATTTCTTTGTTTATGATAGTTGCTGATACCATTGTAAACAACGAGAGGTGTTTACAACGTAGGTCATCGTTGTAAATAGTCCATGTATTTACGATGGTACCATAGTTAATAAAGTTATTTACGAGGGTTCCCTTTAACTGTCACAAAAGTAGACTTATTTTCGAGGGATGTTTTTAACTATCATTAATAATTTTATTAAAGACGGCACCGTTGTAAATAAATTCCCCCCTCTTGAATTGACAAGTTTCCTGTAGTGTTAGTTTGTTTTTCCGCTGCAATAATTAGAGATTTGTAATTCGAGAACCATTGAGTTATTGTAATAAGGTACCTATTTACTATTTGTGACATGGTTATTTTCTGATTATCGCTTTTGAAGTTGTTGTGTATGTGTGATGAACATCCTTGGTACACATATGCGTTCAATTGGTTCAGTTTTGGAACCGAGTGTCAAAAATTGGTATCAGAGCAGTGTTGATCTTAGGACGCAACCCTACGTACAATGTATACTTTAGAGCACAAAGGAGCACTCCGTAATAGTCATAGTTATCATGGTGTGCTGAATTCCATGTGGTGATTGCTCGTGTGTTTGTGTGCTTAGTAGAGGATTGTGGAGTGTTTCGACACTTGTCCACATTCCTATATAGGCTTATATATAGTTGCTTAGGTTCAAATCCCTTGTTGCATGTAGATGGGATGTTTTCTCTCAAATCATGTAGATGGGATGTTTTCTCTCGAATTCTAAATCCTTCCATCTTGTACTCATTTTCCTCAGATGCCGTGGGTGACTAGTAACCAAAGGAATGCCAATGGTGGTGAGGAGAACAATGGGGTGCCTTAGAATATCCACCTTGGACCTGAAGCTAGCAACCTTGAGCACTTGATGGCTATGAAAAATCAGCTCAGCAAACCATGATGCAAACCTTGGGACAGCTGCAAGCCAATAACAATAACTAGCCCCACATGCCTGCGCCACCACCACCGCCACCCCCCACCACCTCATAACCGCCCGGGAGAGTTCATCAAGACCCGGCCACCCACTTTTGCTGAAGCCAATGATCAAATGAAAGCTGATGATTGGCTAAAATCTGTTGAGAAAAATTTTGCTATTATCCAGTGCAGTGACCAGGAGGAGGTCCTTTTTGCCTCACATCAGCTAGTTAAGGTAGCTGCAGATTGGTGGGAAGCTCTTTGCAATGCCCAGGCTAATCAAGGGAGAATCACTTGGGTTGAGTTCAAAGAGAGCTTCCGTTCTCATTATGTTTCTGAAGGTGTCATGATCCTAAAAAGGCAAGAATTTGAAAATCTCATGCAAGGAAGGATGAGCGTGCGTGAGTATCTTAATAAATTCACTGAACTATCAAGTTATGCTCCATAGGATGTTAATACGAACAACCAGAAGCAATACATGTTCATGAGGGGTCTAAATGATGAGATTCAAGTTTAGCTGCTTAATGGTGGTTATGCAAACTTCCAGATGCTTGTGGACAAGGCTATTGCGGTCAAGAACAAGGTTCATGAGATAGAGCAAGATAACAAGTGGAAGATGTCATACCAGTGACAGCCACAAGGAAGCAATGTCTGCCCATGCTATGCACCACCAAAGGCGCCGTATTACAAGCCACCCACTCCTGTTTACCGTGCTGCTATTCCACCAGGCCCAAATCAGCCACTGTAGCAGAACCCCACTATGCAAGCAGCTCGCTATCCTATGCCACCTGTACCGCGTCCCAATATAGCGGCTAATTCTACAAATCAGTTGCGCCCAAGTTTTCCTGGTGCTACGGGCAGCAAGACGTGTTATGCATGTGGTGAGGCATGGCACATCGCAAGTCAATGTCCCATAAGAAGATATGGACCAGTGAACAATGCACCAAGGCCAACCTACCCGCAACCGAATGGAGGAGCCCCACAAGGCAATCGTGGACAGCAAAATTTTGCACGTGGAAATGTGAGTCGTGTCTCTACTGAGGAGGCCCAACAAGTGGATGACGTCATGATTGGTATGTTCCTCACCAACTCCAACTCCGCGATTGTCTTATTTGATTCTGGAGTATCTCATTCATTCATCTCATCAAAGAATTTCACCAAGTATAATCTTCCTATATCTCATATGAAGCACACTATGTAGGTAAAATCTTCTGGTGGAGAGATGAGAACAAATATAGTGTGTTCGAGAGTGAGCATTAAAATTAGGGGGGCAGACGTTCTTGCAAACCTCATTGTCCTGGATTCTCAGGGGATAGAAATAATACTTGGAATGGACTAGCTGAGCAAGTATAATAGACTGATTCAATGCGCCGATAGGATTGTGCAGTTGACAAGCGAGCAAGACACTCGCTTCGAAGTTGAGACAGCCCAACCCACAACGGATAAAGCAATGCTGAGTCACATGGAAGATGTGACACTAGAGAGTATTCCGATTGTTCGCGAGTATCCAGATGTGTTCCCGAATGATTCACCAGGTATGTCGTCTGAACGCGACATAGGATTTGCCATTGACTTTATACCTGGAACAACACCTATAGCTAAGAGACCATATAATATGCCTCATAAGGAGTTATCGGAGCTCAAGAAGCAAATTCAAGAGCAGGTAGAGAAGGGTTTTATACGCCCAAGATCATCACCATGGGGAACACTAGTGCTCTTCGTAGACAATAAGGATAGAACCCAAATGTCGGTACCCTAAAAACCATACACCCCCTGAGGTTACAAAGATTTCAAGGGAAGGACATCTACTCAAATTAAAGACCCTCGGAGGCCCACCTGTCAGACATAACTGGACCTGCTTCTCCAACATGGTTAACCCCTAGGTTGCCACGTGTACTGTCAGACCGGAGCTATTACCCGCAAGGGTGAAGCTCCGGGCTAGGTACTGAAATGGCACCTCCGGACTTAACCCCTGACCGAGAGAAGCTCCGGACCTGACACGTGCCAGGCCATCCCGGAGCTTCCCGCTTCCCACAAGCAAGCTCCGGAGCTGCCACGTGTCCATACGTCGGAGCTGGCCGCTTCAAACCTCCGAGAGACATTGTAACGGCTCCGGATCTTCAAAGGACAGCCGCGGACTTCAAGACCCGATTAATTATCATTAATTCCACGTTAATGATACTTAATCGGACGATCTTAACACCTGTAACGGCACTGTCAGAGCCGTTACAGGGTTATTAACAACAATTAATCTCGTGTATCAATACTAGTAACCGCCAGGGCCACATGTCGGGCCAGGCTGACTTGTAACGGTTTGTCCTTGTACTATAAAAGGACAAACCGACGATACACGGGAGAGGGGACTCTCGAACGCTCTGAAGCTCACAAGTTAATACAACACACACACACACCCGTGGAGTAGGGTATTACGCTCAGGCGGCCCGAACCACGTAAACCACTGTGTCACTCGTGTCCAATCGCGTTTCACCTTCTTGAGTCTCCGCGCGCCCAAACCGAACTACAAACTCCTTCAACACTTTAGTAGTGTCAGGGGATCTGCCGACTCCAACAGTCGACAGTTGGCGCGCCAGGTAGGGGCGCCTGAGATCTTCAAGAATGGTGAATTCTGCGGCTGGATCATCCAACGGGCAACGTGCTCCTCAGGCTGTCGGAGGCAATCCCTCCAACATGCAGCCACCGGCAGGAGCCTCAGCACCAGCAGGAGTCACACTCCCACCACCACCATCTTCTCCGGCAAGACATGCCGGACAACATGATGGTGCACCGGCGTCACATTCTGCGCTGGCAAGTCGTGACAACCCAGAACACGCGCTCCATGCAGCGCGTGCTCTTCTCCAGCGACCACCACCTCCGGATGCATCTCAAGGTGCCATGGAGCAATGGAGGGCTGATGTTGAGCATTTGGTCGCAGCAGCGGCCGAACGCCTCAACAACCAGGGTCCACCTCCTTCAGGGCGGGCCCCGTCGCAGCGACGGACGTTGTCTGGAAGACTTGGTCCGCATGTCTCCAACAACCGAAGACGAGCTGCATCACAGCAAGTGACGTCGTTGCCCTCTGGGGCACGACGCACCCATACCGCATCTCGGCTTTCGACACATGACCTCCGGGCGGAGCTTGATCGCCGATACCGTCAACAGGATGGCCGTGTCCACATCGAGCGAGCTCGAGAAAGACGAGATGCTCAAGACCTTTCTACTCTGGAAGGAGTAGGAGGAGGCTGTTCCGCCCTAGCCATGCACCTGCGCATGGTTAGATGGCCACAGAAGTTCCGGCCACATTTGCCGGAAAAATTCGACGGGACTGTCAATCCCGTAGAATTTCTGCAGATATACACCACTGCGATTCTAGCAGCTGGAGGAAACGAGGCCGTAATGGCCAACTACTTTCCAGTGGCCTTAACTGGGACCGCCAGGTCCTGGTTTATGAGCCTTCCACCCAACTCTATTGATAGTTGGGAGGAGCTGTGCCGTCAGTTCACTGCCAACTTCGGGAGTTCATACACCCGACCGGGCACAAAACTGGACCTTTTTGCGGTCGTGCAAAAAGGAGGAGAATCTTTGCGGTCATTCATCCAGAGGTTCTCTCAGGTACGTAACACAATCCCTTCTATCTCAAGCGCTTCTGTCATTGTGGCATTCAGGCAGGGTGTGCGAGACAAGAAGATGTTGGAGAAGCTGGCGATCAAAGAGATCACCAGCGTCACGGAGCTCTTCAGCTTGGCAGACAAATGTGCCAGAGCTGCGGAGGGCCGTGAAATGCACTCCAAACCAGCCTTGGAGGATCATAAAAAATCCTCCAAAGAAGAAGCCGCTACCTCCGGGAGTGGCAAGAAGAAAAAGAAGACCAACGGCAAGAAGAAGCCGTCGGACGGCACATCCAACGTTGCAGCCACTGCAACTCCTGGTGGCCGGGGGCCACGCCCCGAGAAGCGACCTCGACCGTCTTCTGAAGACGGCGGCAAATCTAAGATGTGGTGCCCCATTCACAAAACGGGCAGCCACAGACTGGAGGACTGCCGGGAGGTCCAAAACCTTGCCGAGCGCTACCACAAGCGACGGGAAGGGTCTCCCTTCCGACAGAGGGAGGGAAAACAAAAGGTCGATGAAGCTCCGGCTGAAGAGGAGTTAGGGTTTTAGGACCCCAAAAAGGTTCTGAAAGCCGTCTACACCTCCGTCGACGATGACTCCGACGTCTCCGACAACGAGCGTCGAAAAACCATGAACACCATCTTTGGTGGATCATGGGACATCACTTCTCGTCGTGTCATCAAGACTATGCGACGAGATATGGCTGCTGTAGCTCCTACAGCTAGACCGGAGCCACATCGAAAGTGGATGGACACACCCATCACTTTTGATGCTTCGGACTGTCCTCAAAGCATGGTCGGAGCTGGCCAAGTACCCTTGATGGTATCTCCCACCATCAACAACATCCAGCTCCATCATGTCCTGGTAGACGATGGTTCGGGGCTCAACCTCATCAGCTTTGAAGCTTTCACTAAGCTTCAGCTCCGACCTTCGGACCTCCAGCCCTCTCGACCTTTCTCCGGAGTAGGTCCGGGGGCCATTACTCCACTCGGAGCTATTACTCTCCCCATTACCTTCGGGACCCGGGAGAAGTATCGCACCGAAAAGTTGGTTTTCGACGTCGCTCAGATCAACTTACCATTCAACGCCATCTTGGGTAGACCTGCCTTGTACAAATTCATGGCAGCTGCTCATTATGGATACCTGGTGTTGAAGATGCCAACACCAGTAGGCGTTCTCCGGATCCGCGGAGATCGCACTGCCGGAGTAACTGCTCTGGAGGAACTCCACGCACTCACCACAGTGCAAGAGGAGGACTCCAGACAGAAGCAAGCTCCACAACCTCCGAGCATTTGTCAACGAGGCTCGACCTCTGCACCCCGTGTGCAGCCAAGTGGCGACACCGACATTCCCGTCAAAGTTGTCCAAATTGGTTCCGATGTCACTCAAACTACCCACATATCGGGTGGCTTGAACGACAAATAGGAACTCGCGCTCATCACTTTCCTCCGGGCTAACGTTGACGTGTTTGCTTGGCAACCGTCACAAATGCCTGGGATCCCCAGGGAAGTGATTGAGCACAATCTGAAGATTTACCCCGACGCTCGGCCTGTGCATCAGAAACCTCGGAAGCAATCTGTGGAGCGACAGAACTTCATCCGACAAGAAGTGAAGAAGTTGCTCGAAGCCGGATTCATCCGAGAAGTTTACCATCCAAAATGGCTGGCAAACCCAGTCGTTGTGCCTAAGGCCGGCGGGAAACTTCGGATGTGCATCGACTACACCACACTGAATAAGGCATGTCCAAAAGATCCATTCCCACTACCTAGAATAGATCAGATAGTGGATTCCACCTCCGGGTGTGAGTTACTGTGTTTTCTAGACGCATATTCTGGATATCATCAAATCAGGATGTCTAGGGAAGATGAAGAACATACTTCATTCATCACAGTGGATGGATTGTATTGTTACACAGCCATGCCTTTTGGTCTCAAGAATGCTGCTTCAACTTTTGTACGAGCTATGTACAAAACTTTCGAAGAACTCATCAGAGACATAGTGGAAGTGTACGTCGATGACATCGTGGTCAAAGTCAAAAACAAGGAGTCCCTCTTGGACACCTTGCAGGCTGTCTTCGATAAGCTGCAGGCCACCCGCACGAAGCTAAACCCAGACAAGTGCGTCTTCGGGGTTAGTTCCGGAAAGCTTCTTGGTTTCCTGGTAAGTCACCGGGGCATAGAGGCTAATCCGGCGAAGATAAAAGCCATTGAAGACATGCGGCCACCAACCCACATCAAAGACGTCCAAAAATTAACTGGATGTCTAGCAGCCCTCAGCCGGTTCATTTCAAGACTGGATGAAAGGGCACTTCCCTTCTTCAAATTGTTGAGGAAGTCCGGACCATTCCAATGGTCTGAAGAAGCAGAGAAGGCATTCCAGGAGCTGAAACAGTTCCTCACCACCCTACCAGTCTTGGTAGCTCCGAACCCTGGTGAGCCTTTATTGCTTTACATTTCAGCTGCTGACGAAGTCGTCAGTATGGTTCTGGTTGCGGAGAGACCGGAACTACCCAATACTCAGGAATCCAGACCCCTTCAGGAGGGTCCGGAGGTTCCTGAAAGCGGGTCTGGGTCCCAGCTCCCAGACTTGAACCCACAAGAAGCCACTTCAGAGGACCCGGATCCCTCCGAGAGGATCCAGGTCATTCCTGAAGAAGCTCCGGGTTCCTCCACCCAGAACCTGGAGGTTCCCGAAGAGAGTGTGGACCCCTCCGAGAGGGTCCGGATCGATGAAGAGGAAGCTCCGGACCCCTCCGGGAGGGTCCGGACCATTCAACGCCCGGTATACTTCATCAGTGAAGTGTTACATGATGCCAAGACTCGATACCTAGAGGTGCATAAACTGCTCTATGCAGTTCTTATTGCCTCAAGGAAGCTTCGACACTATTTCCAAGCTCACAAAGTCTCAGTGGTGACTTCATATCCACTTCGAGCGATCTTGCATAATCCCAATTCAACTGGGAATATTGCAAAGTGGGCAGCGGAATTGGCTGAATTCGACCTTGAATTCATTCCAAGACAAGCAATCAAGAGTCAAGCGTTGGCAGATTTCGTGGCAGAATGGACTCCCTCTCCATTAAACCCTGGGGGCCCCAGCGAGCAGAAGACGGAACCTCAAGTTCCAACCTTCACTAAGCCTCATTGGACCTTTTACTACGACGGCTCCATGCAGAAGCAGGGAGCCGGAGCTGGAATCCTTCTCCTCGCACCAACCGAAGAGAAGGTGAAATACATGGTACACCTTGACTTCAAGGCAACCAACAACATGGCGGAGTACGAAGCACTCATCTATGGATTAAAGGTGGCACTATCATATGGTGTCAAGCAGTTGCTGGTCAAAGGAGATTCACAACTTATCATCAAGCAGGTGAAGGGTGAATGCTCCTGCAATAATCTCCAGCTGGCTGCTTACCTCCTTGAAGTCCAGAGGCTTCAGAAGGACTTCAAAGTCCTAGACCTTCACCATGTTCAGCGTGCTCACAACGTTGAAGCTGACGAACTCTCGACCAAGGCATCAACTGGTGCTCCGGCTCCTGACGGAACCTTTGTCCGGAGGTTGTCAAAACCCACAGTTCAGCCTGCCGAACTGAACGAAGGGGGCGAGATCAGCATCCCGAAGCTGACGGTCCCGATGGCCCTGTTACCATGGCAGCCATCAAGGGTCGTAGGTGCTGCCGGAAGCTCCGAGCAACCCAGCACGCAAGACTCAAATGCTCAAGTTAGTTCCGATGCATGGATCTCGGAGATCCGGAGCTACTTGAAAGACAACATCCTTCCTGACGATGATGTATCCGCTGACCGGGTAGTCAGATTGGCTAAAAGATACACGTTGGTAGAAGGGGATCTCTACCGGCGCGGTGCCAACGACATCCTAATGCGGTGCATCACAAGGGAAGAAGGCTGCGAGCTCCTCGCAGAAATCCATGGAGGCGAGTGTGGGAACCACGCATCTTCCCGCACGCTGGTCGGAAAAGCCTTTCGGCACGGCTTCTACTGGCCTACAGCGCTCCAGGATGCCACTGAGCTAGTGAAGAAATGCAAAGCATGCCAATTTCATGCAAAGCAAATTCATACACCTGCTCAGTCCTTACAAATGATACCTCCTACATGGCCTTTCGCTGTGTGGGGGATGGACATCTTGGGACCCTTCCCAAGAGCCGTCGGAGGTTACAAGTTCCTGTACGTCGCCATCGACAAGTTCACCAAGTGGCCGGAAGCTACTCCTGTTGTGACAATCAACAAACAATCTGCAATCAATTTTCTACAATCTATCGTGAGCAGATTCGGAGTCCCAAATAAGATCATCACTGATAATGGGACTCAGTTCACAAGCTCCGCATTTCAAGGATATTGCGAAGACCTCGGTATACAAGTTTGCTACGCTTCTGTAGCTCATCCTGCCAGCAATGGACAAGCCGAGAGAGCAAACGCAGAGATCCTTAAAGGACTCAAAACGCGTACTTATGAGCGTTTGAAAAAGCACGGAGCCAATTGGATCGAAGAGCTTCCGCCCACTCTATGGGCCAACAGGACTTCTCCAAGTCGGGCAACCGGAGAAACACCCTTCTTCCTGGTGTACCAAGCTGAAGCGATCCTTCCTCCGGAAATCACCTTGGGTTCCCTCCGAGTCCGGACCTTCGACGAAGCCGCGCAGGACCAGCTTCGGCGTGAAGACCTAGACCTCCTCGAGGAGGGAAGGTGCCAAGCAGCTGTTCGGAATGCCCGATACCGCCAAGCTCTACGGCGCTATCACCAGCGGCATGTACACAACCGACAGCTCGAGGAAGGCGATCTGGTGCTACGGAGAATACTATCCAGAGAAGGGCAAAACAAACTTTCCCCCGGCTGGGAAGGGCCTTTTCGAGTGATCAAAGTATCCCGTCCCGGAAGCGTTCGCTTGGCTACCGAGGATGGGACACCTCTCCCAAATCCTTGGAACATCGGGCACCTCCGTAAGTTCTACACCTAATTCCACGGAGGTGAGTCTTAAGTAACTTGAAATGTATGTTATAGAGTCATTGTACAGAGTCGGGTAGTTCCTCCGGGAGAGCAGCCGGACCTTTCCCGAAAGGTTTGAAGAGCTCATGCAACACTTAATACAGTCTCCGGACTAGAAGTGTGGCTAACTACCCTGGGTCAAACGAGAAACCAAACACACTTAGCCTGGTTCCGTACCCTAAGAGTGTACTTGTTTCCCCTGTACCCCGGACCTATAATGAAAGACATCTTCATGTGAAATAGACTCCACGTGCATTCATTTTTGCATAGGCTAGACATTTTTATTTTTCTCTTTCTTGTCTATAACAGAAACATGCAATTCTTAAGAAATTCTAGTTTGACCGGTTTACGTACGATTCGAGTCGAATTGTCGGATTTTTTAGATTTAAATATCATCTGTGGCCAACTCGCCTGAAAGCCGCCAAGCCATTCTAGGGCCGGAGTGCGCTATCGACTTAGCCTGGTCAAGCACCCTAAGTACGCCACTCTACCTACATCCCGGCAGGGCAAAGTAAGGTGGGTCCATGGACAATTGGATCTAAAAGAAAGGACAATTCATCCAGTCGTACTAAAAATCGTGTTCAACTTAAAATTCTCCTGAGAACCGTAAGCCGCGACGAAGTTATAGATAAGGAACGAATTTTACTATTTTTCTTGGCTTAAGTATGCAGGAAAAATGAACCAAAGTTGAGGGAGAAAAACCGGAGCTAACCAAGCTCCGACTCCCACCAGGGTGTCAATCGTCGGCGTTGACTAAAAGATGGTGAGAAGACCCCGTCATTGGAGTTTGTTGCCAACAAATCAGGCGTGGCAAGGGTCATTGCCGGAGCTACTAAGCTCCGACATCTTGGAGTATTAACTATCGACGCTCAACGTGTTGGTAGAGGCTATTGCCGGAGCTACTAAGCTCCAGCGATGGACAGTGCCGGAGCTTCTAAGCTCCGACAACTTCAAGGGACCTTCACTATCGAAAACTTCGGACCTAAATTATACGAGTTCGAAGCAAATTTGTCTTCAACAAAACTCAACATCCTTTTGGTACATGTCCACAATCAAATTGTGCACATCTACCAGGGGGCCAAGTGAAGACAAAGATGTTGAAGACAAAAAAATGAAATTCACGAAAAATTGGGGATTTCATTTCATCAGAAGACCGGAGATTACATCTGGATACAAGGGATTACAAAATTGAGGAAGAAGAGAAGATACAAGTAAAGGCTAAGAGAGATGGTCCTAGACCCTATGGAAGAACTCGGCGACCTTCTGGGCGACCTCCGACACGCTGGCTCGGGTAGCTTCGCCTTCTTCTTCGACGGGGCCTTCAAGCACCGGGTCCAGAGGGAATCGAGGGTTCCGGCTAGTGTAACACGTCAACACATACTCTGTGACGTTCCTAGCCAGGGATTGCCCCTCGACTTCCAGCTGGTCCGCGATGACGTCGTCCACCTTGGAGAGCTTGCTGCCCGCAGCGCTCAACGCTTGCAACGCAAGGTCCGGCTCCGGCTCCGGATCATCCGGGAGCACAGGGCTGAAACCCATCGGCGCCAGCGCATCGTCGGCCTTGCTCAGGAACTCCCAAATTTGCAGGGAGTCCGTCTTCCTCAGGCCCTTCATCTCTTCCAGGGATCTCCGGGCCGCCGTCAGCTCCGAATTCTCGCGGGAGAGGCGCTCAACTTCTTTGGCGTTTTGCTGAATCTTCGCAGCAACTCGCTTCTCAAGTCTTCCGAGCTCTTCCTCCCGGAGGTGGATCTTGTTCCAGCGGTCGACCAGGTCCTTCTCCCTAGCCTCTATTTTCTTCTCCCGGGCGACAAGGGCACACTCGTACTCGTAGAGTTCCTGCCCCCGCACCCAGGTCTTCTCCTCCTCCTCGAGGCAGCGCTCTTCCAATTTTTTAGTGCGCTCCTCGAGGCCCTTGTCCGCCAGAGCTGTTTTCTCGGCGAGCTCTTCCTCCCGTCGCAAGACGTCATCCCGTAGCTCCAGGAGTTTTTGCTCCTCATCCTCGAGCCGCCTTTCCCTTCCTTCAAGTGCCTCTCGGCGCTTGATGAGTGCAGTGCTGATGGCCTCGAGTTGATCGAACCGAGCGTTGGCCGCGTCGTTAGCAGCCTTAGCTTGGTCATGGAACTCCCGGGATTGAGCGTCGAGGGCGTGAGTCATGCTCTCCCTCTCGTCCAGCAGCTCACCCCAGAGCTCCAGGCGGACCTTCTCCCGCCTGATCCATTCCTTGTCATCCGCAATCCTCGACTGCGCCAGCTTAGTCTCAAAGTGGAGCCGATTACGCCACCTCCTAAGGGTTTGGCGCTCCCCTTCAAGAGTTTTGCTGTCGTGGAAGAAGGCCAGTTGGACCTGACGAAGACTGGAGCAGGCGTTGTCGATGGACATCGACAGAGAGATGGGATCCGGACCTGCCGGGGTCTCTTCCGCTGGTTCCAGCGGGTCTTCACTTACAAAAATTGGGTCCCACTCTACAAGAGTGGAACCCCGAGCTTCCAAAGCGCTAGGGAACTCCTCCGGGATGGCCTCAGTCGCCACCGAAGAAGGTCCCGCCACCAAGTCTTCATTTGCCCCCTCAGGCTGGGGGCCGGCGACTTCGTTCAGGCACTCTGGCTCCGCCACGGGTACCATCGACGTCGTCGCCTCCACTGGCTCCAGCCGGGACACTTCTTCTGAGGGAGGCTCAAGCTCCCTCGCCTCTTCATCCACCGGCTCTGCGGCCGGCGCTCCAACAATCACCAGCTCTGTGGTCGGCGCTCCAACACTCACCGGCTCTGCGGCCGGCGTTCCAATAATTACCGGCTCTGCGACCGGAGTTTCAGAAGTAACCGGCTCAACTACCGGAACTACTTCAACTTCCGGCTCGCATGCCGGGGCTTCGGCTACCTCCGGCTCAACCGCCGGAGCTTCAGCACTTTCCGGCTCCGAAGCCGGGACCGCTACTTCCTCCGACTCAACAGCCGGAGCTTCTACTTCTGCAGCACCAGGACCCGGATCTTCAACCTCCGGAATGGGTGCCGCTGGCGCATCTTCAATCCTGTGGTCCGGCGCTACCACGGGAACTTCTGGAGACGAGTCGAGGTCCATGACCACGACAGCCGGCGCCGGAGCTGTCGCAGCCTCCGCTTGGGGCGGCACCGGAACTGGAGCAGAAGCCCCCGCCGCCTCAGACACTGTGGCTGAGGGCGGAGCTTCACTCCCCTTCTTGGGAACGCTGCAGATAAAGAACGAAGAAATTGAGCAAATAGATGCTACAATTAAAAGTTAATCGAAGTAAGAAAGAAAAATTACCTTGGGAGGCTCACGCACCAGCTTGCGCGGAACCTCTTTCCCGGACGTTCCGGGCTGGCCACGATCGGCGTGGGAGCTCCGGGAGGACTCCCAGGACTTGCCGTGGCCGCGGGCGTTTCCCGGGTCGGAGCTCTCCTTGATCGGGAGGAACTCCTGGACCTGGAGGCCCTCACCGCTTCTCGTGCCGGAGTCGCCTGCCCGGAGCTGGCACCTCCGGAGGGATCCACCATGGGGACAGTCGCACTCCGGGAGGATCCCATCGCCGGAACAGTAGCGCTCCGAAAAGACCCCACCACGGGGACAGCCGCCACGGCGGCGGAGGATCTTCCTTCCTGAGGACGGGGAACTGGGGGGGAGGTGGCAAGCCCGACGGACCTTCCGTCAGCATGTCACAGCTTTCTCTTCCGGCTCTCCGGCTCCTCCGCCAGCTCCTTGCCCTTGCCGATGACCTCAGCTCTTGGCTGAGAGACAGGGGCGGAGCCGCCTTCGGACAACCTGGGGATCGCCAACCGGGCGGTTGATCTTCTCTCGACGACGCCAAGGTCGTCAAGCGCGGGCATCTTCTGCCGGAGCTCCCTGCTGAACTCAACTTCCACATTCAGGGGGAGGAAAGCCGGCGGCGGAGTCAAGTACTCTCCGTCAACATCGATGCCGTGCTGGAATTTCTTGAGGTGAAACTCCAAGGACTTCCCCACCATGCTGGACTTCAACCCGGTCTCAACCCGGTCCTCGTCCATCACGCTGTTGAGGGCCCAGGCGAGCTTCTCCCTCCTCTTCAGCGGCGCCCACCTGTTGGACAAGAAGTTGCAGAACACCGCCTGGGGAGTCAATCCTCCCTCTACACATTGGCGGATCCTGGTCAGGACGGGGTCGAAAGCTGCCGCCAGCACCGGAACTTCGCTCCACACCGACGTGTCAATGCCGGGCAGACCGTCTGGCAACTCTAACCGCTCATGCTCCTCCACCCGGACGACTACCAAATCTTTCTTCCAGTCATCCCACTTCCCGGAAGGGAATGACCGGAGGTACTTGAACGGGCACTTCTTGCGCTTCACAAAGTAGTAGAAGCCAAGGTACTCGTCGCTTCGGCCGGTGGTTTGGACGGTGAAGAAGGTTCGGAAGAGCTCGATGCAGGGAGGGATGCCCACCCACATCTCGCAGAAGTGGACAAAGATGGACACAAGGAGAATGGAGTGAGGGCCAAGGTGGTATAGCTGCAGACCATAGAAGTCCAGCAACATCAAGAAGAAAGAAAAAAACGGTGGGATCAGCCCCACCATGGTGTACGATGAAAAGTACACCATCTCGCTGGAGTGCTCCTTTTTAAAGGGAAGCTCTCCGCCGGCGCGGACCGAACGGTTGAAGAAGTCCGACGACCACCCCATGAGGGCTCGGACCTTCTTCAGATCGCTTTCCGTCTTCAAACGACTCTCACGCAGACCCAACTCCATCGCAGCACAGTTAGGCAAGAGAAGAGGAGCAAAGTACAAGTCGGGAGTTTGAGCGCAAGAACAGATGAGAAGCGTAAAGAACTCCCGATGGTGCGCTTTCCTTCTTAAGTAAGCCCTCGCAACGCTTGGATGGAAACTGCAGGAGAGTCAAGGATACTACTCAAGAATTTAACCCTGCCGATGACAAGAGGGCCCGGGACCACCCTGACGATCAAGTCGAGGTTCTTACCCAGGCGAACAGTTGTCATCACGAGGCGGGAAACCCAAAGGCGGCGGACTGACAAGGCGCGCGGAACCGATACGGTTTTCGTATCGGGAACCGGCGACCTTCAATTGCGAGAGATCCGCACATCAAAGATCTTATCCGCCGCCTGAGGTGCGCCACGCGTCGGGATTTAACCGTAAAGCCCCGCCAAAGGCACCTCCCAAGACCCTTGAAGACCCAATTCAAGAGTCGCAAGTGTGGACCCACCTCCGGCGGAATGACTTCACCCCGTTGGCCTTCCCCGGAGGTAGGTCCAGGGGGCCACTGTCGGTACCCTAAAAACCATACACCCCCTGAGGTTACAAAGATTTCAAGGGAAGGACATCTACTCAAATTAAAGACCCTCGGAGGCCCACCTGTCAGACATAACTGGACCTGCTTCTCCAACATGGTTAACCCCTAGGTTGCCACGTGTACTGTCAGACCGGAGCTATTACCCGCAAGGGTGAAGCTCCGGGCTAGGTACTGAAATGGCACCTCCGGACTTAACCCCTGACCGAGAGAAGCTCTGGACCTGACACGTGCCAGGCCATCCCGGAGCTTCCCGCTTCCCACAAGCAAGCTCCGGAGCTGCCACGTGTCCATACGTCGGAGCTGGCCGCTTCAAACCTCCGAGAGACATTGTAACGGCTCCGGATCTTCAAAGGACAGCCGCGGACTTCAAGACCCGATTAATTATCATTAATTCCACGTTAATGATACTTAATCGGACGATCTTAACACCTGTAACGGCACTGTCAGAGCCGTTACAGGGTTATTAACAACAATTAATCTCGTGTATCAATACTAGTAACCGCCAGGGCCACATGTCGGGCCAGGCTGACTTGTAACGGTTTGTCCTTGTACTATAAAAGGACAAACCGACGATACACGGGAGAGGGGACTCTCGAACACTCTGAAGCTCACAAGTTAATACAACACACACACACTTGTGGAGTAGGGTATTACGCTCAGGCGGCCCGAACCACATAAACCACTGTGTCACTCGTGTCCAATCGCGTTTCACCTTCTTGAGTCTCTGCGCGCCCAAACCGAACTACAAACTCCTTCAACACTTTAGTAGTGTCAGGGGATCTGCCGACTCCAACAGTCGACACCAAAGGATGTGTGTGGACTATAGGTCTATGAACGAAGTGATGATCAGGAACAAGTACTCGCAACCTCATATAGATGATTTGTTCAACCAAAGAAGGGCGCCTATGTTTTCTCCAAGATCGATCTACGGTCAGGATACTTCGAAATGAAGATTAAACTGTCAGATATACCCAAAACAGCTTTTTGGACACGGTATGGATCCTATGAGTATACCGTTATGTCTTCTGGATTGACAAAGGCATCGACATACTTCATATACCTCATGAATAATGTATTGATGGAGTATTTGAATAAGTTCATCATGGTGTGCACCGAGGATATTATGATATACTCGAGAAGTGAGGAAGAGCATGAGAAACACTTGAATCTTACATTGCAGAAACTGTGGGAACATCAGTTGTACGGCAAGTTCAGCAAGTGTCAATTTTGGTTACGAGAAGTGTCGTTTTTGGGACACATCATCTCCGGGGGCGGAGTATCGGTCAACCCGGGTAAAGTGAGAGATGTGCTAAAAATGGGAACCACCAAATAATGTGAAGGAAATTCGGAATTTTCTTTTAATGGCAGGATATTACCATCAATTCATCAAGGATTTCTCCAAAATAGCGAAGCCCATGACTGGATTTCTAATGAAAGGGAAGGCATTCCAAGGACTCAAGCTTGTCAAGATAGCTTTGAGGAATTAAAGCAGAGCTTGACAACCACACCAGTGTTAGTATTGCCAGACGTGAGCAAGAGCTTTGATATATATTACGATGCCTCAAGACAAGAGCTTGGATGTGTGCTCATGCAAGAAGGCCAAGTGGTGGCCTGTGCATCAAGGCAATTATAGAAACATGAGCCGAATTACCCTACGCATGATTTCAAACTCGCAGTCGTGGTGCACGCCATGAAGATATGGAGAGACTACCTTTTTGGTCATAGATGTGAGATTTACATGGATCAAAGAGTCTCATGTACATATTCATGCAAACGGATATGAAATTGAGTCAACGAAGATGGTTGGGCTCATTTTGGATTACGATTTGGGAATCAACTATGACCCAAGGAAGGCTGATGTAGTGGCATATGCCTTGAGTAGAAAAGGAGCAGGCCACCAACTCAAGGTTTGAGAGTTGCTATCTGAGTTATGTAAGGAGTTTGAACAGTTGCATCTTGGATTCGTGAATGAGATGGGAATAATGGAGGTAAACCCGATACTGGACCTAGCAATACGAGAAGGTCTGAAAAAGGTGGGGAGATCCAGGAGATCAAGGAAAGGATCCAAGAAGGGAGAGAATGGAGGTTTGATGAAGATGACACTGGCATGCCATGGCTTGGAAAATGAATTGTTGTGCCTAATGCGAAGCATTTCTAGGAGACGATATTGAAGGAGGCACATGACTCGCCCTATTCCATCCATCCAGGTTATACGAAGCTGTACAAAGGCTTGAAGACGTGCTACTGGTGGGATGGGATGAAGAAGGACATAGCTACATATGATGCTTTCTGTGACACGTGTAGACGAGTGAAGACTGAACATCAAAGGTCAGCTGGACTATTACAGCCATTGAAAATACCCGAGTGGAAGTGGGAAGAAACCGTTATGGACTTCATAGTTGGATTGTTGCATTCCCAGTGCAGCAATAACTCCATATGGGTGATTGTCGATCAGTTTATGAAATCAGCTCATTTCATTTCTGTCGAGACCACATACACCACATCGAAGCTTGCAGAACTGTATATGGAGCATATTGTATGCCGACATGGAGTTCCAAATAAAATAGTATCTATCGAAGCCCTAGATTCACATCGAGATTTTGGAAAAAACTACATGAGTCCATGGATACCAAGTTAAGTTTCAGCTCCACATATCATCCACAGACTGACGGGCGAACCGAGAGGACAAACCAAATATTAGAGGATATGTTGAGAGGCTGTGCTTTGAAGCATGGACATAGCTGGGACAAGAGCTTGCCGTATGCTGAATTCTCATACAACAATAGTTACCAAGCCAGCTTGAAAATGTCACCCTATGAAGCACTATAGGGAAGGAAGTGTAGGACACCCTTGTTTTGGAACAAAACAGGAGAGAACCAAGTATTCGGATCCGATGTGTTACAAGATGCTGAAAGGCACGTTCAAATAATATGTGAGAACCTAAAGGCTGCTCAGTCACGGCAAGAATGCTATGCGGATAATAAGCGAAGAGACTTAGCTTTCGAAGCTGGAGAATTCTTGTATCTCAAAGTGTCACCTATGCGAGGACATAAGCGATTTAATGTCAAAGGTAAGTTGGCATCTCGCTATATCAGACCATTTGAGATTTTGGACAAATGGGGAGAAGTGACATATAAGTTGGAGATGCCAGCACATCTCTCTGATGTTCATGCTATGGTTCCTGTTTCACAGCTTAAGATGTGCTTAAGGGTACTGGAAGAACAAGTCCCAATGGATGAATCGGAGTAAGAGGAAGATTTGAACTATGTCTAGCAACCTATCAAAATCTTGGAAACAAAGGAAAGAGTCACAAGAAGCATGGTCATTCGATGGTGCAAAGTACAGTGGAAATATCATATTGAGTCTGAAGCAACTTGGTAGCGTGAAGAAGAACTTAAGGAAGAATTTCATCATCTTTTCTCCGCACTATCAAATCTCGAGGGCGAGATTCATTTTAAGGGGGATAGGTTTGTAACACCCTCATTTTCATCCATCATGCGTTGCATTCATTCCTATACATGTCTAACATACTACAACACAAAAATGAACAAGATTAAAATGAATTAGAGGCAAACCAACTGTTAAAAATGAATCTCTGGTACGGACTTGTCTGGATTCGACCCTGGACTAGTCCTGTTTTGCTACTATTGTCCCTCGGACCTATGTATTAATTGCAATAGATTAATTCAGTTTTTTCTCTGTTCTCATCCGGACTTGTCCATTATCATGTACGGATTAGTCCAATGATCGCTACTAGAAAGCTACGGAGTTTTCCGGCGAAACCCCAAAACTTAGTCCGGTTTTGAAACTGTACAACCCCCGAACTTGTCCGGCATAGCACCAGACTTGTCTGTTGAACTCTCTGTTCCTTCGATGGACTTGTCCGGCATAAAACCAGACTTGTGCAATCAGCTCTTTGTACCACAAACGTACTTGTCTGACCTCCTTCGAACTAGTCAGGTGTCTAGGGTTTTGACTCGGATTCTATTTTTCCTGCACGACGAGTTTTTGGGTAATTGCCTTTCTTGGGCCCAAGAACATCATGCCTCACTCCTATGGAGCCCAAGTGGGACCCCACCAAGGCCCCTACTTGTCCCCACCAACCTTGACTCTGATTCTAGCACAATCTCACCACGTATCCTCCTATATAAACACCTCAACATCCACCCTTTACCCCTTTGCCCACATTAGATGAACCCCAACGCCTGCTCTCTTCATTGCCACCGCTCTTGAAGGGAGAAGAAGGAAGAGAGGAGAAGGGAGAAGGAAGAAGAAGGAGAGGAAGGAATCAAGCGAGATTGTCATCACTACTGCGATCTTCATCAACTCTTCGTCGTCAACGTTCTTCTTCGTAAATTATTCATCTTCTTCAGATCTAGACGTCGAGATCTTGTGTTACACCTAAGCCTCAACCATTAAACTAATGGATTCAAGGTAACTATTCCAGATCAAACTGTTGGATTGAAGAGCACGTGAAAAGCTACCAGAGGGGGGGGTGAATGATAGATTTAAAAAATCTTACGCAGCGGAAACAATTAAATCCCAACCCCTTTGGCAGAAAAACGATCTGTTAAAGAAATCGTGTGTGATAGTAATATTAACGTTTTTCACCGTGACAAAAATATAGAAATCAGGGAGAATCAAGTCACGAAGACGACACGACAAGAATCACTCAAATCCTTCGAGAGAAACTCAAGTTACGATCGAAAGATCGAACAAAGGTCAATCTGTCCTACCTGAGAAAAATAGTTCTGGAACACTGCAAAGAAACCCGTGTAGATCAGAACCCACAAATCCAATGACCGTGAAATTTTCAAAGATGATAGAAAATCAAGTAGTTAAGACAACCCAAAAAGAATAACGTCAAATGGATCTGTAAAACTCGAGTTACCATAAAACCACCGAAACATGGTAGTGCTGTGCAGAAACTCAACGAGAATAACTAGTCTGGAACAAGTCGGACGAAGAAGGCACAAAAGTTCCTTTCAACTACGAATTTTATTCAATAGAGCACAAGAGGAACAGCCCAAAAGTCTTCTACCATGATTTTTGGGCTCCCTTGCTTATATAACCAGCCCTTAGGCCAACCCAATCTCAACTAGGACTCTAATCCTACTCAAATCACGAATCGAAACTTTTCATAACTGTTTAGGACTCTTCTATACGCAGATAGAAGCAATCTTAAGACTTACAAACAACTTAGAAATGTATTCCACATTCCTAAAACAACTCAAATTCGTGACCCACATGAAATCCTATCATAACCAACTCAAATCTTTCCTTAATTGAGGCAAACACGACTCAACCGCAGCTTGAGTTCATAACCTACTCGTTTGAACCTTTCCGACCAATTCTTTACATCCACATCTCTTTATCACGCCTCGGAACCATGCAGACATGTGCATGCACTCTTTGCACACGTGCAAACATCTTCCAACAACGTCCACGATAACTTCATATGCATTGTTCTTGATACAAACATGCTACACAACCTCCCAATCAACTCAACCACAATTCCTCCCGCACTTGGTTGTTGAACCTCATCTTCTCCCTAAGACAAGTTCAATGGATCCCGTCACCATCCATGTCTTGAACTCAACCAACACCTGCACATGAACAAATAACCAATCCGTACGAGCCCAAGTCCGCGACTTTAATCAAGTTAGTTCCGAACACAACACCTTATGTGAGCACCTCACATAAGCATGTTGCAAAACCACAGTAAAACGATATCAGCCATATCAACCAAAATGCGCCAAAAACTTAGCAAATGAATACTAAGCAATCTTTCCAACAATATAAAGCAAGTTTGAAACATTTCATAGTAAAAGCAGGAACATTGCGATCAAGCTCCAAATCTTGCCAAAGCTAACCGGAGCTTGAGCCGGAGCTATCAAAGCTAGTACAACCTAGTGCCGAGCTTACCAAAGCCAATACAACCTAGCATCGGAGCTTGCCATAGCTTGTCGAAACTAGTCAATCCAAAAGCGAAAGCTAGAAGAACATGTCAGAGCTAACCAACATAAGTCGGACCTATCAAAACATATTAGAGCTTAACAAAGACATGCCGAAGCTATCAAAGACATGCCGGAGCTAAAGACAAAGCTCACCGGAGCTATCCAAAAACATGTCGGACCAAAACAAAGAAAGTCAGAACTATTGTCGGACCTTGCAAAAGCTCAGAGCTAGAGTCGGACATTGCTAAAAAGATGTTATGGCAGCATTCAAAACTTTTATTGTCAAAGCCAATGTATTCAGCACACATAGGTCTCACAATCTCCCCCTTGATGAATGCATTGGCAACACCACTTAAGATTTGAACATTGGCTTATTCACATTAAAAGTTTTGAAAACAATTTCTCCCCCTTTGTAAAACAGAAATAAAATGAGAAAAATAAATTCTCCCCCTGAGAAGAGTCGTGCCAAAAACAATTGTGAATATGTGCAATATGTAATCAATTTCTCCCCCTTGCATACTTATCTTTAAAAATTCACATATTATCTCTCCCTCTTTGACAATGTATTCAGCAAGGTTTATAAGACAAATTTTAGTTGTTATGAGCATAATATAACACATACATATAAAACAAAGCTCATCCAAGTCATACTATCAAGTAACTTAAACTATCACATCGATGAAATACATAAAGTAATGTAAGCCATGCTAGAGATCAAATGTAATTTCCAATTTAAGTAAGGCATGATCTCACAATCTTAAATATTTCAAAACCTGAAAGCATGACACTTGTTGCTGCATTTTATTACTTTTCAAAGTACAAATTTATATCATATGATATTTGCAAGAGATTATATGCGAGTTTGCCTTATTCTAACCAACCGAGCCAAGCCTATGTAATTTGACAATCAGAAGCTTAAGGACATGGTTTTATTCATGCACAACTTCTTCCAAGTTCATATCTAAGTGCAATGATAAGCCATCTCAAAAGAAGAAGTGCGATGCATGCATATTCTCTTGATCTTTTTCTCAACTTATATTTGTTCATAAAAACTCAACATGTATGTTGATTACTTGATTAATTATTTATGATTAAAAGCACTTGTGAGCATGCAACAAGTACAAAACAGCAAGAAAGTTTGACCATGACCAGATTTAGTGTAAGTAATTATTCGAATTACTAGACATGGCAAAAACTACAAAATGTATAACACGAGTAATGTAGTAAGAACTTTCAGCATGTAAAATGAATCACAAAGTCATATATATATATATATATATATATATATATATGAAATACTATGCTCATATTATTTTAATTTTGTAGGATCGAAGAGCACGTGAAAAGCTACCAGAGGGGATGAATAGTAGATTTAAAAATCTTACGCAGCAGAAACAATTAAATCCCTACCCCTTTGGCAGAAAAACGATCTGTTAAAAAATCGTGTGTGAGACTAATCTAAACGTGTTTCACCGTGACAAAATTGATATATATCAGATAGAATCAATTAATGAAGAAAACACAAGAAGAATCACTCAAATCCGTCGAGAGAAACTCAAGTTATGATCAAAAGATCGAACAAATGTCAATCTGTCCTACCCGAGAAAAACAGTTCTGGAACGCTGCAAAGAAATTTGTTTAGATAAGAAACCACAAATCCAATGACCGTGAAATTTTCACAGATGATAGATAATCATGTTTTGAAGACAACCCAAAAAATATCACATCAATTGGATCTATAAAACTCGAGTTATGATAAAACCACCGACAAAAGGTAGTGCTGTCCAGAAACTCCACGAGTAAAACTTGTCTAGAACAAGTCGGACGAACAAGGCACAAAAGTTCCTTCAAACTACAAATTTTATTCAATATAACAAAAGAGGAACAGCCCCAAAGTCGTGCACCACGAGCTCTTGCCTCCCTTGCTCATATAACCAGCCCTTAGGCCAACGCAATCTTAACTAGGGCTCCAATCCTACTCCGATCACAAATCGAAACTTTCCATAACTGCTTAGGACTCTTCTATACGCAGATAGAAGCAATCTTAAGACTTCCAAACACCTTAGTAATGTATCCCACATTCCTAAAACAACTCAGATTCGTGACCCACACGAAATCCTATCATAACCAACTCGAATCTTTCCATATTTGAGTCAAACCCGACTCAGTCGCAGCCTGAGTCCATAACCTAGTCGGTTGGACCTTTCCGACCAATTACTTATGTCCACATCTCTTCATCATGCCTCAGAACCATGTAGCCACGTCCGTGCACTCCTTTCACACGTGTAAACATCTTCCAATGACATCCATGATACCTTCATATGCATTGTTCTTGATTCAAACATGCTGCGCAACCTCCCGATCAACTCAACCACAATTCCTCCTGAACTTGGTTGTTGAACCTCATCTTCTCCCTAGGACTAGTTCAATGGATCCCGTCACCAGCCATGCCTTGAACTCAAGCAACACCTGCACATGAATAAACAACCAATCCGTACGAGCCCATGTCTGCGACTTGACTCAAGTTAGTTCCGAACACAACACCTTAGGTGAGCACCTCACATAAGCATGTTGCAAAGCAATCAAAACGATATCAGAAATATCAACCAAAACGCACAAAAAACTTAGCAAATGAATACTAAACAGTCTTTCTAAAAATATAAAGCAAGATCGAAACATTGCAAGATAAAAGCAGGAACATTGCGATCAAGCTCCGAACCTAGCCAAAGCTAACTGGAGCTTGAGCTGGAGCTTACCAAAGCTAGTACAACCTAGCGCTAGAGCTTACCAAAGCTAGTACAACCTAGTGCCGGAGCTTACCAAAGCTAGTTGTACCTAGCGCCGGAGCTAACCAAAACTAGTCGAAACTAGTCATCCCAAAAGTCGAAGATAGAAATACATGTCGGAGCTAACCAACATAAGTCGGACCTAGCAAAACATATCGAAGCTTAACAAAGACATGGCAGAGGTATCAAAGACTTGCCAGAGCTAAAGACAAAGCTCACCAGAGCTACCCAAAAACATGTTGTATCTAGACAAAGAAAGTCAGACCTATTGTCGGACCTTGCAGAAGCTCGGAGCTAGAGTCGGACCTTGCTAAAAAGATGTTATGGCAGCATTCAAAACTTTTATTGTCAAAGCCAATGTATTCATCACACATAGGTCTCACAAATTTTAGATTCACACATAGACATCTCAAGTTTGGAAACTCCCCCTCAATCTAAGACATGAGGATGCAAAACCCCTATTCCACTAGGAATGAAACAAAAACAAGTGAAATCCAAAGGTTTTGTAAAAATGTCAGCCAATTGTTCTTCGGTATCTACATGGTGAAGCATAATATTTCTTTTTTCAACATTATTACAGAGAAAGTGATACCTAATGTAATTGTGCTTAGTTATAGAATGTTGCACGGTGTTTTTAGCAATGCAAATGGCACTAGTGTTATTACAAAACAGTGGAACACTATCTAGATCAACCCCATAGTCCTTAAGTGTTTGAACAATCAAAAGAATTTGTGAGCAAGCACTAGCAGCGGCTACACATTCAGATTCAGCTGTGGATTGTGCAACTCAGTTTTGTTTTCTAGAGGACCAAGCAACAAGTGAATTACCAAGAAAATGACAAGCACCAGAAGTACTTTTCCTATCAATCCTACAACCCCAAAATCAGCATCCGAAAAAGCTCTCAATGTAATGGTTGAGGAAGAAGGAAGAAAAAAGTCAAATTCTTGAGTTCCATGTAAGTACCCGAGAATACTTTTGATGGCTTGACAATGTGAAGCACGTGGAGAGGCTTGAAACCGTGCACAAAGACATACGCTGAATTGTATGTCCGGTCTTGATGCCGTGAGGTACAAAAGTGATCCGATCATGCTTCTATATTCTTTTTGATCCACGGGTTCACCATCTTCATCAAGTTCAAGTGTTGTTGCTGTTCCCATTGGTGCCTGAAGAGTCTTGCTTTTGTCCATGTTGAAGCGCCTTAGGAGGTCTTTTGTATACTTCATCGTTTGATGCACAAAGGTACCCTCCTTGATTTGCTTGATTTGCAGCCCCAAAAAGTGCGTGAGTTCTCCCATCATACTCATCTCAAATTCTGAACTCATCATAGCTGAAAACTTGGACACAAGATCATGAGAAGCACAACCAAAGATAATATCATCCACATACACCTGAACGAATAATTAGTCATTGCCATGCTTAAGCAAACAAAGAGTTTTATCAACCTTGCCCATGGTAAACCTCTTTTCGAGTAAGACTGTTTTTAACCTATCATACCATGCTCTAGGGGATTGTTTGAGACCGTACAAGGCTTTGGACAGTTTGTAAACATGATTAGGAAAATCTAAATTTTCAAAACCCGGTGGTTGTTTGACATAAACCTCTTCATCTATGTAGCCATTAAGAAAAGCACTCTTAACATCCATTTTATAAAGCTTAAAACCTTTAGATGCAGCAAAAGCTAACAAAATTCTTATGGCTTCTAATCTAGCAACAGGAGGAAAAGTTTCATCAAAATCTAGACCTTCAACTTGAGTGAAACCCCTAGAAACCAACCTATCCTTATTCCTAACCACAACCCCATCCTCAGTTTGTTTATTTTTAAACATCCTTTTAGTTCCAATTAAAGTGTGACCTTGAGGTGGAGGTACAAGTTTCCAAACATTATTTCTTTCAAAATTTTCTAACTCTTCTTGCATGGCAATAATCCAAGATTCATTAGTGAGTGCGTGTGATATATCTTTGGGTTCAAAAGAAGCAACACAAGCAGAATGAGCATGAGAGTTTGGATCGCAAAACATGGACCGTGTGACTCGTTTGTGCAAGATTCCAATAATTTGTTGTGGAGGATGACTTTTGAGAACCCGAAGGGCAGTGGACACTTCACAAGCTTCTTCTTCTTCATGTTCATCACAAATCGATGAGCTTGTGATTTGAGGACAATCTGGATCAGCAATGATGGTTGTCGATGCTGGTTTAGAATCAACATCCGGAGCTGAACCAAAGTCATTAGCTGCTGAATTTTCGGGCAGTAGCTCCACTTCTTCTTCATCTTCAACAAAAATTCTCTCCCCCTGCGGATATGGATCCGGACCTGCAATGTTTGTGCTAGTACCTATGCTAACTTCATCATTCACAAGTCTCCACAATTTTGTTAGTGTCAAGTAAAAGCACACGGTAGCCTCTAGTATGACATGGATAACCATGAAACATGCCATCAATGGATCTAGGTTCAAATTTATCAAGATTACCATGTTAACAAAGCATTTGCAACCAATGACCCGAACGTCTGTAACAGTAGGCCTATGTCCTAACTGGAGCTCATATAGTGTATTACCTAGCTTAGCGCGCAAGAAAACACGATTTGAGACATAACAAGCGGTTGCAATCGCATCAGCCCAAAATTTGTTAGGAGTTTGATATTCATCAAGCATAGTCCTTGCCATCTCAACTAGGTTCTGTTCTTTCTTTCAACAACACCGTTTTGTTGAGATACATATGGTGAAGAAAATTGATGATCTATTCCATTTTCATCACAAAAGTGATCAAAAGATTGATTTTTAAATTCGGTTCCGTTATCACATCTAATTGCTTTTAAAGATCCTGGGTGATCAATTGATAATCTAAGAAATAAAGTTCTAAAGTAACTAAAATATTCATTCTTAGATGCCATAAAGTAAACCCAAGAGTATCTAGAATAATCATCAACAATCACATGAACATACCATTTACCTCCAAAGGAGTGAACACGTGAAGGTCCTATGGTGTCGAGGTGCAAAAGTTGACCCGGTTCAGTTGTCATGATCATTGTGAGAGGAGTATGTGAACCTGCAACCATCTTATCATGTCTACAGGAAGAGCACACAATTTTTGTGTCCCCTTTAAGCTTAGGCAGCCCACGTATGCGATCAAGAGCACTAACACGCGTTAGATGATCAAATCCTACGTGACCAAGTCTATGATGGCAAAAATATAAGTCCTTTGAATCATTAGCAACTAGACACCTATGCTTAGAGTAAGACATATCAAAATCAGCTTTAAAAACTCTTCCAAACCGAGACATGTTAAAAATAAGCTCACTATTTAAATTACAACTTTGCATCAATTTTTAGAGAAAATAATTTCCTGATTTTCATCTAGCAGTTGTGAAACAGAAAGCAAGATGTATTTCAAAATTTTAACAAGTGCCACATCCTTCAATGTGTAGTGATTATTTACTCTAACGGAACCCTTAGCAATTATAGGAGTTGAAGAATTATCGGCAAAAGTAACATTTTCTACACGTGACACAAAAGAGAGGGAGGAGAACCATTCTTTGTTACTGGTCATGTGGTGTGAGCAACCTGAATTAACAATCCAAATGTTCTCCTTTCTCAAGCATGTAACCTACATAGAAGCACAATACGTCTATGACTCAATACTGGGGTTAGTCAAAAGGCATTTAGGAATCCAGTACTGAGTCACACGACGTGCAGTAGGAATAACACACGAAAGCTGAGATAAAACAGCAGGTTTATGAGCCAAAACGTGAGGATTTTTGTACCCAACTACTATCCTAGGAGATGCTACATGTGTAGCACGAAAAACAGTAGGTTTGGGAGCAAACTTTGTATGTTTTCGACTCATTACAGCAGATTGCATGTTCCTATCATTCGGTTTAGCAAGTGCAACAAATTTTGCATGAAGGTTAAGAGATCTAGCAATCATTCTTTCCTTTTTTTGTTGTTTAGCTAGTCTATAACAAAAATCTATGACATGACCATCTCTACCACAATAGGTACAATGAAATATAATTTTGTGTTCATGTGTAGATGAGCAAGCAACATTTTTATTTTAAACCGAAGGAGAAAACACTCTTGCAGATTTGAAAACCACATTTTTTTTGTTTAGGAACTGTTTGAATCAAACCACTTCCTAATGACTTTACAGTTTTAGGTGGATGTGCCTTAGCATGAGCATGAGAATCAAAACCTATACCAATTTTATCATTGCATGTCTTGGAAGAATTCAGCAGCAAGTTTAGGTTCGTATTCCCATTACAAAACCTATCTAATGTCCTATGCATGTCATCAAGTTTATTGGACAGATCAAGACAATTTTCACATGAAGTTTTTCCTTTTAATTTTCAATTGGAACAATATTTAACTTCATGGGAACGTAAAGCATTGTTCAATATAGAAATTTCATTCATAGCATCTTGTAGTTTCTTATCAAGATCATCATAAGTAGAACAATGCAAATCAATTGTAGAAAAGCTAGCATCTTTCATGTTTTTATCATTAAGTGCAGCAAGCTCTTTGTTCTTTTCAATTTCTAACTCAAGTTTATCAAATGTGGAGGCCTGCGCACTTCTTAATGACAAATTTTCATATATTAATTCACATGAGGAATAAGAATCATCACTAGGAATCAAGGATTTTAAACGATTAATTTCATATTCTAGTGACTAAATTTTAACAGCATTGTCCCTAAGCTTTTTGTCCTTTTTCTTAACTATAACAATGGCAAGAGAAATAGCATCACACATTTCTTCGCAAGTAGGACATACCTCTTCATTGTCGCTGTTGTGTTTAGCCTCCTCCATACTTGATCTTGACATGCCCGCCATGAAGCACAAGTTTGCCAAATCATCTTCATCTTCGTCACTTCCAATGTCCACATTGCTTGAGCCAAGTTCTTGAAATGCGGAGATAAAACTACTCACCAATTGACGTCCTGTAAAACCCTTCTTTTTCTTCGTATCTTTTGCAGAGGGTGTTTCATCCTTGTTTGCTTTTCATCACGGGAAGTAGGACCTTAAAGGTTAGGGCAATATGAACGAAAATGTCTTGTCTTACAACATTCGAAACATCGTTGAGGTTCGGAGCTTTCTCTCCTTCTAGTTCTCACATTTTGCAATGCTTTTGAGAACCTAGTAGAGAGAAGTACTAGGTCCTCCTCTGGAAACTCCTCAATCTGTTCAAGGGTTAGAGAGGACAAAAAAGCAAGTGTTTCACAAGATGAAGATTGACCAGAGCTAGGCATGTCACGTTGAGATACAAAAGCAATAGACTTGTTGGGGTTCTTATGTGATATTATATCAATTTCATGAGTTTTTGACTTGGAATATAGCACATCTAAAGTAAGTGTACTCATGACAGTAGATTCACGAATAGATGTGTCTTTCATCTCCCAAATTGACATATCTATTGCACTTAACAATTGCCTAGTATTTTCAGCATCTGAAAAATTAACATTGACACTACGCAAAGGTCATCAATAGACTCACCGGGTTGCATCTCGAAGCACATGTATTATTTCTTGAACATGTCTTGCCTTACCTCATTGATCGTGTTGGATCCTTCGTGGTAGTCACAAAGTGCTTTCCACACATTGTATGCAGATCAGAGGTGTGCAACACGGTCGAAGTCGCTTTGAGTTAATCCTTGTATGATCAAGTTCCGAGCCTTGTTATTGTTGTCGACATCTCTCAGATTTGTAGCTGTAACTTGATCGTTTGATGGCACTTCGTAAGGATTGTATACCTTCTCCCATATTGCAAAGCCTTGAGCCTAGATGAAGGCTTCCATATGTGCCTTCCAAACCTGAGAATCAATACCACTAAACACGCAAGGTTTGGCGGAGTATTTCTCCATGATGATTAGTCAAAAAATCATGCAAATCACAAAGATTAGAGCACCGTGGCTCTGGTACCAATTTTTGGATCAAAGAGCATATGAAAAGCTACCAGAGGGGGTGAATGGTAGATTTAAAAAATCTTACGCAGCGGAAACAATTAAATCCCAACCCCTTCGGCAGAAAAACGATCTGTTAAAGAGATCGTGTGTGAGACTAATCTAAACGTGTTTCACCGTGACAAAAAGATATAAATCAGGGAGAATCATGTCACGAAGACGACACAACAAGAATCACTCAAATCCGTCGAGAGAAACTCAAGTTAAGATCGAAATATCGAACAAAGGTCAATCTGACCTATCCGAGAAACACAGTTCTGGAACACTACAAAGAAACTTGTGTAGATCGTAATCCACAAATCCAATGACCGTGAAATTTTCACAGATGATAGAAAATAAAGTTGTGAAGACAACTCAAAAGGAATCACATCAAATGGATCTGTAAAAGTCGAGTTATGATAAAACTACCGAAACAAGGTAGTGCTGTGTAGAAACTCGACGAGAAAAACTTGTCTGGAACAAGTCGGACCAACAAGACACAAACGTTTCTTTTAACTACGAATTTTATTCAATAGACCACAAGAGGAACAGCCCAAAAGTCGTCTACCACGAGTCCTGGCCTTCCTTGCTTATATAACCAGCCCTTAGGCCAACAAAATCTCAACTAGGACTCTAATGCTACACATATCACGAATCGAAACTTTCCATAACTGCTTAGGACTCTTCTATACGTAGATAGAAGCAATCTTAAGACTTCCGAACACCTTAGAAAGTATCCCACATTCCCAAAACAACTCAAATTCGTGACCCACACAAAATCCTATCATAACCAACTCAAATCTTTCCATATTTGAGTCAAACATGACTCAGCCGCAGCTTGAGTCCATAACCTAGTCGGTTGGACCTTTCCGACCAATTATTCACATCCACATCTCTTTATCATGCCTCGGAACCATGCAGCCACGTCCATGCACTATTTGCACACGTGCAAACCTCTTCCAACGACGTCCAAGATACCTTCATATGCATTGTTATTGATACAAACATGCTACGCAACCACCCAATCAACTCAACCACAATTACTCCCGAACTTGGTTGTTGAACCTCATCTTCTCCCTAAGACTAGTTAAATGGATCCCATCACCAGCCATGTCTTGAACTCAAGCAACACCTGCACATTAAAAAACAACCAATCCATACGAGCCCAAGTTTGTGACTTGACTCAAGCTAGTTCCGAACACAACACCTGACGTGAGCACCTCACATAAGCATGTTTCAAAACCACAGTAAAACGATATCAGCCATATAAACCAAGACGCGCCAGAAACATAGCAAATGAATAATAAGCAATCTTTCCAACAATGTAAAGGAAGTTCGAAACATTTCACATTAAAAGCAGGAACATTGTGATCAAGCTCCGAATCTTGCCAAAGCTAACCGGAGCCTGAGCCAGAGCTATCAAAGATAGTACAACCTGGCGCTGTAGCTTACCAAAGCCAGTACAACCTAGCGCCAGAGCATATCAAAGCTTGTCGGAACTACTCAACCCAAAAGTCGGAGCTCGAAAAACATGCGGGGCTAACCAACATAAGTCAGACCTATCAAAACATATCGGAGCTATCAAAGACATGTCGGAGCTAAAGACAAAGCTCACCGGAGATACCAAAAAACATGTCAGACCTAGACCAAGAAAGTCGGACCTATTGTCGAACTTTGCAGAAGCTCGGAGCTAGAGTTGGACCTTGCTAAAAAGATATTATGGCAGCATTCAAAACTTTTATTGTCAAAGCCAATGCATTCAGCACACATAGGTCTCACACAAACCTTCCACAACAATTATGATTCCAATCTTGATTTAAATGATGCCCTATATGGGAATTTCCCAATACCTTGGCATAGCGGACTTGTCTGGTCCTGTGTGGACTATTTTGTTCAACTTTCTGTTCCAAAGTAGACATGTCTGACCTAGTGTGCGGACTAGTCCAGTCCCTGACTTCTGAAATTTCTGAAACTATTCCAGTTTTTCCCGAATTGGTTAAAAACCGGCTCAAACTTGTAAAACTCAATTGTAACTAGTTAGTAAGCAATAATAGCAACCTAATAACATGTATTACCACATAATTGGATCATTCATGGATATCATCACATATTGAGTACTATGTGAGCATTTATTGATTGTATGATTTGGTTCGCATGTTTGTCGCGTGGAATAGAAGGTAACACTCTATAAGGTTCTTATGAGGACCTACAACCCCAGAACAATGAAGCTCTTGACCCAAACCAGCTGCAGGAGAAAGGCAAGTGCCCATGAATGTTTTGATCCTGTTTTCAAATGATTTGCTTGCAAAATTGCATGCTTGTGTCAAATTGATAGGAGACCCATGATAGGTGTTTACTAGACTTGTATGACCGCTCTTGTCGCTCGGGATATATTTCAGAAAGTGAGGAAGGGTATTTTCTAGTTCTTCTTCGCTTTGTTTAATTGGGATTGGAAATAACAAAAGACTCATTATGAACTAATATACGTATGGACTATGTGAATTGATGATAATGATGACATAAGTAACATGGAACTTGGGTGATCTAAGCAAGCATGGGTTGTGGACTGGTTTGGATGAAATGGTGGTTTATCTTGCCTTAGATCTAAGGACCGGTTCATACGATAATATGTTGGGACAACAATGCTCCACAAGGCCAAGTATGGGCGCGGCGTAGCTGAATAATTAGGTATGTTGCTGGTATTGTATGGACCATTGGATGGCGAGGGGGATGGGAGTCGAGGAGGGCTATCCTAGGATCTACAGGGCACATGAGGGGGCCCGTGGGTGGGAGAATGGAGATTCGAGCCTGCCGGTGAAACCTTAGTGGGTCCATAGATACTAGTAGTCCCTTTTGCAAGGCTATTTTGTGATCTATTGGCCACACACCAACGGAAGTATGATAAGGCATAACGGAGGTTCCTTAATCACTGAAGGTGATGAAATCACGAACATGTGGGTGTTGACGGCTGTTATATATCAATTTCAGCCGTCAATATAACTCAATTATGTGAAGGATTGATCATTTCTTGCACACGTCACCTTTCTACTTGACCTATTTACACTTGTACTTGGAGAAACATGTGTATGTAGATATTTATACAGGAATTGAGGAAAAGTATGTGGAGCAATCCTATAAAAATATCATCCCAGCCAATCAGGCGACGACACATGGCACCACATGGATCAAATGGCTCACAAACAGAAGTATCCGAGGCCATCCAACGGTGTAGCACCAATATAAGTCAATGGGACCCACCTGGTAGCCACCTGGAGGAAGTACAGGCCGTTTGGAGCCCTGACCAGGTCGGCCGAACCAGGAGGTCAGCCAACCTGGTCCTGGCGCCAAACGTAGTCAACTTCCACGTGTTGGCTCCTCCCGGCTCCGTGGAGTCAATGACTACTGATTCTCGCAGTTTTGATGGCAGGAACCAACCTCAACACTAGTATAAATATGAACCCATACCCCTCACTTCAACACACACCACTTGGACATCATTCTATTGTATACACTATCTTCCATAGTCCCTAGAGGAGTTAGGATGTAGAGAGGAGAGCCTCAAGTCCCAAGTCCAATTTGGGAAAGGAGTAGATGGAGTCTCTCTTCCCAATTCCACGTTGGGAAAGGTATGTCTCATGTATTCCTTCTTGTATTTGTGACTTTGTGATCAATAAAGATATTATCTTTAATCTTCTTTTATACTTACACTTGGACAAAGCGTTTCTTGTTTGATTGTGGAGTCCATGTAAGTGGAAGGTATAGTCTTTATGATTGTACTCTCATGATCACATCTTATGGTCATAAATACTATAGACCCCCACTATGGTCTATGTAGTTTTTATATGATTATGTTAATATGAATAACTATGCTATGCAATCAACATTGGTTCGACGATGATTTATTTCATTGCCTTAGGATGACTTGTGCTGCAGCTCTTAAGGTATTTGCTTAGTATGCTAGCATGGTGCTAGGGTATTTAAGTAGCGTTGGATGTCTCGTAGACCCACAGATTGAAGAGGTAGGCAGTAGGTGGTGACAGCCCTATCCGTCCTTCGTAATCCTCCACGTTCGGCTATGCCAGAGGCTCTTGGCGGGAGTCGCCCTAGTATTGCTAGGGGTAAGCCCGTGCCCGATGTGTTGAATAGCATTGCATAGGAATTCATCATTGACATGACCATTAGTATCTACCTTAGGATATGTATATGTATTAGGAGCATTGTAGGAGCAACTCTTTAACCCATAATGCAATCTCCCTCTAGGACCCATTTACCCTTTAGAATAGATTTCCTAGGTGCGTGTCACACTACCCCTATTATCAACTTACCCCTTGTCTGGGTAATTGATTAGTATCCCATAGCTTGACGATAAGAGTAGTATATACTTTACTCAATTGCCTTCCTTTGTGATAAATATGATACCCTTGGGAATACTCATGGGTGAATGCTACAACGGTATCTTTCGTGCGCTTGCGGATCTCATCTCTTTACCAGAGATGATCTGTGGTGTTAAGAAATACCAACAAACATTTCTGGCACCGTTGCTGGGGATGATTTGTTAGTATATCTTAGGAGCCATCAACAAGCATTTATGGCGCCGTTGTTGGGGATGATTTGTTAGTATATCTTAGGATCTGTCAACAAGCATTTATGGTGCCATTGTCGGTGAAGGCAAAGGAAGTGAAGGATAGTATCACTTGTGATTAAGCTATAGGTACTAATAGTTATTAGGTAGGATTACCCTTGTTTGTTTTCTCCTTTGTGTGAAACCAGGGTAGTGTTGGCCAATCCATTGTATGGGATGGCCAACGAGGACGCAAGTGCTAACCTGCAATACGATTCAGGGCGTACCTCAACAAATGTTCGCTAGGCAACACCATTGCCTTTTGCGCGAGAATTTCAGCTTTCAGTAGGAGCCAAAGTCATCAATACCCAAGCTTGGGGAAGGCTCCAAGAAGTTCTTCTTGGTTTGCCTCCACCATGGGGTGGATAGTTGGCTCTTCATCCAACACTCGTGTCATGGGTTGGCTCCACCAATCCATGACAACATTCATGCTGGAGCTGAAGGAGTCCTATTCTCATTCATCATGGATGAGAAGAAGGTCTCCACTCAAGGGGTGGATTGAAGAATGCTCGAGTTCCCATAGCTTGTCATGCACACCACTTCACAAGGTGGATATGCTAGTTATGGAACTACACCTCCCATTGAAGTGTCATGAATATCCAAGTCGTTGGAGATTTGTTTGGATAATCCAAGTCGTGGATATTCACATGATTTGTGGAAATCCATGTCATCATGGGACGCGTGGGAATTATTTCCCTAAGACTCATGAGGACCTTTTTCAAACAACAACTCCAATGGCTACCATTCACAAGGAGGTCAAGGGTGGCTTTCCAAGGGATTTAAGTTCAACTAGCCTACCTTGAAGTATCTTGGCCAAGCAGAAATCTAGTCAACATTCACATGAAGATCATGGCCAAGGACAAGAACTTAAGGAGCATTCAAAGTACAAGATATCCCACATCACTTGTTGGGATTCCCACTTGTGGCCCACATGTCCAAATGATAGCTAAATGAGTTTGGCATGTCAAAACAGAAGAAATCGTCCACATCTTCAACTCTGGGATTGGACAACAAATCATCGCGCTGAACAGAACAGAGGTAAGTCCTACTCATCGGACTTCAAAAATTCGATGAGTCCTTGCCAATAGGTTAATTGGTAGTTATCTCATATTTGTTTTCCAAATTGCATCAACCCTTGCATTTGCATGTTTAAAATTCCACACTTGCATGTTGGAAAGTAAAATTTCCAACCATTATAAAACTAAAAATTTGAATTAGGGAAGAAATTTAATTGGACATGAACTACGTGCATGACCACTTGAATTTATCTTCCTAGTTCAAACCAAAAAGATTTGCTTTGACCCTCATTGCATTTACAAGTTATTTCAAGTTGGGCAAGACAATTTCAAAATTGGGTTCAATTTGCTTTTGGCTAACGTAACCCATTTTTCAGTTGTTTCGTGTGTTCTTGATTAAAGTGTAGCCAGGTCAAAATTGTAAAGAGGTGGTATGGCAAGACAGTGGAAGGTTTCATCAAGCTCAAGTCACCATTGGGAGGATTTGAGAACACTTCTCTCCTTCAAACTCATTTTGAGTTTGAGGAAGAGAAATGTTCAAGATGATGACCCAATGGAGGAGCCAGAACCAAATCCATTGCCAAATCCAATCTCAACTTGGCATTTGACATCAACCATCAAGCCTACGCCGAAAATCAGTGTTGTGAGTTTCTCACACAAAGACCTTCGTCACCAACTGCTCTTCAAATGAGGTATGAGTTTAGAACTTTTCGTTGTTTGGTTTGCCATAGAATTGGATGTATTTTCTTGCATTTGTGAGGAAGGTTGACACTTCCTCATCATTTAATTCTCATGCATCCTCACAAGAGTAAGTGTGGATATTGACTTTTGGATCTCCAAAAGGAAATCCCACCTTACATGGAAAAATCTAAAACAAGTACCTAGAATCCTTTAAGCATTGTTTTTTAGACTGAGTCATTTTTGCCTAGGTTTAGAAAATAAAACTTTTGGGCATGACTTAATTAGTGAATTGGCATATAGAAACTTGGGCATAGTGACAACCCTAATTTTTAATTGAGCTTCATGCATATATGGTGTCACTAGATTTCAAACTCCTAGGAATAAGTGATATCTTTGCTCTAAAATTGAATTGCATTTTTTGGAGGAGTCACTGAATTTTAAATTCCTAGTGATGTTCAGGAGGATAAATTTGAGAATCTTGTTTGTCATGGTCTAAATGATAAAATTTGCTCTTGAAAGCTAAGATGGTTAGAAACTTTAAAAGATGCAGGGATCCATATAGTATATTTCTATCACATGCATTGCTATGAGTAGGAGCTTTAGAAAATATGCAACATGAATTATCTATAAAGCTCCACTCTTATCAATGAATAACACATTGATCATGGATACACTTATTGGAACCAATGCATCTTTGATTTTGTTTTTCCCCGTATGTACAAATGAAAGTTCGGTTATCTAACCCGAATGTTCATTTGTACAAGTATCGGGAGCTAACCATCCCTCTCTATTCAAGAGAGGTAGTTTGCAGGAATAATATTACTATGCAGGCATTCAAGAAGCTGATTGTTGGGATCCCTAGAGGATCCCATTTCAACATCTCTTGGCCAAGTAGTAAATGAGGATGGTTGCTACCTATCGGAAATTATGCCCGAAGGTCAATCATAATTATACGAGGCTAGAGATTTGAAATGGGAACCCTCCATGAGCAACCAATTGGCTGCCACGAATGGGTGAGAGCATTATGCTCTCAACTATTCTAAGCACTCATTCAAGCTCAAGGGATTTGCCACCATCATTGGGTAAAAGTTATTCCTATGTGGCTAAGAGTTATGATGTACCATAACCAGGGAATGACAAGATCCCACCCAATTTATATTGGGTTCAAGTTGATCCTATGTGGATAGAAGGAATGACAAATCACACCCAACACATGGAGACCCTGAGTGTCAAAGCCACTCTGAGTGTCAACACAACAATCAACACTCAACCCTCCATTGTCAAAGCCACGCTGCCACAAGGATAGGCCAACTCATGGCCTACCTCTGTCATTAGGGTTTCAACCCCTATCACGGACCTTGATCAAGAATAATCTTGGGGGAGGACCCCCACTTGAGGTAACTTGTATCGCACCCACTGCATTTTTATTTCAAATCATCCATTGCATATTTACTTTCCATTCATCCACCACCCACCATGCATCTAAAAAAACATAAAATAGGAACATAGATTTGCTTTGCTTATCAAATAAAGATGTGCGGTAAGAATGATGTAGAATTCACATAGATGAAATGATGAATAGTTGCTCTGTTTTATTTTTCCTAAGTCCCTAGTTTATAACTTGCTACTCTCCGAATATTGCTTAAATTGGCTAAAATTAACTTTGCCTTGATTTAGAAATCGTGGGTAGCAAAAGCTTAATCTACTTCTAGGTTGTCGGGAGATTTGAATTAGTAATAGGGCTGCTATTCCTATTCTGAAAGTGGAACTTAGATTTTTGTAGAAATTCTATCCAGATTTAAGTTTCCCTCATTTGATTGGAAATACCTAACAAAGCCATATGATATTCATACATAGACAACACCTTATGCATATGCTATTTGCTTTCACATTGAGCCTAGTCAAACTAGTATAGACCTATGTGAGAAATCATTCAATTCGTTTTGAATTCAAGACTTCGCTTGCACATGCTATACTTCTACACTAGAAGGAAGCAAAATTCCATCATATCCACCATTCCACAATAAAAAGAGAAACTCCATACTATTCATAGTTAGCACTCTCTTCAAGTTATTGCATAAAAAGGAGTAAAAGACATGGCCATGAGAAAAAGAAAAAGAAAATGCATGCTTATATCATAAGCATGAGAAAAAAATATGCTTACTCCATAAGCATAAAAAAAACGTAGCCATGTTTTATCCTTGCAATAAAGAGAGTCCACATCAAAAGGAGTCATCTTAATGTTTCCACATCCACCTCCATTCCATCACACATGCACAAGTCTTGATTCAAAAGTTTGAATTGATTTCTCCTAAGGCTTGCTCTTTTGACTTAGAAATATTATGTGTTGCAAATATGCCTACTTACTTTCCCTACCAAGCTCCACATACAAGCCATATTCAAAGAGTAGGAATAGTATAGGCATAATGCCTTGGTGAGGACATATTTCCACTATACATAAAGGAGTGATTGAGAGAATCAATTGAGGTACTTATAATCTAATTTGAATCTCTCCGGAATTTAAGTGGAACTTGATATCTAGGCTATGCTTGCTCCATTTGCTGTTCTATATTTCAATTACCCATGAATAGTAGAAGGCCTAACTCCCATAATGACTTAACAAGGGTGAAGTACCATAGCCACTTTTTGCAATACTAGGTAGAGTATTTTGTTGTGCACTTGGTACTTTCGAAAGGTAGAATATTGTAGCAACTCCTGATCATCAACCTAAAGTCTTGACTTTGCTGGGGACGAGCAAACGATAAGCTTCGGGGAGTTTGTTGATGACTATTATATACCAATTTCAGCCATCAATATAACTCAATTATGTAAAGGATTGATCATTTCTTGCACACATCACCTTTGTACCTGACCTATTTCCACTTGTACTTGGAGAAATATGTGTATGTAGATATTTATACAGGAATTAAGGAAAAGTATGGGGAGAAATCCTATAAAATATCATCCCAGCCAATCAGGCGACGACACGTGGCACCACATCGATCAAATGGCCCACAAACAGAAGAATCCGAGGCCATCCAACGGTGTAGCACCAATATCACTCAATGGGACCCACCTGGCAGCCACCTAGAGGAAGTACGGGCCCTTTGGAGCCCTAACCAGGTCGGGTGAACCAGGGGGTCGGCCGACCTGGTCCTGGCGCCAAACACGGTCAACTTCCACGTGTTGGTTCCTCCTGGCTCGTTGGAGTCAATGACCACTGATTCGCGTGCTTTTGGTGGCTGGAACCGACCTCAACACTAGTATAAATAGGACCCCATACCCCTCACTTCAACACACACCACTTGGGCATCATTCTATTGTATACACTATCTTCCATAGTCCCTAGAGGAGTTAGAATGTAGAGAGGAGAGCCTCTAGTCCCAAGTCCAAATTGGGAAAGGTGTAGAAGGAGTCTCTCTTCCTAATTCTACATTTGGAAAGGTATGTCTTATGTATTCCTTCTTGTATTTGTGACTTTGTGCTCAATAAAGATATTATCTTTAGTCTTATTTTATACGTATACTTGGACAAAGCGTTTCTTGTTTGATTGTGGAGTCCATGTAAGTGGAAGGTATAGTCTTTATGATTATACTCTCATGATCACATCTTATGGTCATAAACACTATAGACCCCCACTATAGTCTATGTAGTTATGATATGATTATGTTAATATGAATAGCTATGCTATGCAATCAACATTGGTTTAACGATGATTTAGTTCATTGCCTTAGGATGGCTTGTGCTGCAGCTCTTAAGGTATTTTCTTAGTATGCTAGCATGGTGCTAGGGTACTTAAGTAGCTTTGGATGTCTCGTAGACCCACGGATTGAAGAGGTAGGCAGTAGGTGGTGACAGCCCTATCTGTGTTTTGTAATCCTCCACGTTCGACTATGCCACAAGCTCTTGGCGGGAGACGCCCTAGTATTGCTAGGGGTAAGCCCGTGCCCAATTTGTTGAATAGCATTGCATAGGAATTCATCATTGACATGACCATTAGTATCTACCTTAGGCTATGTATAAGTATTAGGAGCATTGTAGGAGAAACTCTTTAACTCTAAATCCAATCTCCCTCTAGTGCCCATTTACCCTTTAGAATAGATTGCCTAGGTGTGTGTCACACTGGCCCTATTATCAACTTATCCCTTGTTCGGATAATTGATTAGTATCCCATAGCTTGACCATAAGAGTAGTATATACTTTACTCCATTGCTTTCCTTTGGGATAAATACGTTACCCTTGGGAATACTCATGGGTGAAATGCTACAACGGTATCTTTCGTGCGCTTGTGGATCTCATCTCTTTACCGGATATGATCTGTGGTGTTAAGAAATACCATCAAGCATTTCTGGCGCCGTTGCCAGGGATGATTTGTTAGTATATCTTAGGAGCCGTCAACAAGCATTTCTCGCGCCGTTGTCGGGGATGATTTGTTAGTATATCCTAGGAGCCATCAACAGTGGGTAAAGATGTACAACCTCTGCATACTGTTAAAGACTCTCATTATAGCCGTGCTCCCGGTTTAGAGCACCTGGATGATCTACATGATTAGAGGGAACTTGGGGATTTCTTGGGATCGATTATGTCATCCTTTGGGTTATGTCATATGAGAGTGGTTGGTTATGGGGGTATGAAATTGGCATATGGTGATGTTATCAATTGTTGGATGGTTATAAATGAATTATGATGGTAATTGAGAATGATGGATATGGATTATGATATTCACTTGGGTTATGATGGGATTTAAACTCACATAGACATTGTAGGATGCTCTTAAATGTTTATGAAATATACTATCCTGCAATTAGCCATTTATTATCATCCTTGTTTTTAGCTACATGCCATACTTTCCCACACTTGCAGATTACGACATGTACTCACCCTTGCAATCCCCCTAAATAGTTATAAGTGATGCCTGGAAGTACTATGAGGATCACGTGGAGTACTAGGTTGCATGCTATCGTCAATTGCCTATGGAGTGGAGTCGTGCTGCTTAGTTTATTTTTCCACTGCAATAATTAGAGATTTCTAATTCGAGAACCATCGAGTTATTGTAATAAGGTACCTATTTACTATTTGTGATGTGGTTATTTTTGGATCATCGTTTGTGAAGTTGTCGTGTACATGTGATGAACATCCTAGGCACACGTATGCTTGGTTCAGTTTCGGAATCGGGTGTCACACACGAGTTGCATGGGACAAGCGGTTCGACCCACTCGTCATGCTGCACCAGAGGGGATGCCTGGTTATGTAACTTGTTTCCTCGGGTTCCTAGTCCTTGCGTACTAATCCTTTTTGTATGATGGTGACCCTCGCACGATACGAGATGAATCGTTCGGTCCAGTGATACCACCACGCCTCAAGGGACGTTTTGGGCACCTGATCCCTGCCTTTGAGTGTCATGGGATGAGTGGCTCGATCCACTCGTCGCATATTGACCGAGAGGTTACCCATCATGTGGTTATGGTCTAATCTTATGGCTCCATAGTTTGTTGGTAGTCCCTTGAGTGGTAGGGAGCTTGACCCGGCGGTGTTGGCACCTTTGCTTGGTGTTTATCTACGACCCGGTTAGCTGTTGCTGGCCTCGCCTGACAAGGCGACAAGGGTGCCCATCCTTGATCTGATGACCTATGGCTAGAGGTGACTGGACGATCTTAGTTGCTGTTGGTGGCCAGAGACCAGTGCCTCATCTACCAGATCAAGTGAGCGGTGGACCCACTTGGATCTATAGGCGAAGGGCGGTCGGTCACCTGCAGCTCTGTGTCGGGAACCGCTATCTCGTCTTCCACATTGCCCTGACGGTTAGAATGTTCGATGATAGGAGAGAGGGATGGGCGGTTGGTTATGACTTGGTGACTGGTGCTTTTGTCTACCAAATCGTGTGAGCAGTGGATTTGCTATGCACTGGGTGATGCTGGGACGCCCATGTCAGCATCTGGCCCGTCGACGATTGGAGCATAGCTTCATCACGGGGACAAAGTTTGGGCTTGACAGAGCCATCAAGCTGAGATACCCATGTTGGTGCCTGGCCCATCGGAGCTCTAAGCAGAGCTTCGTGACTGGGCCAGAGGATGGGCTTGACAGAGACGTTGAGCTCGGATGCCCATGCTGATGTTCAGCCCATCAGTGCTCGAAATAGGCCTTCGCGATGGGGACAGAGGCTAGGCTTAGTGGAGCCGTCGAGGCAGAGAGGAACAAGAAAATGTGGCATCCTCCCTCCTGGAACTATCGGCATCACGATTTCCGATTAGTGATGTTTCCACCATGCGTTCTTCCTTGAGGCGGCCTAACAACTAGAACAAAGGATTTATACAGGTTCAGGCAAGTATAGTGTTGGTTTCTTTTTTTCTCATTACCAATGGTGGGGGAGTACATTTACGAGGAGATGTTCAAGTTCTATTATGGAGGAGACAAAGTCCCTCAAGTTGTGACTTATTTTCTTTGATGTCCCTCGTAGGACGGCTTCAGGCCCCTTTTATAATCGGGTTCGGACTATCACTTTCCGAGCTATGTCCTGCTTTTCTCATATGGGAAGAGGGGTTTACATATTTTTTCTTACCCTCTAAGCTCCTCAGCGCAAGATCAAATAGTGGAGGTAGCAATCATCGCGTTCTCCCTATTCGGTAAGTTCATGTCCCCAGTCAGTGCCTTTGTATCTGGTTCATCATGTCATCCACGACGGAACAAGACAGTGCGTGCAGGGAAGCATTGGCAGTGGCATTGACACAGTTCCACATGCATAGACCTGGTTTGCGTGATCCCATCTCCGGTGGTTGGGACTCAGCTGAACGGGTGTGGGTCTTGTTGCGTCGAGGTCGGGAAATTGTCTATAAGACCTATTTGTGCTGAATACATTGACAATTATGTTTAAAGCGAGTGTTTCAATGCAATGTTTTAAATATACCTGAGAAACCCACTTTGGAGTGTCCGAAATTTTCCCTTTATAACGCATAGCAGCTGTTTTGGACCGTCTGAACTTTCTCCATGCTGATATAATCGTGTGGCTGCTATGTTTTAAGTTGCAATGTTTCAAACTTGCTTTTTGACCTATGGGAAGTATGCTCAGTTTTGGACTAAGTTTTTGATGCATTATGGATTATCATGGTGGACATTATCTTTTTGTGTTTGCAACATGCTTATGTGAGGTGCTCACATAATGTTTTGTGGTTATCTGACTAATGTGAGTGAGTCAAGGACTTGTGCTCAAAAGATTTGGTTCTTTGCTCATGTGCAGGTATTGCTTGAGGTCAAGACATGGCTGATAATGGTGATTCACTGAACTAGTCTTAGGGAGAAGATGAGGTTCAACAACCATGTTCAGGAGGAATTGTGGTTGACTTGATCGGGAGGTCGTGCAATATGTTTGGGTCAAGAACTATGCATATGAAGGTATCGTGGATGTCGTTGGAAAGTCTTTGCACAAGTGCAAGGGGTGCATGGATGTGGCAACTTTGTTCCAGGGTGTGTAGAAGAGATATGGATGTGAAGATACAGCCAGAAAGGTCCAACCGACTATATTCTGCCTCAGGTTGTGGCTGAGGTGGTTATGGTTCGTATATGGATTATGCCTCAGGTCATACCGGCTAGATTATTTAGTCTTGTTTTGGTTAGATTTTGTGTTGGTCATGAAGTTTAGTTGTTTTAGAAATGTTTGGTATGTTCCTAAGGAGTTTGGATGTCTTAAGACTGCTTCTATCTGCTTATGGAAGAGTCTTGAGCAGTTATGGAAAGTTTCATTTGAAACTGAGTAGGACTAGGAGTCCTACTTAGGATTGGGTTGGCCCAAGGGCTGGTTATATAAGCAAGGGAGGCTAGAACTCGTGGTGCACAATTTTGTGGATGTTCCCCTTGTGTTTTTGGTGAATAAAATTTGTACTTTAGAGGAAATTTTGTCCCTTGTTCGTTCGATTTGTTTTTGGCGTAAGAAATGTGTGGTGCTCTTCACAACAACATACGCAACTACCATTCACAAGAAACTCAAATGCCGAACTGGTCCCACCATCTCATGCATAATGTACCTGCATGGAGTGTGTCTATGCTTGCCGCCAGATTTACAACTTGCTGCCCTCAACCCACCTCTATCGACAGTGGACTATGCCTGGACACCAAAGTTATCAAGTTACATCGGTTTCCTGGGTACCATATGCCTAGTATGCATCCGATACAGTTTAAACTTGTCCAGCAGGACTGCAGACGGATTGGTCTTCAATCGAAGCAAGCAGGCTACGAATGTGAGACCCTGTCTCACTGCATCCTATCCCCCTGCTCGGTCTCATATTCATACTCATAATCCAGATATGTACTCAAACCAATCCTGTGTAATATAAACCCAATCTCGCAAGTAGATTCCAACTACTCGACTTCTACAGGATTCCTCAAAACATTAGCATGGTACTTTTTATTTGTCAAGATGTAGAACTAACCAATACTCCATGGAATTTGTGGGTCATGCAAGTGCAGTAACAAGCAGCTTAGCCCTAATGCACAAAACTCACCATAGACACAAGTGATACAAATCAAAACATTGCAAAAGCACTTAAATGCAAACCGGGGCTTGTCTGGCTGCGAGTCAGAGTGGAAGTTAGCTTCTGGTGGTATGCTCTCCAAGGGCTCCGGCTCCTCCTCGATATCGGTCACTATATGATATGCCATATATAAAGTACATGAGTGATATTGAAACTATATATATGAGCTTCTAAACACATTTTCTATTACTAAATGATTTTAATTATCTTTGGGATTTTTATCGTGGATTCTACATTCTATGATGAGAATTTGAGCCATGAATTGAGGATGTTCCAGAAAGCTTGTTTTCTCTAAAATTCCAATAGGTAAATGGTTTCTCTGAATTGTGATACTAAATAGTTAACTTTTACATGGCTAAAAGTGGTTTCTCATGGTAGAGGATGTCTTAAAGGTTCTAAGGAAATTTGTTTCATAATTTTCAGAGCTTCCTACAGGGAGAAATTAATTTTACAAGTTTGCAAGGAATTCTGAAAATGTTTCTATATATTTCTCATTTTTCAAATGACATATAGAATTGGAACAACAATTCATCCAGTAAATATAGTCCAATGAACTTGAAATTTTTACTGGAGATCAGGTGCGTTTGAATGAGTACTCTAACCAAAATTGCTAATTTTCAAATTAGCAGGACAGGAGTAACTAATTTCCCAAGCAGTTATATCAAAAGAATTAATTTTAGAAATTCTGGGACTTTTATGTTTAACCAATTGCACCACTGCATAATTAGGATCAATATGAGCCTACCAGAGTTTATTTGGAATTATTGGAGCAATTCTACTAGAAGTAATTGAATTTCGAAGTTTGACTCAAAACTTGAAAAATGTTTCTGTTAATTATCAACTGGAGAGATAAAAATGGGATCTGGAAAGTCATACAGGTCCAATGGTCATGAAAATTTTTCTGGGGTTCAATAATACCTAAGTGGAGATTCTGGTAACGTTTGGGATTTTTCCATTGGAAGGATCAGCTATGACAATTCCCCAGGTGTTTGGAGGAAATGAATTACAGAGAAATTAATTTGATCTTTCATGAAAAATCACTGGTACACATAGAAACTCGAGGTCATAGGCTTTCTAAAATTTTTTTTGAAGATTTTAGGCTGAGAATTATAGGAGATATAGATTTTCCAAGATTGAGATAGCTTCTGCACCAGAAAATGGTTTAAACAGCCATTCAGTGGGTCCCACTTGACAGGGTTGTCTTCAACCTCGGGTCAGGTCGACCCAGAACCGGGGAAACAAAGGCGTCTGCATCTTTCCACCTCAATGCTCAACTAAACTTTGATCTTTTTGTAGGGATCGATTCCAGGGAGCAAAGAACACCTGTGGGGCACCTTGGCGATGGCCGGCGTCGAGCAGAACCTCGCCGGCGACGGCAACCACGGTGGCGTTGGCATGGCCGATGTTGAACTCCTACTGAAATGCCCCAAATTGAGCACTCTTACGTCCTACAGCATTGTGGTGCTCCAAGGAAGGAGGAATTGGCCACCAATTGAGAGAAAACTAGGCGCAAGGTTGTTCACAACGGTGAACCGAGCTCTCAACAATGGTGATGGGGAAATCTTAAATATCTTGCTCATGACTCGATGGTTATTACTGAGGTTTGGTAGGAGTGTGCACTAGGAGGTTATGAACAGAATACCTAACTGGATTAAGGTCTGGCTCTACATAGAAACAGAATCGAAGTGGAGACCCAGCTCATTGCTACGAAGTTGTCGTCGGGAAAACTGGAAATACCATAGCTATACACTATGAGAATATGAGGAATTTAGCATGTATATTCAGGGTCTGATTACGCACCACTTTTCTTTTGGTTGCAAGGATAGAGAAGGGTTGCTTCGGCCAGTCCACGTGAGCGGAGGACGAAGCTTAACGGCTGCACCAGCGAGCTCCAGAAAAGCATCAAAATACCGACTATAAGGTGAGGAAACGAGAGAGGGAGATGTGGAGAGGGTAGATGAGGATGATGCGCCTCACTTTTCTGTTGACACAAAGTCGAGACACGGCCTCATGCCCTTGCTCACCGGAGGAACAGAGAAAACGGCGTCTTGCCCTGTTCTTGCGATGGGGAGAAGTAACAGAGAGCAATGAGGTTGTTGTGAGCTGAAGCAATAAAGTAGAAAGAGCAATGGTTGGATAGATTTGTCATCAATTCTCAGGTGCTTGCTTGCCTGCTTGATGGGTTGGAATGCCGCTCAGCTGCCGTGAAGCACAAAACAGAGGAAGGCAAGTTGGTTCAGCTCAAATGAGCCACTGACCAGTGGGTCCCACACTCCCATTACATATCCCCCTCTCTGCTGCATCAAATATCCTACCAAACTTAGTCCAAAATCATGAAATGTTGCTGGGAGCCTAAAAGAAATATGTAGGATTTGATTCTGAAATCCGAACCTTGATTTGGCCATGTTTCATTCAAATAAAAATCTGAATTTGAATTCAAATGCGATTTGATGAACACACTGAATTAAATAGTAAACCTATTTAAAAAATCATGAAACTTGGAAAGAGTGCTTTTTGAAATACTTGGAATTTATTTGTGAATTTAGGTTTTTTTTTGACAAGGTTTGAGCAGTAGCAATCTTTGCATTTTTGAATTCCCTCTTTTAGCATTTGAATTGATTTGATTTGATTTCTCCCTTTATTATTTGAATTCTTTTTCTTCTTTTTGTTTTTGTTCCTCCTAGTTGAAGTTTGCGATTTGGAAATCAGGGCTTTTACACTTGTTGTTGTATCTTTGTGACTTGATTCTCTATAATCTCTACAACTTTTGTCATGGCTGAACACGTTTAGAATACATGCAAGCACGGTTTCTTATCAGGTTGATTTTTCGCTGAGGGATTTTTGTAGCTTCTGCTGACAAAGTTTGAATCTATGATTCACCCCCTCTGGTACCTTTACAAGTGCTCTTTGATCCTACAATTGGTATCAGATCCACGATGCTCTAATGATTGTGATTCACATGTGTTTTGAATAATCAACATGGAGAAATACTCTGCAAAACATTGTTTGTTCATTGGTATTAATTTCTATGTTTCGAAGGATCGTATGGAGGCTTACATAGGGGCGCAAGGATTTGCCATATGGTAAAAATTCTATTAGCCCTTCGACATGCCATCAAATGATCAAGTCATGACTGCCAAGAAAATCGACAACAACAACAACAGGGCACATAACTTGATCATACAAGGATTGACTCAAAATGACTTCGATTGTCTTGCACACCTCTGATCTTCGTATGATGTGTGGAAAGCACTATGTGACTACCACAAAGGATGCAACGTAATCAAGGAGGTACGTCAAGACATGTTCAAGAAAGAGTATATGTGATTCGAGATGCAATCCGAGGATGAGCTAACACTTCTCTCTACCCGGTTCTCAAAAGCGTTGCAAAATGTGAGAACTAGAAGAAGAGGAAGTTCTAGTACACAACGATGCTTTGATTGTGGTAAGAAAGGACATTTTCACACAGATTGTCCTAATCTTCAAGGTCCTACTTCCCATGACGAAAAGGAAACCAAGTTCAAGTCCTCTTTTGGCAAAAACAACAGGAAAATGAAGACTTTCACAAAATGGCAAATGATGGAACACATTATCTCCGCACTTCTAGATTACAACTCGAGCGATGTGGACTCCAGAAGTGACGAGGATGATGATAACTTCGCAACTATGTGCTTCATGGCGGGCAACTGAAGATCAAGTATGGAGGATGCATAACACAATAGTGATGATGATGAAGTGATATGCCCCACTTGTGAAGAAATGTGTGATGCTATTACTCGTGCTACTGTTGTACTTAAGAAAAAGGACAAAAAATAGGGGCATTGCTGTTAAAATTGCATCAGTAGAATCTGAAATTAATTGTCTAAAATCTTTGATTCCGAGTGATGATTCTTGTTCCTCATGTCAATTAATATATGAAGCAATTGTCGTCCTTAAGAAATGTGTACACCTCCACACTTGATAAACTTGAGCTTGAAATAAAAAAGAACAGAGAGCTTGCTGCACTTAATGATAAAAACTTAAAAGATGCTAGCTATTCAACAATTGATTTGTATTGTTCTCACCGTGATGATCTTAATAAGAAACAACATCATTCGATGAATGAAATTTCTGTTTTGAATAATGCTTTGCGTGCTTGTGAAGTTAAAATTGTTCTAATTGCAAACTAAAAGGAAAAACTTCATGTGAAAATTGTCTTGATCTGTCCAATAAACTTGATGACATGCATAGGACACTAGAGCGGCTTTGTAATGCAAATAAGAACATAAACTTGCTGCTGAATTCTTCCAAGACATGCAATGATAAAACTGGTTTAGTTTTTGATTCTCATGCTTATTCTAAGGCACATCCACCTAAGGTTGTTAAATCAATAGGAGGTGGTTTTATTAATACAGTACCAAAACAAAAAGAGGTGGTTTTTATGTCACCAGGAATGTTGTCACATTTGGTTGCTAATAAGCATGTTGCTTGCTTATCTAGATGTAAATGCAAAGTTAAATTTCATTGTACCTACTGTGATAGAGATAGTCATGTCATGGATTTTTATTATAGACTAGCTAAACAAGAAAAGAAGCAAAAAAATGATAGCTAGATCACGTACCAACTAAGCAAAACTTGGTGCACGTGCTGAACTGAATGTTAGGAGCTTGCAACCCGCTGTGATGAGTTAAAAGCATGCAATGTTTGCTACCAAACCTACTGTTTTCTGTGCTACACATGTAACACCTCATAGGTCAGTAGTTGGGTACAAAAATCCTCAAACTTTGGCTCATAAACCAGCTGTTTTATCTTAGCTTTTGTGTATTATTACTGCTGGACGTCGTGTGACTCAATACTAGATTCCTAAATGCCTTTTGAGTAATCCCAGTATTGAGTCATCGACATATTGTGTCTGGACTTTGGTTACACGCCGATTTCATAATAGCCCTAACTCTAGGCGACGGGGGGGGGGGGGGGTGTGGTGGGTTCCCAGGGAAATTGCCTCTCATGCAAAAATCACTTGCAGTGGAAGTTGAAGAGGAGAAGGAAGCTAAAGAGATGAGTACTAATGCTAACCTGCTGGCTTTAATCCTTCTTCCGGAAAGAGCGGCTTCTATATTTTAAAAAACAAATAGTTCATAGCTCACACAATACTTATATAAAAAAATCATCATTTTTGTTGTTGTCCCCCCAATGGAGATACATGACCATCATTGATATATGTACCATCGTCGTCATCTTCATTTTCTGATGGAACTCCATCTGCCTCAAACTGATCACCTAATCTCATTTGAAGAGCGGAAGCATCACTAATTGCTCCCTCAATGTCATTCCTAGCCAATGCGGTCCTATCCTCATTTATGTGTGGCATATTAATATCTATAAGTCGATCATCAAATGTCTCAGCCTCCATCGTCTCAGTGACATTATTTTCACTGTCTCCAGGGGCATGGAAAAAATGTTATGTGGCTTCGTTTTAACAACTGTAGCCCATTTAGTTTGCTTCACACTTTGAATGTAAAAAACTTGTTCTTCTTGGGTGGCTGGAATGTAAGGCTTATACTTAAATCGAGAAAGAGTTGTGTCAACATCTATCATTCCGTATTGATCCTTTTTGTAACCTCTACTTCGGCTTTGACCGGAAAAAGGCTGATCAAACCAGTCACATTCAAATAATAGAACCTCCTGATTTTCTTTAAAATCAACAGAAATCATTTTCTTGATTACTCCAAACCAATCATGATCACCAACACGAACAACAACAACAACACTGCTTTGCGTCCATAAATCTTTTTCCCCCTCTCCAGTTTGAAAGAAGAAGCTATTGATGAATGATCGACTAAAAAAACATGCCCGACAATTAGGTCCTTTAGATAATGCATACAAATAATCAGTTACTTTGCCTTCTTTTTGTAATGTCGTAATATGTACACATTAGTATAAAGGGGTTCATCAATAAACCAACTTTAGAACACATATTTGTTCTATATTTCATCAAAGTAAAAACTTGCATTTACTTACTTGTTTTTGAAACCAATAAACAAACTCATCTCTATGGAGTTTTTCAATATCACAAGAATAAATCTTTTTCATTTCTTCAATATGGTCACTGAAAAGGGTACACAATTAAATTAGCCATCTACAATAAGCATGATACAATATAGTATAGGACATCTGAGTTATACGTACTTGATCCATGGAGCAGCCTCTTCAACATTATAAATAATATAATGTCTGATGTTATGTTGTTCCACCATAGTAAGGTTGTCCCATTTAAACCCTTTTTTAGAATTATCAACTTCTGTAAATATATTTCAAGTCGAGAGAAGGTTCATTTCTAGCTGCAATTTCATGACGTTCAGGCCTATTAAGCTTGGTGCTGATGTTATCCAAAAACTGACCAGAAAAAGTCATACACTATTCCATAATATATACCCCAGCTATAGAACCCTCCGGGTGAGCTCTGTTACGTACATACCTCCTCAACGTACCAAGGTACATCTCAATTGGATACATCCATCTGTAAGAAACAGGTCCACCCAAGCGAGCTTCTTCGGCAAGATGGGTTGGAAGATGTACCATGATATCAAAGAAAGCGGGAGGAAGCAACATCTCGAGCTTAAAAATTATTTCAGGAAATTGTTTGATCATCTTATCCAAATCTGGTTCCACCAATTCTTTAGAACGAATTCTAGAAATGAATCTGCTAAACTCAATTAAAGGTGCAACAACCTTTTTAGACAATATGTCATGTATTGCAATAGGTAGGACCTTTTGAAATATAATATGGCAGTCATGAGTTTTTAGACCCAATACCTTATGTGCTTCTATGTCCACAGATCTCTTGATGTTTGAGGCATAAACATCGGGCATCTTCACATCCTCAAAAACTTGCACAAGGCCGTCTTTTCATCTTTACGCAAAGTATATGATGCTAGTGGACAATCATACTTCTCATTTATAACCACTGGATGTTGATGTGGACGTATACCCATATCCTGCATATCAAGACGAGCTTGTAGACTATCTTTTGTTTGACCATCCATATTAAGCAATGTCCCCAATATGCTAGCAAAAATGTTTTTGTCAATGTGCATGACATCCATGTTATTCCTTATTAGCAATGTCTTCCAATAAGGGAGCTGGAAAAATATACTTTTCTTCTTCCAACTATGCCACCAATTTTCCCTATTGCGCTTTCTCTTATTATTCGTCTGTCCAAAACTCACTTGGTCAAAAGTATCGTATTGTTGGAGTACTTCATCACCAGGGAGTGATGTTCGAGCCTCTCTATTCTCTATCTTGTTGTTGAAAGAAGCTTTGTTTTGATGCCACTTGTGATTCTGAGGTAGGAAATGACGATGACCCATATAGCAATACTTTCGTTCATGTTTCAACCACAAGGCATCAATGTTTATATGGCAGTATGGACATGCTAGCTTACCTTTTGTGCTCCATCCACATAGCATTGCACACGCTGGAAAATCATTCATTGTCCACAATATAGAAGCTCACATGAGAAATGTCTCTTTCTTTGAACGGTCGTATGTTTCAACACCATCAGACCATAATTTCAGTAGCTTGTCAATCAAAGGCTGTAGATACACATCAATGTTGTTTCCAGGTGATTTTGGCACAGAAATTATCATTGACATCAACCAATACGGCTGCTTCATACACAACCAAGGTGGTAGATTATAAGGGATTAGAATCGCAAGCCACGTACTGTAAGAAACATTCATTACTAAAAGGGATTTAAACAATCAGATGCTAGTCCAAGTCTTATGTTGCGAGGATCAGATGAGAAATTTGGGTGAATGCTATTAAAATGCTTCCATGCTTTCGAATCTATAGGATGGCAGAATATACCATCATCAATACGTTCTTCTTTGTGCCAACGCATGTTTGATGCCGTTGATTCTGCCATATTAAACCTTTGAAGACGGGGAATAAGAGGGAAATATCGTACAATCTTGCATGCTACAAGCTTCTTGGCTTTTCCACAAGGTAAAGCCTCTCTTGCATCCCCACCAGTACTATTTTTCCATATTAATTCACCACACTTTTGGCATTGATCCATCAGAGAATAGTCCATCCGGAATAACACACAATCGTTGACACATGCATCGACCTTTTTGTAGTCCATCTTGAGGTCACGAACAACCTTCTTAACATTATCAAGTGTATTAGGAATGCAGTGGCCTTCTGGAAGCACATACGAGAATAGTTCAAGGAAGAACTCACACGCTTTTTTCCTCAAACTAGTTAAACACTTTATCTGGTACAACCTGACAATGAAGGATAATTGGGCCACCTTCTCTTAACCTGGATACAACTCTTTTTTGGCATCATTTAATAAGTCATAAAATGCCTTTGCTCACCCAGTTGGTTCCAGCTGATTTATAGCATTTTCTAGATCATCAACATCTGCTGAAGTACCACCATGATCAGTGCCTCTAAGTAGATTGGACATCATATTTTCCATAGCAGCGTCATCAGAAATTATCTCCTTATTATCTGCTGATTGCCCAGTAATATTTTTTTCAACTTGTTTTTCTCCATGGTATACCTAACAAGTATAATCCGACGACATCCCATTACGAAGCATGTGAAGATGAACTTCCTTGCGTGTCTTGTGGCAAATATTATGACATGTCGTGCAAGGACAAGGCATATAGTTCCTCCTTCACGAGTGCCCTAGAATGCAAAATTTAAAAATGACTTCAATCCATCCTGCCACTCCTTCGTACACTTGTCTTTTCCCATCCATGTTTTATCTTCTCACATCACTTCCTACAATTCAATCAGCCTATCCGTAAGAGGATACATCTAAAATAACATTATGTGAGCAATTGTACATAGCGCTGCTGCTCTTCCACGTGTGGCGGCCGACAGATGCTTCTCCATGCGCGATGGCCGGCGGATGCTCTTCCAAGAGCATGGCAGCCGGAGGATGCTCTTCCAAGACCGTGGCGGCCGGCGGATGCTCCTCCAAGCACGTTTCATACAGTCGGGAGAGGGGATGTTGTGGATCGAAGAGTACCGTATTAAAAAATTCTTTTCATTTCTTATTTTCCTTCCTTATTCAGTGTGAAAAAATTTGACCGCGTGGCCAGGCAGCCAGGACAAAGCATACGTGAAGCTATAATTGTAGGCCCAACACTGTGCAGGGCCGCTTGTTATTCGTGGGCTGAAACTGCACCGAGTCACTTTGTATTCGTGGTTCGAAACTACGCTGGGACGCTTGGTGTTCGTCCCTATGACGCGTGAGCCTATCTACGGGTGCGCATCTGGCTCTGGCAATTTGTTATCTAAATAAGTTAATGTAGCAATGGTGGTGGTATTCCGATTGAAATAAAGCATATGCATAAAATCTCTTGAACCACAACAACACAGTGATATAAACAAGGATTAAATACTAGATATAAACATCGACAGAACCAAACAGTAGTGTTCAACGTACCATTCCAGGAACCAAAATATTTAACTTGACAGAAGTAGCTGTTACATAATCCCCAATAAATACAAAATAAACTAATTAGCACATCTAGCCCGCAGCACTTCCCTCCAATCAGTGGTAATAACTTCTGGCCGTTTATAGGAGTAATGGTAATAATGACACCGTGTATAGGTGCAGGTCTAGTGGTACATAGGAGTACTACCTATCTTTTTCTAACATTTTTCTCGTTCTTTCTTTTCTTTTCCGGAGTTCATTGTATCCCACTTTTCTTTTCGTCGTTGCTACCTGTTGCATTTTCCTGTTACTACTTACTAGTATTGTATACTACATTACAGACCTGTGAGGCCTATGCGTGCTGAATACATTGCCTTTTAGATTAAAGTTTTAAATATTGTCAAAACACTCCTTTTAACAAGGTCCAACTCTAGGTCCGAGCTGTGCAGGGTCTGACAATATGTTCGGCATGCTTTGGCTAGGTGGGCCGTGAGGTCTGACAAACTTTGGTTGGGTCAGGTGCAAGGTCTGGTTAGCTTTGGTTAGATCTGGCACAAGGTCCGGTTAGCTTTGGCGAGGTCTGGTGCATGATCGCAATGGTTCTACATTTAACTTGCAATGTTTCAAACTTGTTTTTTTGGCTTATGGGAAGTTTGCTTTGTATTCTTTTACTAAGTTTTTGATATGTTATGGTTGTTTACGGTTGTTAATATTTTGATATGGTTTGCAACATGCTTATATGAGGTACTCACGTAAGGTGTTGTCGTTTTTGTACTAACGAGAGTCAAGTCGGGGACTTGTGCTTGGAAGAATTGGTTGTTTATTCATGTGCAGGTGTTGCTTGAGGTCAAGACATGGCTGGTGACGGGATCCATTGAACTAGTCTTAGTGAGAAGATGAGGTTCAGCAACCATGTTCGGGAGGAATTGTGGTTGAGTTGATCGGAAGGTCACACAACATGTTTAGATCAAGAACAATGCATATGAATGTATCGTGGACATTGTTGGAAGGTATTTGCATGTGTGCAAGGGTTTCATGGACGTGGCAACATGGTTCCAAGGTGTGACAAATAGAAGTGGACATAAAGAATTGGTCAGAAAGGTCCAACCGGCTAGATTATGCCTCGGCCTGTGTCTAAGGTAGTTATGGTTCATTTATGGAAAGTTTCGAGTTTGTTTTGGTTAGATTTTTTGTGGGTCATGAAGTTGAGTTGTTTAATGAATGTTGAATACATTACTAATGTGTTTGGAAGACTTAATATTGCTTCTATTTGCATATATAAGAGTCTTGAGCAGTTATGAAAAGTTTCAGTTGAAACAGATTAGGATTAGAGTCCTAGTTTGGATTGGGTTGGCCTCAGCGCTGGTTATATAAGCAAGGGATGCTAAAGCTCGTGTAGAGATGACACTGGAATGTTCCTCTTGTGTTTTGATCCATAAAATTTGTAGTTTATAGGATCTTTAAGCCTTGTTTGTCTGACTTGTTTTTGTAGTTTAGAGGATCTTTAAGCCTTGTTTGTCTGACTTGTTTGAGACAAGTTTTTCTTGTCGAGGTTCTGCACATCACTATGTTGCGTCGGTGTTTTTATCATAACTCTAGTTTTAGAGATCCAATTGACATGATTTTTTTTGTTGTCCTCATAACTTGAATATATATCATCTTTTAAAATTTCATGGTCATTGGATTTGTGTTTTCTGATATACACGAGTTTCTTTTTAGTTTTGGAGATCTGTTTTTTACTGGGGTAGAACGGATTGACCTTTGTTTGATCTTTCGATCATAACTTTAGTTTTTCTCAACGGTTTTATGTGATTCTTGTTGTCGTGTCTTTTTTACTTGATTCTCTATAATATCTACTATTTTTTTCATGATTGAACACATTTAGATCATTTGCACGCATGGTTTCTTTACAGATTGATTTTCTACCGAGGGATTTTTGTTGTTTCCGCTGAAAAAGTTTAAATCGACCATTCACCACCCTTTTGGTAGATTTTCACATGCTATTCGATCCTACAATTGGTATCAGAGCCACAGTGCTCTAATATTTTTTATTTTCACTTATTTTTAACTAATCATCATGGAGAAATACTTTGCAAAACCTTGTGTGTTTCGTGGCATTGATTTTCAGGTTTGGAAGGCATGTATGGAGGCTTTCATCTAGGCGCAAGGATTCACAATATGGGAAAAGGTGTACAAGTTTTACGACCATCCGTCAAATGATCTAGTCATAGTCACGAACTTGAGAGATGTCGACAACAACAACAACAAAGCACATAACTTGATCATAAAAGGATTGACTCAAAGCGACATCGATCGAGTTGCACACCTCCGATCTGCATACGATGTTTGTAAAGTTGTATATGATTATCATGAAGGATACAACATTATCAAGGAGGTAAGACAAAAATTGTTAAAGAAAGCATACATGCGCTTCGAGATGCAACCCGGTGAGTCAATCGATGTCCTTTTTCTTGCTTTAACAAAATCTTCAGCAACCTGCGTAGTGTCGATGTTAATTTTTCAGATGCTGAAAATGCTAGGCAATTACTAAGTGCATTAGATGTGTCAATTTGGGAGATAAAAGTTACATCTATTCGTGAATCCACTATCATGAGTACAGTTACATTAGATGTGCTATATTCCAAGTTAAAAACTCATGAAATTGATATAATATCACGTGAGAACCCCAACAAGTCTCTTGCATTTGTTTCACAACGTGAGATGCCAAGCTCTAGTCAATCTTTGTCATGTAGTAAACTTTCTTTGTTGTCCTCTCTACCCTTGAACAAATTTAAGAGTTTCTGGAGGAGGAACTTGCACTCATCTCCACTTGGTTCTCAAAAGCATTGCAAAATGTGAGAAATAGAAGGAGAGGAAGTGTCGGTTCTCAACGATGCTTCGAATGTGGTAGGACAGGACATTTTCGTGCAGATTACCTTAATCTTTCAGGTCCTACTTCTCGTGACGAGAAGCAAAAAAAGATCAAGTCATCCCCTGCAAACAGCAACAACAAGAAGAAGGGTTTTATAGGTCGCCAATTGGTAAATAGTTTTATCGCCGCACTTCAAGATCATAGCTCGAGCGACGTGGACATCAGAAGTGATGAAGATGAACAGAAGTTGGCAAATATGTGCTTCATGGCAGGCAACTACAGATCAAGTATGGAGGAGAGGCAGAACACAACATTGATTGAAAGTCGCCTAGAGGAAGGGAATAGGCAATATGACCTGAGATAGCTTAATCAAACAAGATTAAAACTATAAGGCCAGACTAGTCTGGTCAGGGCCGGACTAGTCCGCTCAGCACAGGGTGAAAACCTAAAACTTGATTTCTACAAGTTATTTGCGGCATCTAGGTTCACGAAAGATAGATGCAATATCTAGCAACCTAGTACAACTTAGATTAATAATTGTAAGCAATTAAGTTGCAAGATTTCAACTAAGATCAATATGAAGAATGATATGAACCCTAAAAACAATTCTAGTGATTACGAAAGGTAAAGTAAGAAGAGAGACACGATTTCACTTGTGATTCAGCTCCACAAAGAAGCCTACATCCACATTGAAAAGTCCACCCAAGGATTGGGTCTCACTTGACCCTCTTCTCACCAAGCCACCACAAAAGGCAGGCTTGGTTTCAACTATAACAAAGGGTAATCACTAAGTTTTTGAGGCTTCTCACAAGCTGAGGCTCCCACAAATGAGTACAGCAAGGAGCACATGAAGTTTAACTCACACAAGCCAAAAAAATGCAACATCAAGTGCAAGAGATCAATATGGGAGCCAAAGCACAATGATGTTCCTTCACTCTCCTTCCCAAACTCTAATCTCTTCAAAATTTTGTTTTAGAGGGCAAGTAGGCAGAGTAGAAGGCTTTGGAAGGCTCAAGAATGGTTGTGGCGGCGCTAGTGTTCAAGACACTTCAAATCGGAGTCGGGGGTGCCCTTTTTATAGGGGTCCCGACAACTAAGTATTGCCAACAATTCAAATCCGGAGTAGTCCCTCCATGTACCACGGACTGGTCCAGCCTCTTGGGACCACTGACAATTCGATGTCACCGATTGACAAAATAGGTGACGTCCTTGCCAAACATTTGAATTTCAAATGGTCATGGCAACCCGGACTAGTCCTGCCATAAGCGGACTATTCCGTAGTTGGACATAATGCTTTAGTTCGACTAAAAAACGGACTTCTCTAGGAGAACCCGGACTAGTCCGACCCCTGTGGAGGACAAGTCTGGCCTCCCAGGACTTGGCTTCAGGATCTCACACTTAGGCCCAAACAGATTAGTCCTTACCAAAATGGACAAGTACGAACTTGGACCGAAACATTTAGTCTGTCCCAAAATGGACTACTTTGGGGTCCGGACTAGTCTGACCTCTGTGGTGGACAAGTCCAGCCTCCCAAGAAATAGCTCTATAATCTCTCACCAAGGAAAAACGGACTAGTCCGTACCATATAAACAAGTCCAAACTCGAACAGAGACCTTTAGTTCGTCCCAAAACGAACTAAATTGGCCACCCGTAGTCCGACCTGAGGCTTGAACAAGTCCGGTCCATGGGAATTTTCTCTCAAAGGATTCTCACTTAGGTTTTTCTCTCAACCACCACTTTTTGAGCCCTCTTTGATGATCTCAATGCACTTTATACACACACCCTCACACTGATACAGCTAGTCTAAACTCAACACAATAGAAACCCTAAATTCTATGCTTGAGTCTTAGACGCCCATTTCAACCTTTTCCTTTTTGAGGGGTTTTGTCTCATTTCAATCGTCACACCTGTTCTTAAGATCAACTCAGCTCATTAGTCTCTTAATTGTCATCATCAATCATCCAAACCCCATGAGGATGCCTAGATGCACATTAAATCTCCCCCTTTTGGCGATTGATGACAACACATTAATATTTAACAAAAAAATATTGATTGGTTTTCATAACATGTATGTATAAGTAACTCCCCCTCAACGTATGCATTCAGAATAAAGAAATTGAGAGAGTTATCATTCATATACATATTATGGTGGCGTGCCTAAGTGACGTGTTCATAATTTATGATAAGCCAATGAATATGAGTGATAAATAAGTCATTTCAAGCATCACATCTTAATTAAGCATAGCAAACATTGTAAAGTGCATACAACTCATAATAGATTAAGTCTTACACAAATTGAAATGTGAGAGTTTTTAAAACATAACACACGTCCATAGTAGGATCAAAAGAGATAATGAAAATGACACTAAGTACCCCCTTCCAATCTCTCCCCTTCTAGCATCAAGACACCAGAAAGGAAAAGAGAGGAGGAGAGCCCTAAGATCTACTCTTCATCATCATTATCATCTCCATGTTGCTGCTCACTGTCGCTCTCTATAGCATCCAGATATTCGTCGTCTACATCATTGGATTCTTCTTCGAAGGGTGTCGCCGTGGAGGTGCCAACATCACCAAATTGAGCGAGATCTTCAATGGTGAACTTGGGGAATGGAGTCAACTCTCCATCACTTTCCGTGGCAGGAGACACGGGAACCTCGAGCTTCTCGCAGATCGCCTTGAGGTATTTTTCTTAGCGAAGCTCCATGCCACATTGCCGAACTTCCACCTCCCGGGAGGAGGCGAAAATTGACTTGAAGCACTTGAAGAAGCCACTTCCGGATTGTGATGGAGGAGGAGGAGGTGGTGGAGAGGCCACGAGATGCAAGGATGAGGATGGAGGATCAGCATTCTTCCTTGTTGGTGCAACAGGCTGTGGAGGAGGAATCTGAGGAAGAAGTCTTCTATGACTGATATCCTTGTTGAAGGTCAGCTGAGACACCTTCTTGATCATGTACGTAATATAAGGTGCATAGCCACATGATTGGTTGGGTGTGCGAGAGATGTTGAATATGTCATTAAAGATGTAGTCCACCACTTTGAATTCGACATCTCCATCAATAAGCACCATTAGATGTCTCAAGTTGCCTTGAATGATGCCTGCATCTCCATCTTTGGGGGCTATTGTCTTCCAGAGCACGCAGTTGAGCACACTATAAAAAGGCTTGATGTTTCGAATGTGTTCCACCTCATAATGAACTCCATGACCTGGATACATGTAATCCAAGACATCTCTATCAACCGCCTTGAGGTTGGAAATAATAATCTTATTCTCAAGTTGACTTTCCAAATCAGGAATCTGAGCAAACTCCAATGAAGTGATAGTGTATTGCTCTTCATTCATCATCCAAGTGATCCTCCGATCTCCATCAGTGTGAAAGTAGACAGGGAGTAGAACTGCACAATGACCTCAACATTCCAATCATAGTTGAATGTCATAAGTTTCTTTGGTCCATGGCGCTCTATGGCCTCAATCACAGCATTGAATGCGGCAAGGTTCTTCTCTACCCTGTAATCCCAATCAATCCATTAGGAATCCATCACTAGATTCTGCTTCGACATGTAGACGGTCTGATAGTAGTCACAATGGAAATCACACCAAAAGTAAGGATCGGCGATGCTCTTCTCACGTTGATACACATTATTCATTTTGAGTCTTCTTGCCTTCTCAGCCCTTTAGACTCTGAATATGTTGGCTTCAATAGTAGCTTGGTGATTGGGGTTTCTTGTAGATGGAGAAATTCTCAAGGGATCTATGGGTTGAGAGGGTCCCTTCTTAGCTTTGCTGGCAGGCTTCTTAATTGCAGGGGCTTTCTTCTTTGGTGCCTACTCAACTAGTGCTTTGCCCTTGTCATTTGATCTCCTAGCCTCTTGAGTTCTTGTTTTCTCTCCCATTGTCACTAGTCTCTTCTTCCTTGGGGCTATCTCAGCTCATGCTGAGTTGTGAGACTCTCTTTGCTTTTTCTTTGCATTTCTTGCCTCAGACCTTGATTTGAGGAGAGCTATAGCAAGCTCTCGCTCCTCTCGATTACGACGACGAAATTCTTGCCTCGCTGCCTCACGCTCGGGGTCGGATAGAGGCGAGTAGTCGGGGTCTGACATCGTCCTTGAGAAGAGATGCACAAAAGAGTATATGAGTCCAAGGAATTGGAATATTATGTTAGAATTCATAGAATCGATCATGGTTAGATTTTTTTGCTGTGGAATTTGGACTTGTTCGCCCAAGGCTCGAACTAGTCCGCACGAGCCGGACATGTCCGACCTTTGGCCGGACTAGTCCGGTTTACACAGCAAGAACCCTGATCTTGAGGATTTTTGCAAGAAACTATGGATCTGGCCACAATATTCCATGGATAGGATCACAATGACATATAGAACAACTTTTGCGAAGAGGTTTCTAGTAAAAGACCTAAAATAACTGACTTTCCAAGGATTTAGGGTTAGGTCAAGAATACCTCTTCAAATCATCAAATCGACAAAATGTGGATGAAGAATCGGCCTAGGATGATTGGGGACGAGTTCCCACGCACCTTGGGGCTTCAATCCATGGATTGGAATCGAGTTTTGGTGGAAGGAATAAAAATCACCGATTTTGGGGTGTGGTTTTCGCGTTTTGAGGAGAGAGAGAGAGAGCATGAGTGGAAGTGAGGAGGTCGGGGTCCGCTGGGGAGGTTAAGTCCCCAGGGGCCGGACTAGCTCGACTGGAGACCCAAACTTGTCCGCTCTACGGACTAGGTCCGGACTACTCTGATGGGCGGGACTAGTCCCACCTGGGGACGGACAAGTCCGTTTTCGATTTATCCATCAGAGCTTGGCAAAGCTGGACTCCGAGTTGTCCGGCCAGAGGGGTGGACTAGTCTGGTCCAAAGGCTGAAAACACATATATATTGAGTTTTCACCGGAGATGTCATCCTTTTGGACTAGATTTTCACAAAATATCATTGCAAATATGGTCAGTAAGCAATCAAGAACCAAACTATGACCATAATTCACAATGATTTAATAATTTCAAATAGTTTTGTGAAAAATCGAGGGGGAGAGTTTTTCGCAAACATGTGTGAATTTTGAAGCAAATACATGTAACAATCAGATGCGCAAGACTCAAGCCACATTTCAAGAATCTATGGTATTGAGCTCACTCCTAAGTTCACAAAATATTTTCTCATCTAGGGGCTTGGTGAATATATCGGCCAATTTTTTTTCGGTTCTCATATGGTAAATTGCTATGTCTCCTTTGATGGAGTGATCTCTCAAGAAATGGTGGCAGATATCAATGTGTTTCGTTCCCGAGTGTTCAACTTGATTGTGAGCTGTTTTGATGGCACTCTCATTGTCACATAGGAGAGGGATATGGCACAAGTTTGTGCCATAGTCCCTAAGAGTTTGTTGCATCCAAAGAAGATGTGCACAACAAATTCCGGCGGCGACATACTCCACTTCGGCTGTGGAAAGCGCAATGGAGTTTTGTTTCTTCGAGGACCAAGTCACTAGGTACCTACAAAGGAATAGGCATGTTACAGAGGTGGTCTTTCTATCAACTTTGCACCCTGCATAATCCGCATCAGAATATCCAATGTGATTAAACTTAGAGCCATTGGGGTACCAAAGTCCTAGGCTTGGTGTGTGAATCAAATATCTAAGATTTCTCTTAACGACGGTTAAATGACACACCTTAGGAGCAACATTGAATCGAGCACATATACAAATACATAGCATTATATCTGGCCTAGATGCACATAAGTAAAGCAATGAACCTATCATGGAATGATATACCTCTTGGTCCACCCTTGGACCATCTTCATTAAGGTCGAGGTGCCCATTGGTTCCCATTGGAGTCTTGATGGGTTTGGCTTTGTCCTTGTCAAACTTCTTGAGTATGTCTTGTGTGTACTTCGTTTGACAAATGAATGTTCATTCCTTGAGTTGCTTCACTTGAAAACCTAGGAAGAACTTCAACTCCCCCATCATGGCCATCTCAAACCTTTCGATCATTATCTTGGAAAACTGTTGATAAAAAGTTTTGTTAGTAGAACCAAGTATAATGTCATTGACATATATTTGGCAAACAAACAAATCATCATTGAAATGCTTAGTGAACAAAGTGTAATCGGCCTTCCCAATTTTGAAACCATTTTGAGTTAAGAAGTCTCTAAGGCACTCATACCAAGCTCTAGGTTCTTGTTTGAGGCCATAGAGAGCCTTACACGATTTGTAGACATGGTTTGGGAAGTCTTGATCTTCAAAGCTAGGGGGTTGCTCCACATACACCTCTTCATTGATTGGACCATTGAGGAATGCACTCTTGACGTCCATTTGGTATAGCTTAAAATCATGGTGAGTAGCAAAGAAACGTAATATACGAATTGATTCAGGCCTAGCTATGGGAGCAAAGGTTTCATCGAAATCCAAGCCTTCGACTTGTGAGTACCCCTTGGTTACAAGCCGTTCTTTGTTCCTTGTAGCCACCCCGTGATGATCTTGTTTGTTGCAGAACACCCACTTGGTGCCCACAACATTGGCGTTTGGACTCTTCATGAGCTCCCATACTTGATTTCATTCAAAATTGTTGAGCTCTTCTTGCATGGCCATCACCCAATCTGGATCTTGTAGTGCTGATTCAACCTTGTGAGACTCCAAAGGGGAAACAAAAGAGTAATGTTTACAAAAATTTGCAACACGTGATCGAGTAGTTACCCCCTTGGAGATGTCTCCAAGGATGTTGTCAATGGGATTGTCCCGTTGAACGCATTGATGTACTCTTGGGTGTGGTGCTTCAGGTCTCAGATGTTCATCTTCATCTTCCTCATTTTCTTGAACTCCCCATTGATTGATGCCTCCATTTTCATCTTGTTGAAGCGCATCTTGAGGGTCTTGAGCTTGACTAATTGAGGAAGAGCTTACTTGAAGTGTGGGACGATCACTTGAGTCTTGAGGTTGTTCCTGTGGTCAAATGTCTCCAAGTGCCATCCTTCCTATCGCCACTTGTGGAGCTTCTTATTGATCTAGCACATGATGATCAACTTGCTCCATTTGGGAACCCTTAGTCTCATAAAACATTATGTCACGTGCTACTTCAACAATTCCGGAGGATTTGTTGAAAACACGATGGACGTAAATGTTTGAGTCATGACCAAGCAAGAAACCCTCATCAGGATTAGAAGCAAATTTCGAAGTCCTAGGCTTCCTGTTAAGAATATAGCATTTGCTTTGAAAAACACAAAAATAGGAAATATTAGGTTTGTTACCGGTTAGGAGTTCATAAGATGTCTTCTTCAATATGTGATGGAGATACAACCTGTTTATGGCGTGGCAAGCGATGTTAACCGATTCCGCCCAAAACCGGCCCGACGTCTTGTATTCATCAAGCATGGTTCTTGACATCTTGATGAGAGTCCTATTCTTCCTCTTGGCCACTCCATTTTGTTGACAGGGTAGGGGCCGAGAACTCATCCTTGATGCTTTCTTCATCCAAAAACTCTTCAACTTCTGTGTTATTGAATTCAGTGCCATTGTAACTCCTAATTCTCTTGATCCTCAAGGAGAACAGATTTTAAGCTGAACTCAACACATGCTTGGTTGCTAAAACTAACATAGGATGGTTGAGGCATATACGGCTAGCCCATGTTGGGATGAGAAATCTACAGAAGCATCTAAAAGGGTGTCACATCCAAGGTTTAAAAGATGTTGTTTTTGAGAAAGATAGGTCGTGCAGTGCATGCTAGGCGGGAAAAAAAGTTGGAGCACCACACCCCGCCAATAATGTGATGACTATCACAAGATCGCTGGAACTTCTTCACATGGACCTCTTCGGTCCAATTGCTTATATAAGAATCAGCCACCCCATGTTGTTTAGGGGAGTAGGGGGCCGAGAACTCATGCTTGATGCTTTCTTCATCTAAAAACTCTTCAACTTGTGTGTTCTTGAATTCGGTGCCATTGTCACTCCTTATGGTCTTGATCCTCAAGGAGTATTTCTTGAGGACACCTTGAAAAATCATCAATAATTACAAGACCATATTTATTACCGCTAATGCTTATGTAGCCAATTGGACCAAAGAGATCCATGTGTAGAAGCTCCAATGGTCTTGTTGTTGTCATGATGTTTTTGGATGGATGTTGAGCTTCAACCTGCTTTCTGGCTTGCCATGCGCTACATGGCCTATCCTTTTCAAATACAACGTTCTTTAAACCTTTAAACCACGGATGTGCTCGCCCATAAGAAGTTTTTGAAATTCCTTATCCCAACATGGGCTAGTCTTCTCTGCCAAAGCCATCCCATGTTGGTTTTTGCAATTAATCATATATCAAGTTGGGCTTTATCCGTGGAGAAATCCACAAGATAGAGCTTTCCCTTGAGTACACCCTTAAAAGCAATTGAGTTATTGATTCTTCTTGTGACAGTCACAACCTCATCAGTGAAAAGACAATTATAACCCTTGTCACATAGTTGTGATATGGACAAAAGTTTATAATCATGTGAATCAACATGTAAAACATTGGAAAGAGTATGATTAGGGCATATAACAATTTTATCGGTGCCAATGATTTTCCCTTGGCTATTGTCCCCAAAGTAAATTCCCTCACTTGGATCTTCATTTTGCTTATACTCCACAAACATCTTCCTCTCTCCAGTCATGTGATTTGTGCATCCACTATCAAGAACCCATTTGGTTCCACCGAAGGAGTATGCTTACAAAATAGAATTAAGCCTTGGCTCTAGGTACCCAAGCGGTGTTGGGTCCTTTGATGTTAGTCAAGATGCACGTGGGCACTCACGCACAATGTTTTGGACTCTTGCGGTGTGGCCCAACATACCTAGCATAAGGCTTTCCAAACTTGTTTCTCAGGATCAAAATCATGAAATAATGGATGAGGTTCTTTTTTAGGCACGTTATGAGATGTAGAAATGTTCTTTCCTTTGTCATTATTGTATGAACCTCCTTGACAAAAACAATCAAGTCTTTGCCATTCTTGGGAGTTTTGGCGTTTTTCACTTCTCCCTAGAATAGCCAATACCATATTTGACAAGAGGATGTCTTGTGTTGGTGTATGCACTACGTGCATATGCCATCTTATCCTTGTAAAAGATGCCACCTTTAGGTGCTTGGTTGTTTTTTTCCACCTTAAGCCCATCTTTAAGTTTTAGAATCAAGTTAGAGCACTTGCAAGCTTGAGGAGTTTCGGATTTGACATTTGTGGAAGGTGAGCTTTTAGAGGTAGAAGGTGCATTGACCTTGAGAGACTCCACTTGTGTTTCAAGGATCTTGTTATCTTTTGTCAAGCTAACAAATTCATCCATTAGCACAATTGTAGTGTTCTCAAGGTTTGAGCAATTTTCCTTGCTCAAAGCAAGTTCACGCTCAAGTTTATTGCTTCTTTCTCTTTCAAGCTTGAAGAGCGCCTCAAATTCTTGACATCTCTCCTTTTGTTGGATGAGCATGCCCTATTGACGTTTGATGAGCTCTTCCTTCTCAAATATCTCATCCAACAACATCTTCAATCTTTTCAGTGTACTCTTAATCATATCTTTAAGCATATGTTCATTTTCACTACTACTATCAAAATCATCATGTGAAGAAATTGAAGAAGATGGTTTATATTTAACCATCTTTCTTCCCTCCTTGTCCATGAGGCAAGTTGGCCTTGAGTTCTCCAAGTTGGGGAAGAGCTTGTTCTATGTGGTTGACTTCTTCATAGCAATAGTTGTTATCTTCTCTTCTTCATCGGAAGAGTCTTCATTTGAATCCCACTCCTTCCCATGGTGGGCTTGTCCCGATTGCTTCTTCTTCTGAAGATATTTCTTCTCTTGAGACTTGCCCTCCTTCTTCTTATTGTTTTCTTCATGTGGGCAATCCATAATGAAGTGGCTATATTCCCCACAATTGTAGAAAGCCCTCATTGATCCTGTCTTGGGCTTGTCTTTGCTCTTGCCTTCATGATGGTAGCTCCCTCTCCTCCTTCTCATCATAGTTGTAAGGATATCGGGAGTAGTCTTATGAACTACTCCCATTACCATTGTTGATTGGACCTATCGCATTGGTCTCCTTCTCGGGAAGTCCTAGCTTCCCAAGAAGTCGCACCTTGAGTATATGCACTTCCTCGTCGTCATTGGGATCATCTTAGAGCACATCATTGTTACTCGTCTTGTCTTCGTCTACGATCTCTGGGACCTCATTGTCACCCCTTCTGGCCATCTCCTCTCTGAGTTGTTAGACTCCTGGTGGAGAGACCAGCTCTGATACCAATTTAAAGTCACCTAAAGGGGGGGGGGTTAAATAGGCATTATGACCTGAAATAGATTAATCAAACAAGATTAAAAGTCTAAGGCCGGACTTGTCTGGTCAGGGACGGACTATTCCGCTCAGCACAAGTGAAAACTAAAAACTTGATTTCCACAAGTTGTTTGTGGAATTTAGGTTCACGAAAGATATATGCAATGTCTAGCAACCTAGTACAACTTAGATTAACAATTGTAAGCAATTAGGTTGCAAGATTTCAACAAAGATCAATACAAAGAATGATATGAACCCTAAAAACAATTCTAGTGATTACTAAACGTAAAGGGAGAAGAGAGACACTATTTAACCCGTGGTTCAACTACACAAATAAGCCTACATCCATGTTGAGAAGTCCACCCAAGGATCGGGTCTCACTTTATCCTCCTCTCACCAAGCCACCACAAATGGCCAACTTGGTTTCTACTATAACAAAGGGTACTCACCATGTTTTTGGGGCTGCTCACAAGTTGAGGCTCCCACAATTGAGTACAGCGTGGAGCACACAAAGCTCGACTCACACAAGCCACAAAACGCAACACCAAAGGCAACAGATCAAACCGAGAGCCAAAGCACGATTATCTTCCTTCACTCTCCTTCCCAAACCCTAATCTCTTCCAGATTTTGTCTTAGAGGGCAAGTACGGAGAATAGAAGGTTTTGGTAGGCTCAAGGATGGTTGTGGAGGCACTAGTGTTCAAGATGCTTCAAATAGGAGTTGGGGGTCCCCTTTTTATAGGGGTCCCGACAACTAACAATTGCCAACAACTCAAATCCGAACTAGTCCAGCCCTGTACCACGGACTAGTCTAGCCTCTTGGGACCACTAACAATTCGATGTAACCGATTGACAAAAGAGGTGACGTCCCCGTCAAATGTTTGAATTTCAAACGGTCATGGCATCCCGGACTAGTCCGGCCATAAACGGAGTAGTACAAAGTCGGACAGAATGCTTTAGTCTGGCTAGAAACAAACTTCTCTGGGAGAGCCCGGACTAGTTCAACCCTGAGGCAGACAAGTTCGGCCTCCCAGGACTTGGCTTCGGGTTCTCACACTAAGGCACAAACAGACTAGTTCATACCAAAATGGACTAGTCCGAACTCGGACAGAAACATTTAGTCTGTTCCAAAACAGACTACACTGGGGGTCCAAACTAGTCCGACCTCTGTAGCGGACAAGTCTGGCCTCCCAGGACTTAGCTTAACAACCTCTCACCAAGGAAGAATGAAATAGTCCGTACCCATGCGGACAAGTCCGAACTCGAATAGAGACCTTTAGTCCGTCTCAAAACGGACTAAGCTGGCTACCAATACTAGGTTGGTCCCTAGGAATTTTCTCTCAAAGTCTACTCACTTAGATTTTTCTCTCAACCACCACTTTGAGCCCTCTTTGATGATCTCAATGCAATTGATACACACACCCTCGCACTGATACGGCTATTCTAAACTCAACACAATAGAAACCCTAATTTCTATGCTTGTGTCTTCGACGTCCGTTTCAACCTTTTCCTTTTTGAGGGATCTTTTCTCATTTCAAACGTCACACCTATTCTTAAGATCAACTCAGCTCATTAGTCTCTTAACTGTTGTCGTCAATCATCCAAAACCCACGGGGATGCCTAGATGAACTTTCTGCGACGATGAAGTGGTATGTTCCACTTGCAATGAAATGTGTGATGCTATTTCTCGTGTCACTGTTATAGTTAAGAGAAAAGACAAAAAACGCAGGGTCAATGCTATTAAAATTGAATCACTAGAATCTGAAATTAATCATTTAAAATCTTTGATTCTAGTGATGATTCTTGTTCCTCATGTGAGCTTATATATTAACAATTGTCCTCTTTAAGAAGTGCGCACACCTCCACACTTGATAAACTTGAACTAGAAACTGAAAAGAACAAAAAGCTTGCTGCACTTAATGATAAGAACATGAAAGATGCTAGTTGTTCTAGTTGTGATAATCTTAACAAGAAGCTACATGATGCTATGAATGACATTTCTATTTTGAACAATGCTTCACGTTCTCATGAAGTTAAATATTGTTCTAACTGCAAACTAAAAGGAAAAATATCATGTGAAAACTGCCAAGACTTGTCTAAGAAACTTGATGATATGAAAGGACACTAGTGCGGTTTTGTAATAGGAATAAAAATCTAAACTTGCTGTTGAATTCAACCAAGTCTTGTAATGATAAAATTTGTTTAGGTTTTAATTCTCATGCTCATGCTAATGCACATCGATCTAAAATTGTAAAGTAATTAGGAAGTTGTTTGATTCAAATAGTTCGTAAACATAAAGAAATGGTTTTCAAATCTGCATGAGTGTTGTCTCATTCAGTTTCTAATAAACATGTTGCTTGCTCATCTTGACATGAATACAAAGTTAAATTTTATTGTACCTACTGTTGTAGAGATAATCATGTCACAAATTTTTGTTATAAACTAGCTAAACAACAGAAAAAAGAAAGAATGCAAGCTAGATCTCATAACCCTCATGCAAAATTTGTTGTACATGCATAATAGAAAGTTAGAAACATGCAACCGGATGTAATGAGTTGAAAACATGCAAAGTTTCTCTCAAACCTACCTTTTTTTGTGCTACACATGTAACACCTCGTAGGTCAGCGGTTGGGTACAAAAATCCTCAAACTTTGGCTCATAAACCTGCTGTTTTATCTCAGCTTTCGTGTGCTATTCCTGCTGGATGACGTGTAACTCAATACTGGATTCCTAAATGCCTTTTTACTAACCCCAATATTGAGTCATCGACGTATTGTACTTCTATGTACGTACACGCTTGAGGTAGGAGAACATTTTAATTGTGGATTCAGGTTTCTCACGCCACATGACCCGTAACAAAGAATGATTCTCCTCACTCTCTTTTTTGTCACGTGTAGAGGATGTTAATATTGCCAATAATTCTTCAACTCCTTTAATTACTAAGGGTTCGATTAGATTAAATAATCACTACAATTTGAAAGATGTGGCACTTGTCAAAAATTTGAAGTACAACTTGCTCTCTATTTCATAATTGCTAGATGAACATCTGGAAATTATTTTCACTAAAAATTGTTGTAAGGTTGTAGATTCAAATAGTGAGCTTATTTTTAACATGTCTCGGTTTGGAATAGTTTTTAAAGATTATTTTGATATGTCATCATCTAAGCATAGGTGTCTAGTTGCAAATGATTTGAAAGACTTATATTTTTAGAATCGTAGACTTGGTCACGTAGGCTTTGATAATCTCACGCATGTTAGTGCTCTTGATCGCATACGTGGGCTGCCTAAGCTTAAAGGAGACAAAGAAATTATGTGCTCTTCTTGTAGACATGCTAAGATGGTTGCAGCTTCACACGTCCTCTCATAATGACCATGACAACTGAACCAGGACAACTTTTGCACCTTGACACTGTAGGTCCTTCTCGTGTTCAATCTTTTGGAGGTAAATGGTATGTTCTTGTGATTGTTGATGATTATTCTAGATACTCTTGGGTTTACTTTATGACATCTAAGAATGAAGCTTTTAGTTACTTTAGAAGTTTAGTTCTTAGACTTTCACTTGACCACCCATGATCTTTAAAAGTAATTAGAAGTGATAATAGAACTGAATTAAAAAATCAATCATTTGATCACTTCTGTGCTGAAAAATAAATAGATAATTAATTATCTTCACCCTATGTACCTCAACAAAATGGTTTCGTAAAGAGAAAGAACAGAACCTTAGTTGAGATGGCTAGAACTATGCTTGATGAATATCAAACTCCTCGGAAATTTTGGCCTGATGCAATTGCAACTGCTTGTTATGTCTCAAATCGCGTTTTCTTACGTGCTAAGTTACGTAAAACACAATATGAACTTCGGTTTTGACATAAGCCTAAAGTCACACACATTCGGGTCTTTGGATGTAAACGCTTTGTTAATAAACATGGTAATCTTGATAAATTTGAACCTAGATTTGTTGATGGCGTGTTTCTTAGTTATCCATCTCATACTAGAGGCTACCGTGTGCTTTTACATAATACTAACAAAATTGCGGAGACTTGTGAGGTTTCCTCTGATGAAGCTAACTCAAGTACTAGCTATAATATTGCAGGTCCAGATCCGTATCCGCAGGGGGAGAGTATTTTAATTGAAGAAGACGAGGAAGTGGTGCTGCTGCCCGAAAATTTAGAAGCAAATGACGTTGATCACGCTGCTGATTTTGCACCACTACCGGCACCAACAACTATTGCAGCTGGTACAGCTCATCCTCAAGTCACAAGTTTTTTAATTTGTGATGAACATGAAGTAGAATAATCTTGTGAAGTATCTATTCCCTTCCGAGTCCTCAATAGTTATCCTTCACAACAAATTATTGGAAGCTTCGACGAATGAGTTACACGGTCCAGGTTTTGCAATCCAAACTCTCACGCTGAATCTGCTTTTGTTGCTTCTTTTGAACCCAAAGATATATCACATGCACTCACTAATGAATCATTGATTATTGCCATGCAAGAAGAGTTAGAAAATTTTGAAAGAAATAATGTTTGGAAACTTATACCTCCATCTCAGGGTCACATCTTAATTGGAACTAAATGGGTGTTTAAAAATAAACAAAGTGAGGATGGGGTTGTGGTTAGAAATAAGGCTAGGTTAGTTGCTCAAGGTTTCTCACAAGTTGAAGGTCTAGATTTTGATGAAACTTTTGTCCTGTTGCTAGATTAGAAGTCATAAGAATTTTGTTAGCTTTTGCTGCAGCAAAAGGTTTTAAGCTATATCAAATGGGTGTTAAAAGTGCTTTTCTTAATGGCTACATAGATGAGGAGATTTATTTCAAGCAACCACCGGATTTTGAAAATCCGTATTTTCCTAATCATGTTTACAAACTGTCCAAAACCTTGTACGGGCTCAAACTAGCCCCTAGAGCATGGTACGATAGGTTAAAAAACTCTTACTTGAAAAGGGGTTTACCATGGGAAAGGTTGATAAAACTCTTTTCGTGCTTAAGAATGGCAATGACTCTTTATTCGTTCAAGTGTATGTGGATGATATTATCTTTGGTTGTGCTTCTCATGATCTCGTGTCCAAATTTTCAGCTATGATGAGTTCAGAATTTTAGATGAGTATGATGGGAGAACTCCCTTACTTTTTGGGGCTGCAAATCAAGCAAACCAAGGAGGGTACTTTTGTGTATCAAATAAAGTATACAAGAGACTTTCTTAAGCACTTCAACATAGACAAAAGCAAGCCTCTTCGGACGTCAATGGAAACACGACAACACTTGAACTTTATGAAGGTTGTGACCCAGTCAATCAAAAGCAATATCACTGCAAGGATTCCGGTTTATCGCAACAAAAAAATTTGTCGCAATAGGTTTTTTTCATCGCAATAGGTCACTGTTGCAACGAAAAAGAGCGTGGTGATAGTTTTTACGAATCGTCGTAATAATTCCCGCAACGATAGGTTATTTGTGATGCCCTGGCATCCGTGGCGATAGATATGGTATTGCAACGATTCTACATCGGCGGCAAATAGGACGCTATTGCAACATTTTCATGTATTGCGACGATTTAACGTATCGCAGCGAATTGTACGGTATTGCAACGGGTTCATCATCGTGTCAAATAGTACAGTATTGCAATGATTTCATATTCGTAGCAAATAGTATGTTGTTACAGCGATTTAGCGTATTGTGATGATTTAACGTATTGCAACAAACAGCATGGTATTGCAACGATTTCAGATTCGGGGTAATTGTATGTGGTTGCAATGATTTCACAGGCGTGGCAATAGTACGGTATTGTAACGATTTCACAATCGTGGCAAATAGTATGTTATTGCAACGGTTTAGCGTATTCCGACGATTTAACGTATTGCAACGAATACCATTGCATTGCAACGATTTTGCAGGCATGGCAATAGTACGGTATTGTAACGATTTCACATTCGTGGCAAATAGTATGGTATTGCAACGGTTTATCGTATTGTGACGATTTAACGTATTGCAACAAATAGCATTGTATTGCAATGATTTCGCGTTCGTGGTAATAGTATGTGATTGCAACGATTTCGCGTTCGTGGCAAATACTACAATATTGCAACAATTTTCACAGCCGTGGCAAATAGTAACATATTGCAACAAGTTATGGTGTAGCGACGATTTACCATATTACAATGAATATCACGATATTGCAACGATTTCACATTCGTGGCAAATAGTATGGTACTGCAACGATGTCACAACCGTGGCAAATAGTATCATACTGCGACGAGTCAACAAACGTGTCGAATAGTACTGTATTGCAACGATTTCAGATCTGTGGGAACTAGTCTGGTACTGCAACGATTTTGTATCCGTGGCCAATAGTTGGGTATTGCAACGAGTCCGCAAATGTGGCGAATAGTACCATGTTGACACGATTTCAGATCCGTTGGAACTAGTATGGTACCGCAACGATTTCGCATCCGTGGCGAATATTTTGGTATTGCAACGATTTCTTATCTGTGGCAATAGTGTTTTAATGCGACGTTTTTTGAGTTGTTGCTAGATGTTTATACTACAATGTTTTGTCATTCTATTGCCATGTTTTATCATCCGTATTGGCAATAGCTTCCTATTGCAACAATTTATCATTTTTGACAAGAAATTCGTAATGCCACATTTTATAATTAGCGGCAGTAGAACCCGAATGCACCAGGTTTGAAAATTAGTGGCAAAAGAATCACGAGTTTAACAATAAACATCCATCAATTGATATTACAACACGCATAACAACACTCAAGGATTACTTAAACGACGTGTTTGCATGCTAAGAGTTTTCCTAAGCTGACTAGGACTAATTGTTGGAGCAGGTGGCTTTTGGCGGTTCCTAATTTGTTGGACCTTCTGTGGAGTAGTCGCCATCATTTTGCGCATTTCAGCCATCATTGAGGCGCGCATGTCCTGCATTTCCTTAGCTGTTTGTTCACGATCAGCTGCTATCTGACCTTGTAAGTTGTGGACTTGAACGATTAACTCTTCATTCTTCTGTTTTATGCAGTCCATCTGGGTGGTTAAGCTATCATTTCTTCCTTCCAACTCCTGCACTGTTTCTTTGAGGCCTGCATTTCTATCTTCTAAGTTTCGAACTTGGTCACTGAGGTGTTCAGACATTTGGATACGCATACGTTCACGTTCGGGACCAGTTGGGTTAGCCATATAACCACGCCCCCGAATCTGTGATCCTGCACAACCGATTGAGGATCTATAACAACGCTGGAAGATGTGGTTTCTCTCCTCATTTGGAATTGGGCCTCCATGCTCAGATTCCATGTCGTCCACTTGGGCACGTGCCTGGATCTATATATGAAAAGAAAAGTAACAGGTAATTTCAAAATATTTATTTAATTGGGGATTGTTTGAAGTGTTACTCACATGTACAGCTTCTGCCAGCTTGTTTGTCTAGTTACCATTTTCCAACAAATGGCTTGCCTCCCACAGTTGTATGTCATCGGGTTCTTCTCCGGTCTCTGGGTCTCGCTACATAAAATACAAGTAAACTTCAACATGTCAGTATACATATTGTTTACAGCGCAAAGTAAAAGCGTGATTTATTTTTCATACCTTCTCGTTACTAGGTTGGGCGTAGAATTTGGAGCCAAGCAAGTGACACGCCTTTTGTCTTCTTCGATTTTGAGAATTGGTCCTTCTTATTGACTGCAATAATTTTAAGAATTAATTAAATGAATGAAAGTAAATGAAATATTTATTGTATGATGCAAAGCTATTAAAAAGTTAGCTGACCTTGAATTGCTCAGGCCCAAAATATTCTGTTAGGTGTAACCACTCGGGCATCATTACTTCAGCAGGCTGGTTTCGTATACGTTCTACATCGGTAGAATAACTCTTATAGATGGCATGCAAAGTCGAGCGCCACCCCTTGTAGCGCTCACCATCAATTTTCAAAAATTTTCTTGCGCTCTCCGGTTTGTCCTCCATGTCCCAGAAATCCTATAACAAGTTGCTGTAAACGTACAGGATGGAGATTGCAAGAAAAAAATACTTGTGTGGAGGTGTGACAACACTAACCAGAATGTCTCATACTATATCTCTCTTGTTACTATGGCCAACCTCTGCCCACTTCCTTGCACCGGTGAGGGATGCATGTCTTTTTGTAAACATAACCACATCATCGACAAAGTGCCACTGATTAATTCCAGCCGCAACAGCCAACCTAGCGGAGAACTGAATTGGTAGCTTCACATGCTGCGTTCTACTAACTTGAGATGCAAAGCGTATTTTGGCAACCTTAAGTCCTTTAGCCACACTTCTTTCTAGCTTCCTTCCTTCTGTTACATTGATTCAAACGGTAAACAATTAAAGCAAATTACCGCCTGAACAAGTTTAGTATCATGTACAAATAGTGTGAAAAGAAGAAAAGTCTGATGTTCATACCATCCTCAGGACGAGTGCAACAAATATGAGGGTGGGAGGACCACGTCGTGCCAGCAACATTTTGTTCTGTAGTACTCCCTCCTGGTTTATAATAATTGTCGCCCACAAATGAATTAAAAATGAACTACTACAGTAGTTAGGACAGTCCTAACGACACCTATTTTGATGGGGGGAGTTTACATTATTGACTTCTTTGTTGCTGTTCATACCCTAAAATGAGCCATTAGGTACAAATGTCAGTGGCGGTATGCACTCGTAGTACTGCAAAGGATTTTCAGTCCATGAGCGAAGCAGGCAAGACTGTGAGGGGGCATGATGCTGGCAATGCTAGACTAGGCAAAGATAGGGTTCGCCAGTTCGGTCTGACTCACATCAGCTGGAGCGCATCTCGAAGAGAATTATTAGTTGCAGGGCAAGTAATGAACGCCAGCGGTAGCAGGTGGCGAATGCAAGACAGATAAGGCAGGCAGCTTGCGGGATTGAAATCCTCCGCAGTACTGCACCTGCATTAGCTGCCACTGACATGTGGGCCCATGAGACATCGGGTCTACTTGTCAGTGGCGGCTACTGCAGGTGCAGTACTGCATAGTGCCAGCTTGCGACACTCAACAAAGCGAGGGTTCGGTCTCATCGAAACTCTCGAGGTGGATTGGTGGCAGGGCGAGTAATGGGCAGGGATTTGCGGGCGGCGGGGTAATCATGGCACGCGAAGGATGGGATGTGGCGATGGGCGAGGGAGACGCGTTGGGGAGGACGCTGAAGTGACCAGTAGCAGAGCATGGACGTGGGTGCCGGTGCTGGTCGGAGTGACCAATGGCGAGAGAGCATAGCGTGGAGGCATAAAAAAATCATGCCATCATCACATAGGCTGATGAACTGTTAACTATAAAGACTAAGTACTAATAAGAAAGTAGAATCGCAAGGCATGCTAAAACAATTAGTAGATCCTAGGAAAAAATGCATATGACCATGATACACACGTCATCAATATATCTAAAGGATAGAACGTAGTCTCTCAAAAGGCTCCAAATTCAATGCCAAAGGAGTAGAGTAAAACACTAACACGCTCTGCCAAAACAAATGGCACGGTAGAGAGGCAGTTAGTAATGTGATGTGATATGGGTAGTTGGAAGCTACTACCAACGATAGAGTTGGAGTGGGACATTTTTTTAAGCTCCAAAAGTAAAATTACGCTAGGGTGGAAGGAGTATTTCTGGTTTGTATATCTATACCTGCTGTTGGTTCATGCATCATAGAAGTACCAGGGAGTGAAGAACCTCGGGGTTCCTGAACGTCATGTGCTGCAATATTCTCTGTGTACCATGCAAACGTTTTAATGTTGTCTAAATTTGTTTAATTTTGATAGTAAACACATTTATAGTTATACCAGGTGCTTGATGGCCATCATGAATGCTTGTAGACAACATCACGGTTTGATGTCTTGTTCCTAATGTAAAGAGCATTGTAAGTAGTCATTCCAAATAACAGTGATAACGTCAGATTACATGACCGATGTAGATTTTGGATCGGACGGTGTGCTTTCTATAAACTGCAGTGTTTGTTACTAACGGGGGAATTAGAAAAGAAAGAATAGAAAAAAAACGTACGATACGAGAAAGGCACAAGAAAGAAAAAAGTGAAAACCATGGTAACTAAAAATCTTAGGAATACAAATTTTTAAAACAGGAATGAGAGTACAAAATTTGGAGTGGTTGGTCAGATAACCTATGCGTCATTTACTTCTAAATCTAGAAATTACATACTAGTACCTCTGGTTTTTATTATTTGTCGTTCCCAACCACGAATTGAACTAGAAATATACTACCGTAATAAGCTGTCGGAGCAACATTTATTTAGGGACAGATGTAGTGTATATATATATATATATATATATATATATATATATATATATATATATATATATATATATATATATATATATATATATATATATATATACATACATAACTAAATTCGTGAAACAAAAGACCACATTTCTTCTTTGTTAATTTATTTAATCTTCGTATATCAGGATGGATCGTGTATAACTTAACTAGGCCAAAATTGCATGGATCGTGTACAACCAAGCCAATATAGCTCTATAAAAAGGCGGCATGGATTGTGTAGTTTACCTAGCACAAAACTGGAGTCCGGGATGCGATGTCGCAGGGAGGTGTCGATGATGAAGAGGTTCGGTAGAGCCCGTCAAACTTGGTCGCCCGGCGTTGTACCCACGAGTCAACACCACCAAGAGCTTCGATGCGTCATTGCGAGATCCATAGGGGGGGGGGAATTGAAAAAACCATGGGAATGAAAACACGGGAATTTCTTAGGAATACAAGTATGGAACATAGGACAGAGAGACAACACATTTTGGAGTACTGCGAGATCACCGAAAGGGCAGGGCAGCGGTGTGTCGTGAACGGATGCTAGTGTTTCCATTTATACTCAACGTGGCTGAAATAGGGTTACAATAATAGGCGGGACTGAAATTGGAGGCACAGGTAGTGAAAATTGAATTGTCAAAATCTCAAATGTGGCGCACCAAGTAGAACGAAAAAAATTTCGTGGGAGTGGGGAATTTGATGCCAGCTGAGCCCTTGTGCACGCATCCAATCGTGATTAATTACATCTCATGTCGCGTCGATTCCTGCACATGGCTGGTGCGTGTAGCTAGAGGGGTAGCTTTGTCTTAGGACAACTTGCTCGCTTCTTAATTCATCTTTGTTGCCATGCATGGAGATCAAAATCTAAAAGCAGTCATCTGCTAGCTAGTGGGACATTCCAAAAAAATACGAAAAAAATATGAATCGCAAAATGTATACGTATGCTAATGCAAACGATATGCAAATACAGCCAAGTGCACGAAACGATGGTAAACAATCAGCATTTTGTAAAATTAATCGCAATGAAACGATAACATGTAGTATATACTACTACATACTAAAAATACATTTTCCCATACGCTGACTACAAATGAAAAAATTGAGTGAAAGAACAAAAAAGAGGAGAAACGCAGCCTCAACCACGATCTCAATGGAGTTTCAACCAAGAGTCGTTGATTGTCGCAACACAACGAATTCTTAGCTAGACATTAAACAACAGTTATCTCGCCCCTTTTTCAGAAAGGAGATGTTTTTCGATACTGCATAGGACGCATTGTTCATGAATAGAAAAGACATATATCATTACAATAGACAACACATATCACAAACAAGAACTACGAAAGTACAAAAAAGACAAGAAAAAGAAAAACTACAAATACTACTCTACTCGGAGTCGTCGGAGATCTCCTCCACCTCTGCCTCCGACGCTGCTGCCGCCGCCACCTCCTCCGCTGCTGCCGCCGCCGCCTCCTCCGCTGCCGCCACTGCTGCCGCCTCCTCCGGCAATTGAGTCCGAAGCTTCTGGGCGACGGTCCGCAGAAGATGATGGCGGCCCTCCACCCCAACCACCTCCCAGATCATCTCGTAGAGGACATTGAGATGATCGACAACAAACCCTAACCCGAAGCAGTACTGGCCGACGGTGTCCATGCTATTGCAGACGGGAAGTTTCCCAAGACCCAGACGCTCACACGAGCGATATGTATCGGAAAATACATACCGCGCCAATATGTCGAGCTTTTTTGCTCGCCCGGTGGTGGCGGAAAGGTGCTCGGTGGCCTCCTTCAGTCGCCGATCGAGTTCATCGAAGCGGTGTTCGACGAGGCGGACAGTCTCCTGAACCCAAACGGGATGAGGAGGTGCGGGCACCGCGGGCGGAGAAGGGGACGGAGGAGGTGCGGGCGCCACCTCCAGTTCCACCGGCATTGGCTGCGACGGTAACGGAGAAGAAGGAGGTTCGGAGGACGTCGACGGCCTGGAGGGCTTCAGTGCGGGGCTACCCATTTGTGCAGCGACGGAGTTGCGGAGAAAGAGCGAGAGGTGGTCGGCGATGGTGTGGTGGTGAAGGAAGAGAAGTTTGGAGGCTACGACCGATGAGGATGGAGTGGTGCGGCAGAGACGCAAGAGGACGGGTGTGCCTTTATAGCGGGTCCTCGTCCCGTGCGAGCGAAGATGATCGGACACTTCGAAAACAGTGCTTTCAAATTAATCCAAACCGCGGTTGGCTTCCATCTCCACTTCACACGATGTTTTCTAATTTGACATGCAAAGGGTCCAGGGTATGCTGTGGCCCACCTGGCATACTTTGTAGGTCCGTCCGGCGGTGTTTCAGTTTTTCAGTTCCAGTTTTTTATTTTGACATGCAAAGGGCCCACCGGCCCAAGGTATATGCAATGTTCCAGTTTTTTTCTATTTGTCACGCAAAATGCCTCGATCATGTTTCATGACGTTACGCGTTTTCTCTTATTTTTTGAAAGATCGTCATATATATATATATATATATATATATATATATATATATATATATATATATATATATATATATATATATATATATATATATATATATATATATCACAAACCCTCGTTCATGTTTTCTGTTTGACATGCAAAAGACCTCGATCATGCATGTTTGATGACGTAAGTGTTTTCTAATTTTGTTGAAAGATCGTCATATTTGAGACTCGTTGATCATGTTTGGGGTGTAGCAAGCATGCATGGACAAGTAACATATGCACTTGAAAACCTCGCGATGATCATGTTTGATGACAACATTATTACGTGTTTTCTCTGTTTTTTATTGAAACATCATCAAATATAGTTTGAGGCTCATTGATCATGTTGGGCGTGACAAGTAACATGTTATATATATATATATATATATATATATATATATATATATATATATATATATATATTGTTTGCCTCATTGATCAATCATCCTATGTTTGGGGTGTAGGGTAGCATGAATGGACAACTATAATTAACATGCATGTGAGAGAGACATCGATGATCATATGTACTCCCCCCGTCTCTATGAACTTGTCGCTTTGTCGTAGTTCATTTTTTAACTACAAAATCCGCATTTGAAGAGCTTGTTTATTGGCTCATGGACAGGAAAAATTATTTGTAACTTGTACAAAAAGTATAAGTTGGTCGGCGTTTCCTAATCTCAGCCGTACGTTTCAAATGGATGGTGACCGAGCGGCCACATCACCCCAAAGGGGACATCTCTAGGGCTGAAAAGAGAGAGGAGGGCAAGGCAAACTCAACAAGAGGCATTGCAAGGCCGGAAATAGAGCGGAGGTTAGTCAGCGATGGAGAACGACAGTGAAATTCGGTGGCGCCTGACAAAATCTACGTCGCAACGGTGTTCCCCCTGAGAGTTGGTATCCGGCGAGCTCTTGAGCACACGACGAACACGTTAGACAAGGTTTTGTTGCTAGAAATCAAATGAATCGGCGGGAACGATGGCGCCATTACTAAGCTCGTCGGCGGCTAGGGTTTGGAGTGTCGGGGCAACGGATTTCGAGGAGAATCAGCTCGGGTTTTATAGGGGTTAGGAAGAGTAACGCATGCAGCATCATTGGGCAACATTATGTGCTTGTTTGAGGAGAAACGACCGACATTGATGGGGGAGAAGTGGGGCAGCACGGTGTGCTGGCGTTACATAGGTGCGGCGCTTCGGTGAGGAAGGCGGAGCTAACGGGCGGGTCCCAGCGACCAATGAGAGGGAGAGGGGGAGGCACAGGGTGGGCCCGCGCTGAGGGGAAAGGGAGTTGGGCCGAGGAAGACATGGGGCGGCCCCGGTGAGTTTTTCTTTTTTTTCTTTTTCTTTTCCTTTTGTTTCTCTTCTATTTTCATGTTTTGAATTTAAAAGTGAAAATTTCTAACAAACTTGAATTTCAAAAATTTTCGCACATGCATAACATATGATGCACTTGCCTTAAGTGATTTATATATGTATTTTTTATAATATATTTTTTTCTTGGTTGCAAATTGTGGGTGTTACAATTCTACCCTCCTTAAAATGAATCTCGTCCTCGAGATTCGGACGTCCTATAGAAAGAGATCGAAAAATGAGTCTCTAGGTCTTCTTTGTCTTTTTTACGTCGCTTCTTCCTCCGAGATGTATTTTCTTTGCATCTTACAGATGTCAATCATCTTCCACCTCATAATGTCTCAAGGTAACTTTAACCGATAGGGTACCCCCCTTATGCTTTGAATTACATTAAGGTATACTTTCCTCGATATCGTGTAATACTGTAGTAGCATGAGAATCATCTCCAGACATACCATTCACTGCTTCCGATGCGCCCTGAACATCCTCCAAGAACATGTTATTGACTTGAACAAGCGATGGTTTTTGTGCTGACTGCTTCTTTGGACAACTGAAGGAGTAGTGGCCTCTCCCGCCGCTGTTATAGCATCACCCAGTCATGTTGGTACTTTGAGTTTTATTCCTTGACTAATGAGTAGCGAATCGAGGACGATTGTTGCTACCAGAAGATTGCCCATGTACCAACTTTCGCTTGCGATTTTCTTCCACGAATTCCTGTTTCTTCCTCTCCACGTTGAAAGCTTTGTCCACCAGCTTTTGAAAATCAGCATAGTCACTTGAGGACATTGTTAGCTGTATTTCTTTATCCAACCCTTCCTTGGAACAAAACTGCTTCTTTGCAACAGTATCTACATCTACAGGAGCATAACGAGATAACTATGTAAAATTGTTTAGATACTCACGTAAACTTATATTTCCTTGCTTCAGCGCGAGGAACTCTTGACACTTTGCTTGAATTTTGCCTTCGGGCACATGATGGTTCCAAACGTTGTGCATAAACTATTGCTAAGTTATGTTCTCTGGGTTTTCATGTGCAGTCGTATAAGCAATCCATCAGTCAGCTGCAGGTCCCGAGAGATGATGAGATACAAGAAGTACTCTTTCTCTTGCTTCGCATTGAACTATCCCCAACTTATTTTCAATTGTCTTTAACCAGTTGTTAGCATCCATAGGCTCTATAGCATTTGAAAAGAGTGGAGGTTGAGTGTTCATGAAATCCCTTAGACAAAATCTTGGCTGCTGATGAGGAGGCGGTGGAGGTGGAGGTGCTTGTTGGGCTTGTTGCATGTTGTTCACAATCAGTGCCAAATTCTGCATCAATGGCATTTGCATAGCCATCATTTGTTGCATTGATTTGCTACTGGTGTTCCACGGGCACCCCTTCCGTTCCACTATGGTCTCGAAATCCCGTCATCCTCATCATTGTTAAGGCGTACACCACGACGATGTCCTCTTCCTCTGCCTGCCATCTGATGTTGGGATGTTGTTTTAGAACAAAAAGATAAGAGAGTAACTATTATTATATATGGTTCCCACTATATGCATCAAGGAGAATAATTTTATGAAAATATTATTTTATTCAATAAAAATATGAGGTTGTGTACAAGGTGCCAAAGCATCACACAACACACATCGCACAAGCAAACATTCAACCACGCATATATCAAAACAACACAACTTAGGATCATAACATGTCTCTACTCGTCTTATTACATTATTGGGTAAAGTAGCTATTCCTATGTTTTTAGGTGTAGGGTAATTTAACTCTCTTCTTAGATCATCTTCATACATCCAAGTCTCAATGCTTGAAGTATATCCCTCAAGGGTCCTCATCAATGATCATCTGGTACTCTTGGATAATAGCATTTTGATGCTTCACGGGAGCAGGCATTTCTTGAAGTTCTTGTTGGAAGTACTCGAGGCGGTCACTAAGATGAACTCTGAAGTTCCCGCTGGAAGCACTCGAGGCGGTCACTAAGATGAACTCTGTCATTGATGCTCCTTTCTATTTGCCAGTTCGTGGGCTGTGGCTGCAGTGGTGCACAAGTAAAGTTATTGATGCTGATTGGACATTGAGGCGTGTAGGCGTGGGTGGTGTCCTGGAGTCTCTGACGGTTGGTGTAGCATTGGCTAGTGATAGCCACCCATGTTGCATCCTTCTCTGCATCCTCTCGAGGTTCTCTCCAAGATGAGGCGAATTGATTCTTCAGTAGTCGACCATTGTAGTAGATCAGGAGCTCACTCATCCATTCTTCATGATAGACACGACGAACCTTGGTAGTATAATAGAGAATGTAGAGCTTGTCGGCATCATATCTGGCAGTAAGTAGCATCACCATAAGACGATGATTCATCCCTTCACTGGCATCTCAAGTAGAGTAGTAAGTCATCAATTTTCTTGGATCGTGCTTTGGGGATCTTGGAGCATGGGCTGGAGCACATGAGACAAGCTGAATCCATGGGGCTGTCAGGTGAGTGTTGGCCATCTACAGTTGAAGAGAAGAGTGTTAGAAAATCAGAATAGTGAAGACAAACAGAGTAGCAAAGTCCTTAATGTGTCAATTTCTATCTAGGCTCGCGTCCTACGGGCAACACAGCTCTGATACCACTTTGTCACACATGGTTTTTGAGAAGGCAATGAGATGCTTTCCACATGCATGTCAGGATCAGTTGAATTCATACATGTGTAGACAACAGTGAAATACCATTAAATTGAACCATGTTCGAGTATGTAAATTATTACATAAATGACCATCCATGTCTTAAAGAAAATTACAAAACAACAGAAATAGTAGATAAATAGGGCTCCAAAGAACAGGCGTTGTGCAAGGGTTTCCCCAGTCTAGAACATCTCGTCTGGATCTCCGTAGAAGTCCTGGTTCTCCACCTCTTCGTCTTCATAGAATGGGGGAAAAATTATGCAACTAACAAGTTTGAGTACTGAAAGTCGCCTAGAGGGGGGATTGAATAGGTAATAATACCTGAAATCACTTAATCAAAGCGGACTAAATTCCTGTGGCTGGACTAGTCTGCACAGGGCCGGACTAGTCCGCTCAGCACAGGGTGAAAACCCTAAATCTTAATTTCTACAAGTTATTTGTGGAATTAAAGTTCACCAAAGAGATAAGCAATGTGTGGTAAACTAGTAAAGCTCAGATTGTGAAGTTCGAACAGTTAGATTGCAAGTTTACAATAATGATCAAAGTGAAGACCAATAAGAGCAATATGAACCCTAATAGCAATACTAGTGATCATGAAAAGTAAAAGATAAGTCAGACAAGATTTATCCCGTGGTTCAGCTCCACGACGAAGCCTACATCCAAGTTGAGAAGTCCACACAAGGATCGGGTCTCACTTGACCCTTCTCTCACCAAGCCACCACGATGGCCAACTTGGATTCCACTATATCAATGGGTAATCACCGAGTTTGGTGAGGATACTCACATCTTGAGGCTCCCACAAATCAATACAATGAGGAGCACATGAAGCTCAAATCACATAAGCCACAAATCACAACACAATGTGCAAGAGATCAAACCGAGAGACAGAGCGCGATGATCTTCTTTTACTCTCCTCACCAAACCCTAATCTCTTTAATATTTGCTCTAAAGGGGTTAGTAGTACGAGTAGAAGGCTTTGGAGAGCTCTAGAATGCTTGTGGCGGTGTTAGGTTTCAAGACTTGTTCAAATGAGCGTGGCGGGTCCCCTTTTTATAGGGGTCCCGAGCCCCTTCTGCTTACCTCAGCAGAAGGGCGGACTAGTCCGGCCTCTGGACCCCGACTAGTTCGGCCTTATGGGACCACTGACCTCTGGTCAGTTCCCGAAAACTGCCACACTTAGCGACGATCGTCACGCTACCCGCCAAATTTCCAAATTCAAACGATCACTAGACAACGGACTAGTCCGGTCCAAAACGGACTAGTCTGAAGTGGAACAGAACCATTTGGTCTGTCCCAAAAATGGCTCTTCTGGGTTGGCCCGGATTAGTCTGGCCACAGGGGCGGACTAGTCCGTCCCTCTAGGGTTTCTCTCGGTCTATCTCACTAAGTCTCAAACGGACAAGTTCGTACCCAAACGGACAAGTTCGAACTTCTACAAAGAGATTTAGTCCGTCCAAAAACGGAAAAGTCCATACTTCTCAGACTTAGCTCCAAATTCACTCAGCTTCACTCCAGAGACGTTTGGTCCGTCTCAAAATGGACTTGTCTGCCTGGCCAGACTAGTACGACCTTGAGGCCCGGACTAGTCCGGCCTACTAGGGTTTTTCTCATTTTTGGCTTCTCACTTAGGTGATTCACTAAAACACCACTTTGAGCCCTCTATAATGATCTCATTGCACATGATACATCCACCCTCTCACATGAAATGGCTCATATATGCTCAATACCATGGAAACCCTAATTTCCACGCTTGAGTCTTTGACGCATGTTTTATCCTTTTCCTTTTTGAGGGTTTTCATCACATTTCAATCCTTGTACCTGTGTTTAAATCACTATAGCTCATTGGCCTCTTAATTGTCATGATCAATAATCCAAAACCCACGGGGATGCCTAGATGCACTTTCAATCTCCCCCTTTTTGGTGATTGATGACAACACATTAAGACTTCAACAACAAGAATAATAAGTTGTTTTCATAACATGTATTTGTATGAGTGACTCCCCCTCAATGTATGCATCATGAGTAAGAGAGATTGAGAGATTTCTCATACATATACACGTTATGGTGGGGTGCCTAAGTGATGTGTTCATAAAGTGTGATAAGTCAACGATTATGCAAGATAGAAATGTAAATGAGGCAACACACCACAAATTTAGGCAAGATACATGAATACATAGATTAAGTCTTACAATACAACTTGAAATGAGAGTTTAAAACATGTCCTTCATAGATCAAATACTCTCTCACTAATAACTAGATAGACACTCATAGATACTCTCAAACTCTCCCACTCAATCTCTCCCCCTATATCTAAGTGCCCCATCCACTTATCTTTCATCCACTAATCTCTCCCCCTTTGGCATCATGACACCAAAAAGGAAAATAATAGAGGAAGGTCCCTTAGGTCTACTCATCATCGGAGTCGTCATCATCATCATCACCATCGCCGCCTTGGCGCCCGCTATCGCTCTCCGTGGCCTCCGGGTCAACATTTGCATCATCATCATCGGTCGGGGCCGCGATGGAAGTCCCATCTTCACCAAACTGAGCGAGCTCCTCGGCAGTGAACTCCAGGAAAGAGGTGAGCTCACCATCACTCTCCTCGGCGGGAGACATAGGAATGTCCAGCTTGTCACACATCGCCTTGAGATACATCTCGTTGCGACGCTCCATGCGACGTTGCCGAATTTCCGTCTTCTAGGAGGAGGAGAAAAGAGCTTTGAGGCATTTGAAGAATCCACTCCTGCATTGTGACGAAGGCGGAGGTGGAGGAGGAGATGGCACAAAGTGAGAGGAAGAAGCGGGAGGATCCGCATTCTTCCTCCTAGGAGCAGCCGGCTCTGGAGGAGGGAGTTGAGGTCGAAGCCTCCGGTGAATGATGTATTTCTTGAAATTGAGTCAGGAGATCTTCTCGATCATGTACATGATGTACGGAGCGTATCCACATGATCGGTTAGGAGTGTGCGAGATGTTGAAGATGTAATCAAAGACATAGTCCACCACATTGAAGCGAACATCTCCATCAATGAGGACCATCAAGTGCCTCAAATTTCCTTGTATTATCCCCGCATCTCCATCCTTGGGGGCAATGGTCTTCCTGAGGACCCGGTTGAGCACACTATAGAAAGGCTTGATATTTCTGATGTGTCCGGCCTCAAACTGTGCATGACTTGGGTACATGTACTCGAGGGTGTCCCGATCAACTGGCTTCAGATTTGAAATGATAATCTCATTATCCAGTTGGTCCTCCAAGTCATGCAACTGAGCAAACTCCCAGTAGGTGGTGGAATACTCCTCGCCATGAGTCATCTGTGTAATCCAGCGATCCCCGTCAGTGTGGAAGTAGATAGTAGAGTAGAATCGGGCAATTACTTCCACATTCCAGTCATACTGGAGAGCCATAAACTTCATCAAGTTATGCCTCTCGACGGCCTCAATCACAACATTGAAGGCTTGATGATCCTTCTGAGCCATGTAATCCCAGTCTATCCACTGAGCATCTATGACAGGGGTCTGCTTGGTCATGTAGATCGTCCGGTAGTAGTCACAGTGGAAGTCACACCAGAACCGGGGATCCACTGTGCTCCTCTCTCGCTGATAGACATTGATCTTCGTTAGTTTGCATGCCTTTTCAGCCTCTTTGCCCTTGAAGATGTTAGTGTCGAAGGCAGCTGCACGGTTTGGGTTCCGTGCAGGAGAAGACATCCTCAACAAGCCAATGAGTTGAGAGAGGCACCCTTCTCGACCTTGCTGGCAGCCTTCTTGGCCACTATCTCCCTTTTATTGGGTGCAGCATCAACATGGCCCTTGCCTTTATCTCTGGAGGTCCTAGCCCCCTAGGATTTAGCTTGTTCACCCAAAGTCACAAGCCGCTTCCTTTTCGGGGCTCCCTCGGTAGCTGCAGAATTGTGCTCTTCTCGCTGCGTCTTCTTTGCCCTCTGAGATGCAAAGAATGAAGCAGCCATCTCTTGATCCTCTCGTTGCTTCCGGCGATAGAGAGCTTGCTTCTCCGCTTCGGGCTCAGAGTCGGAAGGTGGAACATACTCATTATCCGACATGGTTGCTGATAAGAGAAGCAAGGGAATGTGTATGAGTCAAAGGAAGTTAAAGGGTAGAGGTAGAAATCACAAAACCAACCTAGGTGAGAGTTGTCACTGTGTAACCTGGACTTGTCCGCCCATGGGCCGGACTAGTCCGCACTAGGTCGGACTTGTTCGCCCATATGGCCGGACTAGTCCGGTTATCATAGCAAGAACCCTAATCTAGAGAAATTTTGCAAAAACTACGGATCCTACCACAAAAAAATAGAGGTGCATGATCACATTGATGTGCGAAACAACATTTGTGAAGAGGTTTCTATCAATAGACCCAAAAGAATTGAATTTCAAGGATTTTGGGGTTAGGTCATGAATACCTCTTCAAATCTTATATTTGACGAAATGTAGGAGAGGAATCAGCCTACGATGCTTGGGGAAAGGTTCCTAAGCACCTTAGGGCTTCGATCCACCGATTGGAATCAAGATTTTGTGGTTGGAGTCAAAAATTGCCGAAGAGGGGGCGGTTTTTGAGCATTTTTGGAGAGAGAGTGTTTTAAAGGAAGAGGAGAGGTCGAGGGCTCCCTGGGGAGGTTAAGTCCCCAAGGGCTATACTAGTGCGGTCAGAGACCCGGACTTGTCCGGCTATCGGACTGGGTCCGGACATTCTGAGACATCGGACTAGTTTGGTCCAGGGGCGGACTAGTCCGGTCCTAAGGCTAAAAACTCCTATATATTGAGTTTTAAGTGGTGATTTGATCCTTTTGGACTAGATTTCACAAAAGATCTTTGTAAACATGGTCAGTAAGCAATCAACAATCAAACTATTACCATGATTCACAAGGATTCAATGATTTCAAAATAATTTGTAGAAAAATTGAGGAGGATGATTTTTCGCAAGCATGTGTGAATTTTGAATACAACAATCAGATGTGCAAGACTGAAGCCACATTTCGAGAATCTAGGATATTTAGCTCACTCCTAAGTTCACAAAATCTTTTCTCATCTAGGGGCTTTGTAAAGATATCATCCAATTGTTTTTTGGTTCTCACATGGGAAATTGCAATGTCTCCTTTGATGGAGTGATGTCTCAAGATATGGTAGCGAATATCGATGTGCTTGGTCCTTGAGTGTTCAAATGGATTATGGACTATTCTGATGGCACTCTTATTGTCACATAGGAGTGGGATATGGCGCAAGTTTATGTCATAATCTCTAAGAGTTTGTCGCATCCAAAGAAGTTGTGCACAACAACTTCTGGCGGCGACATACTCCGCTTCGGCTGTGGAAAGAGCACTGGAATTTTGTTTCTTTGAGGACCAAGACAATAGAGATTTACCAAGGAATTGGCAAGTTCCAGATGTACTCTTCCTAGCAACTTTGCACTGCACATAGTCCGCATCGGAATATCCAATTAGGTTAAACTTAGAGCCTTTGGGGTACCAAAGTCCTAGGCTTGGTGTGTAAACCAAATATCTAAGAATTCTCTTAACAACGGTCAAATGACATACCTTAGGAGCGGCTTGAAATCTATCACACATACACACACTAAGCATGATATCGGGCCTAGATGCACATAAGTAAAGCAATGAGCCTATCATGGAACGATATACCCGTTGGTACACACTTGGACCATCTTCATTGAGATCGAGATGCCCATTGGTTGCCATAAGTGTCTTGATGGGTTTGTCCTTGTCCATGTCAAACTTCTTGAGTATATCTTGTGTGTACTTGGTTTGACTAATAATGTTCCTTCCTTGAGTTGCTTCACTTGAAAACCTAGAAAGAACTTCAACTCCCCCATCATGGACATCTCAAATCTTTTTGTCATTATCTTAGAAAACTCATCACAGAAAGCTTTGTTAGTAGAACCAAATATAATGTCATCGACATATATTTGGCAAACAAACAAGTCATCATTAAAGTGCTTAGTGAATAAAGTATAGTCCGCCTTCCCAATTTTGAAACCATTTTGAGTTAGGAAGTCTCTAAGACACTCATACCAGGCTCTAGGAGGTTGTTTGGGTCCATAGAGAGCCTTACGCAATTTGTACACATGGTTTGGGAATTTTTCATCTTCAAATCCGGGGGGTTGCTCCACATACACCTCTTATTTGATTGTACCATTGAGGAATGCGCACTTGGTGTCCATTTGATATAGCTTAAAATCATGGTAAGTAGCAAAGGCAAGTAATATACAAATTAATTCAAGCCTAGCTACGGGAGCAAAGGTTTGTTTGAAATCCAAACCTTCGACTTGTGAATACCCATTGGCCACAAGTTGTGCCTTGTTCCTTGTAACCTCCCCCTGTTCATCTTGTTTGTTGCAGAACACCCATTTGGTGCCTACAACATTTGCATTAGGCCTCTTCACAAGCTCCCACACTTGATTTCTCTCAAAGTTGATGAGCTCTTCTTGCATGGCCATCACCCAATCTAGATCTCGTAGTGGTTCTTCAACCTTGTGGGGCTCCAGGGAAGAAACAAAAGAGTAATGTTCACAAAAGTTTGCAACACGAGATCGAGTAGTTACCCCCTTGGAGATGTCTCCAAGTATATTGTCAACGGGATGGTCCTGTTGGACGCTTTGATGCACTCTTGGGTGAGGTGCTTGAGGTCTCATCTTCATTGTCCCCCCCCCCTTGATTGATGCCTCCATTTTCATCTTCTTGGAGCGCATCTTGGGGAACTTGATCTTGATCATTTGAGGAAGAGCTTGCTTGATGTGTCGGACGGTCACTTGAATCTTGAGGTTGTTCTTATGGTCGTATATCTCCAAGTGCCATCCTTCTTGTAACCACTTGTGGAGCTTCTTCTTGATCTAGCACATGACGATCAACTTGCTCCATTTGGGAGCCATTAGTTTCATCAAACACTACGTCACGTGCTACTTCAACAATTCTAGAGGATTTGTTAAAGACACGATAGGTGTAAGTGTTTGAGTCATAACCGAGTAAGAAACCTTCATCGGACTTGGAAGCGAACTTTGAAGTCCTAGGCTTCTTGTTAAGAATGTAGCGTTTGCTCCCAAAAACACGAAAGTAAGACATGTTGGGCTTGTTACTGGTTAGGAGGTCATACGACGTCTTCTTAAGTATGCGGTGAAGATACAATCGGTTTATTGCATGGCAAGCAGTGTTAACTGCTTCCGCCCAAAACCGGTCCGACGTCTTGTACTCATCAAGCATGGTTCTTGACATCTCAATTAGAGTTATATTCTTCCTCTCGGCCACCCCATTTTGTTGAGGGGAGTGGGGGGCCGAGAACTCATGCTTGATGCCTTCTTCATCAAAAAATTCTTCAACTTGAGTATTCTTGAATTCGGTGCTGTTGCTACTCCTTATGGTCTTGATACTCGAGGAGAACTCATTTCGTGGTCTCTTCAAGTATCTCTTGAGAACACTTTGAGTCTCTCTCTTGTCATGCAAAAAGAATACCCAAGTGAAATGTGAAAAGTCATCAACAATAACAAGACCATATTTGTTACCACCAATACTAATGTAGGCGATTGGACGGAAGAGATCCATGTGTAGAAGCTCCAATGTTCTTGAGGTTGTCATAATGTTCTTGGATGGATGTGGTTCTCCAAATTGCTTTCTGGCTTGGCATGCGCTACATGGCCTATCCTTTTCAAACACAACATTCTTTAAACCACAGATGTGCTCGCCCTTAAGAAGCTTTTGCAAATTTCTCATCCCAACATGGTCTAGCCTCCTATGCCACAGCCATCCCATGTTAGTTTTTGCAATTAAGCATGTATCAAGTTGGGCTTTATCCGCGGATAAATCCACAAGGTAGAGCTTTCCCTTCAGTACACCCTTAAAGGCAATTGACCCATTGCTTCTCCTTGTGAAGGTCAGACCCTAATTAGTGAATAAACAATTATAACCTTTGTCACATAGTTGTGATATGGACAAGAGGTTACAATCAAGTGAATCAACATGTAAAATATTTGAGAGAGTATGATTAGTGGATATAGCAATTTTACCGGTGCCAATGATTTTTCCTTGGCTATTGTCCCAAAAATAGATTCCTTCACTTGGATCTTTATTTAGCTCATACTCCACAAACATCTTCCTCTCTACGGTCATATGATTTGTGCATCAACTATCAATAACCCACTTGGTTCCACCAGAGGAGTATGCCTACAAGAAAGATATAAGCCTTGGCTTTAGGTACCCAAACGGTGTTGGGTCCTTTGATGTTAGTCAAGAGGCACTTGGGCACCCACACACAAGGTTTAGGACTCTTGTGGTGTGGCCCAACATACCTATCATAGGCCTTTCCAAAATTGTTCCTCAATAAAACATATGAAGCACCAAAATCATGGAACAACGGATGAGGTTCTTTCTTAGGCATTTTCGGAGATGTCGCAACATTCTTTCCCTTATTGTTGTATGAGCCTCCATTGACAAAAACAACTAAGTCTTTGCCGTTCTTGGGAGTTTTGGCAGTTTGCCTCATCTCCCAAGAATAACCAAGACCATCCTTGACAAGGGGATGTCTTGTGTTTGTATATCACTATGTGCATATGGCACCTTCTCCTTGTCAAAGATGCCACCCTTGGGTGCTTGATTGGTTTGTGCCAACTTAAGCTCATATTTAAGCTTTATGATTAAGTTTGACATTTACAAGGTTGAGATGATTCAGATTTAATATTTGTGGAAGGTGAGCTTGTAGAGGAAGAAGGTGCATTGACCTTGAGAGACTCCACTTGCGTCTCAAGGATCTTGTTAGCCTGTGTCAAACTAACAAGTTCATCCCTGAGCACAATTGTAGTGTTCTCAAGGTTTGAGCAAGTTTCCTTGCTCAAAGCGAGTTCACGCTCAAGTGCCTTGCTTCTTTCTCTTTCAAGCTCCAAGAGCTCCTCAACCTCTTGACATCTCTCCTTTTGTTGGATGAGCATGTCCTCTTGACGGTTGATGAGTTCTTCCTTCTCAAATATCTCCTCCGTTAACAATCTCAATCTCTTCAAAGTGTTTTTACTCATGTCTTTAAGCATATGTTTATTTTCACTACTACTATGAAAATCATCATGAGAAGAAATTGAAGAAGAGGATTTAGATTTAACCTTCTTTCTTCCCTCCTTGGCCATGAGACATGTTGACCTTGAAGTCTCCAAGTTTGGGAAGAGCTTGTTCTCCGTAGTTGTCTTCTTCATATCAATAGTTGCTATCTTCTCTTCTTCATCGGAGGAGGATTCCTCATTTGAATCCCACTCCTTTCCAAGGTGGGCATGTCCGGATTGCTTCTTCTTCTTGAAGTACTTCTTTTCCTTGGACTTTCCATCCTTATTCTTCTTGTTCTCTTAATGTGGACAGTCCACAATAAGGTGGCCATACTCTCCACAATTGTAGCAAGCCCTCTTTGATCTTGTTTTGAACTTGTCTTTGCTTCTCCTTTCACTTTGGTAGCTCCCCCTCCTCCTTCTAAACATCCTCTTAAAGTTGTTGATGTAGAGAGCTTCTTCCTCATCAGTGTCGGGACTCTCTTCATCACTCTCTTCCTTTTCTTGTGATCTCGAGGAAGTTGACTTGAATGCAACATCCTTTTTCATGGAGGAGGAGAGCTTTTGTAGATCATTGTAGAACATCGCTTCTTGCTTCATCATCTCATGGTTGATGATCCTCCCTAGCACTTCTTCGGGAGTCATCTTGTGGAAGCCCGGGCTCTCACGAATTAGTGAGCAAAGAGTGACGTTTTAAGGCATGAAAGCTCGAATCATCCTCTTTACCACCTCGTGGTCAGTCCACCGGGTGCTTCCATATGACCGACTCTTGTTGATGAGAGTCTTGAGGCAGTCATACATATCCTAGGGAGACTCACCCTCCATGATGGTGAATCTCCCAAGCTCTCCCTCGATCATCTCGATCTTTGCCTCCCTAATGACGCGTTTGCCTTCGTGCGCCGACTTGAGGGTATCCCATATCTCCTTGGCAACCTCCAACCCTTCAATGCAGTTGAACTCCTCATGAGTCAATGAGGAGGTAATCACCACAACGGCTTGAGTATTGCGATGTAGAAGAACGGCTTGCTCTGAAGTGATGTCTTTCTCATTCTTCGGATGGTGAACACCAGTCATAACAATTTGCCACAAGCAAGGGTTTAAGGAAATGAGGTGCATCTTTATATTATGCTTCCACCTAGAGTAATCATTTCCATCAAATTGAGGAGGTATGACAATGGGAATAGACGAATAAGGGTTGCTCGCGGTAAGTTTCTCTTAATTGTAAGGATACAGGGAGTAGTCTTGTGAACTACTCCCATTGTCGATGTTGACTGGAGAAATTGGCTTGATGTCCTTGTTGGGCACGTTGAGCTTCTCACGAAGTTGTGCCTTGATCATCCGAACTTCTTCATCCTCGTTTGGATCATCTTGAAGAATATCGACGTTCTTCGTCATGGTGTCATCGACGACCACCGGAACTTTGTTGTCACCCCTTTCGGCCATTTCTTCTCCAAGTTGTTAGACTCTTTTGGAGAAGCCTGCTCTGATACCAATTGAAAGTCGCCTAGAGGGGGGGGTCAATAGGCAATAATAACTTAAATCACTTAATCAAAGCGAATTGAATTCATGTGGCTGGACTAGTCCGCCCAGCACAGGGTGAAAACCCTAAAACTTGGTTTCTACAAGTTATTTGCGGAAATAAAGTTCACGAAAGAGATAAGCAATGTGCGGTAAATTAGTAAAGCTCAGATTGTGAAATTTAAACACTTAGATTGCAAATTTACAATAATGATCAAAGTGAAGAGCAATAAGAGAAATATGAACCCTAATAGCAATACTAGTGATCACGAAAAGTAAAAGACAATTGAGACAAGATTTATCCCGTGGTTTAGCTCCACGAAGAAGCCTACATCCACGTTGACAGTCCACACAAGGACCGGGTCTCACTTGACCCTTCTCTCACCAAGCCACCACAATGGCCGACTTGGATTCCACTATATCAATGGGTAACCACCAAGTTTGACGGGGCTACTCACAACTTGAGGTGACTGTGGGGACCGGAATCCCGACATCCAAGGATCTCATTGGGTGGTGTCGTGCGATGCGACACCCAACAATATACAAGAATAGAACCTGAATAAAGTACAAGACAAAGTCTTATATTATTCATACAGCAGATGTTTTACAATACTAGTGTAAGGAAAGAAACATATATATCATAGCTATGCTCTCAGCACTAGCTGTGCAAAAGCAAAGTTATCCATGCCTTGGATACTTTGCACTAGAAACACTCAATTACGGCAGCGTGCAAGGTTCCCACTCGGCTGTACACCCTGGAGGGGGTGCAGCCTCATCATCAAACCCTTCATCAAATGTATATCCTGCAAAAACTCATTAACTGCAAACGTGAGCATAAGGCTCAGCAAGACTAACCCGTCTCACTAGACATATGCAATGGAACACTAAACATAGGTAAGGTGAAGCATAAATGACTCGCCTAGATGTGGATCCCTATAATCAGGTTTTATGTAGCAAATGACATTCTCCAAGCACGACACATCATGGGCTCCACAATCAAGCAAGAAACACTTTACCGATGATATGACATGCTCAGAGCACATAATGCTATTACAGCTAAAGTATGGGGAAACTATAAACTTTTAATTGCACTATCTCTAAATCATACAAGATTGCAAACCAATTATAATTCCATATAATATAATTTTCTGGTTTCTTTAGTATTTACTCCGTCACCGCTCAGTGAACAAGTGGTACTCTATTACCGCGAGGGACGGTGATTGCAATCAGGACACACCCGGACAACACGACACATACGTCGTTCGGAAGTGTCAGCGAGTACACATGTACCTACATAACACTTCAGTACTAGGCGTATATGGCCACCTTTCACAAGAAACCCGAACGCCGAACCCATCTCACCTCTGCAAACAGAAGGTCTCCGGACAGAACACCTCATGTGTTCGCTGACCGATTTACACCTTACTGTCCTCAGCCCACCCCTATCGATGGTAAGTTAGTGGGCCTCGACACCCCAGTTATCGAGTTACATTAGTTTACTGGATTCCATATGTCCATTATGTTGCCGGTACAATTCAAGCTTGTTCGAAGGGGCCGCATACAGATTGGCCTTAATCGACACAGGCACGGCTATGCGACCGAGACTCAATTCTCGCCGCTTCCTATCCATTTCCTGCCCGGTCTCCATTTCATTATATTATGCCATTTTCTATCTAACCAATCCTATGAGATATGTCCTACATCTCTCGCGAGTAGATTCCAACTACTCGACTTCTACCGGATTTCCTATGCATTAGCAAAGCAGTTACTACAGGTCAAACTATAACTCGTTTCAACCAATCCCTGGGATTTTTGGTCATGCAGGTGGGGTATCAATCATCCTAAACGTAATGCACAATTCATATACTACTCATCATAATGATAAAGTAAAATTTTATAAACGACTTAAATGCAAACCGGGGCTTGCCTTGTTGCAGGTTAGAGTCTGAGTTATTATTTGGAAGGTGCTCTTCCAAGGCTTCTGGCTCCTCCTCGACTTCGGTCACTATACGATGTGCATAGAATACGTATATGAATGACTTTGAAAAATGATTATTACCAAGACCATGATTTAATTTATGGTGACCATTATGTGATAATGACTTAATTGGCTTTGGAACTTTGAAGGTAGGTATTAGGGAATATGTTAGAAGCTCTTGCAAAGAACAGGAGATGATCAAAGTAGATTGTGGTCTCCACCTTTATGGCAAGCAATCAACTTCCAAAAATCCTAGAGAGGATATTGTAGCTTGAACATAGCTAACAGTTGATAATTAAGATAGAGGAAATTGTTCTGGTTCTAGCAAAATTTGTTTCATAAATTTATAAGCTTGGGTGAAGGAGTTATTGAATTTCTAAGTTGGCAAGAATTTCTGGAATTATCTTGTAATTGAATTTTTAACCTTTTACTCAATATTCAGTTTGCGACTGAATCGGGACTAGGATAGTAGGTCAATTAAATCCAAGATTTTTACAGGAACTAGTGTATGACTAAAGGAAGACTCAGTCCAAACTTGGGACATAACAAAGCAACTGAACATCTGTGAAAATTCAATAACTGAAAAAGGTAATTGAACTATACAGAGGGTTAAATAGGTGCAATGGCTCCCAAATATTTTCTGGCTGTTAAGAATAGGACAATAAATTTTTTGTGTATTTTGGGGATTTTTACCGTGGCTATCTTATCAGGAACAATTGTATTTGCATTTTGTAAGATTATTTCCTACAGAATTTGACTTCGAGTTTCACAGAACCTAATTGGTACTGACAGAAACTAGAGATCAAGGACTTCAAACAAAATTTGTTTGAATAAATTTGGAGCGTCCTACAGAAAGGTATTCAATTTAGAAGTTTGAACAATTTTCTGGAATTAATTTAATAAAATATCGGCGCCAGAATTCAAATTCAATCGGGTGGGTCCCATGGGCCACGTGGCGTGCTCTGGTCAATGCAACACCGCGGTCCACAAATTTCTTGCACGCAGTCGCACGGAATCCCAGCCGCACCGTGATCCCGCAGCTACTGGCACGTGGGCCCCATGGGGTTGTCTCCCACCTCGGGCCAACGCCCGCGCGAGGCGGCACCCGCGGCGGTGACTCGCCGGCGAGCTCGCCGCCGGCTAAACCGACGGGCCAAACTCGCCCAAACTCGCCGTCTGTGGGTTTTTGGAGTCACTGAGCAGGACGGTGAAGTCGAATGGACCAGAAACTTGCCGAAAATGGCTGTGCGACGGCGGCGGCGGTGGTGAGCGCTCGGGCAACCTGGAACTCGCTCCAGAGTAGCTCAAACCACTCGGGACCTTCTTCAAAACCTTCCTGGGACGATGCAGATCAAGGAACTGGACGTGGGAGAGGAGGAAACAATCGGAAACTATGAGCTCGACAGCGAACCGAGGCTTCCTCACCAGCGGCGAGCAAAACTCGATTTCCTCGGCCGTTGCTCGATAACTTTTAGGGGTTTTTGCTCAGGTAGGAGCGCTAGGACCTATAGAAAATATCTCTAAGCAATTGAAAAGAATATTTACTTATAGAAACGGAATTGAAACGGAAACCGAGCGAGCTTCCTCACATCGGCCTGAAAGAAGAAGACTGATAACTTGCCCATTTCTCAATGAAAAAGGAAACGGTTTGCATCGTGAGTTAGAGCTCGACTAGGCGCACCTTTAAGCTTTTAGGATCGTGGCTTGAAACTGCATGAAATGGTGGTGCACCACGGAGCAGAGGCGAGCGGCGACGATGGCGCGCGGCGGAGAAGAAATAGAGAGAGGGGGAAAACCGATCGTGGAAGGGGAACACCGGAGCGGCGGCCGGGCCTTTTATAGCGCCGCAGCAAGCAAGCAAGCAGCTCGCTGGAGCTTGCATGCGCGTGTGCTCTCGAGCGGGCGAGCTCCGGTGCAGAGATGGCAGGCGGTCGAGCTGATCCGTTCAGTAGAGGCTGACCTGTGGGGCCCACAGGTCAGTCAGACTCCAGCAGTAAAATTAAAAATTCATTTAAAAATAGAGGATCAACTCCAAAAATCATGAAATTTTGTGGAGATGGTAAATGAATTATTATGAACACAATGGTGAACTCAAGTCTTATGTTCAAAAAAGTTGGAAAAGAATTTAAAATTCAGATTTAAATTTGATTCAAATTTGCTAACCGTCTCAAATAAAATAGCAAATGAGTTCCTAAAATCTTAAAATTTTTGCAGGCAAGCTAGTGAGAATATTAGAAGGTCAAGGAAAAAATTAGAGCCTCTATAATTAGTACTGCACTTTAAATTGCCTTAATAAACTTCATCCAAATAATTCTAAAATTTGAAGAGAGATGAATAGAATCATTCTAGAATTAGTGGTGAAGTCCAATACTCATGTTAATAAAATTTAACCATGAGTGCAAGAAAGGGTTGGATGGTATTAAGTTCATGTGTACCACTATATTGGATCGCTAATACAGTTGATCACAAAACTCATAACTGAATTTACATGCAATAAAAGTGGGGTTTTACATTCCCCCCCCCCCCCCCCCTTAAAAGAATCTCGTCCCGAGATTACAAAAGAAGGCAATAGGAAAAGATCAAACAAACATATGCCGCTAACAAGTCCGGATAGTTCGTTCTAAGATAGTCCTTGCTTTCCCACGTGGCTTCTTCAGCACTATGGTTGCTCCACAAGACCTTGTAGAAACGCAAGGTGTGGCTTCTTGTGGTGCGAGTCTTCTCATCAATGATATGGGTTGGATGCTCGGAATACGTAAGATCTGGTTGGAGGGTTTCCAAATCCTAAATATGTATATTCGCTGGGATTTTGAGACATTTCCGCAACTGAGAAATGTGAAACACATTATGGACCCCTGCCAGCGATGGCGGTAACTCCGATTGATATGCCACAGGTCCGCATCTTTTGATTATTGCGAACGGCCCAATAAAACGTGGATCTAGCTTCCCTTTCACTCCGAATCGATGGATACCTTTCATAGGGGATACCCGAAGATAAACTTGATCCCCAACCTCGAAGTGAAGAGGTCGACGTCGTTTGTCCGTGTAGCTCTTCTGACGAGACTAAACGGCTTTGAGATTTGTTTGAATAATGTGTACTTGCTCTTCGGCTTCTTCTATTAAGTCGATGACATATACCACTCGTTCACCTGATTCGCACCAGTTCAAGGGTGTGCGACACTTCCGGCCATAAAGAGGTTCATATGGCACCATCTGGATGCTAGCCTGGTAACCGTTGTTGTACGAAAATTCTGCCAATGGTAGATCATCATCCCAATTCCTACCATGGTGGATGGCACAGGCACGAAGCATATCCTCTAGCACTTGATTTACCCGTTCGGTTTGTCCATCAGTCTGAGGATGATAAGCCGAGCTTCAAATCAGTCTGGTACCCAATGCATCGTTGAGATACTCCCAAAAGCGAGCAACAAAAATAGATCCACGATCTGAAATGATAGTACGGGGTACTCCGTGTAGACACAAAATTCGGGAGATATAAAGTTCTGCATACCGCTTCGCATCATAATCCACACTGGCCGGTATGAAATGAGCTGATTTGGTCAATAGGTCAACGATCACCTAAATTGAGTCGTGCTCATAGAGAGTGGGAGGCAACCCAACAATGAAATCCATGCTGATATCCTCCCATTTCCAAGTCGGTATGCTTAAAGGTTGAAGCTGTCATGCTGCCCTCATATGGTCGGCTTAACTCGTTGACACGTATCACATTCGGATATGTATTTTGCTACTTCCCTCTTCATCTAAGTCCACCAGATCTTCTTTCTAAAGTCTTGGTACCTTTTGTTACTTCCCGGATGAATGGAATACTTGGATAAATGAGCTTCATCCAGTATCTTCTTCTGACGTAACATGTTTTGGGGTACCACTATACGGTTTTTAAACCAGAGGGTAACCTCATCGTCACATCGGAAACATTTCATCTCCCCCTTCTTCATTCTTTGCCGAATATGTGACATCCCTTTGTCCTCCTTCTGAGCTGCCATAATATCCTCCTTGATAGTATGAATAAGAGCTAGGTTGTAGAGTGCCCCATATGGAACCAAGTACAGACTCGGTTCTTCTTCTCCTTCCATTTAGGTAATAGAAAGATTGTTGACATGGGACTTGCGGCTCAGAGCATCTGTGACTACATTCGCTTTGCCTAAATGGTAGTGGATCTCAATATCATAATCCTTGATTAACTCCAACCATCTACGCTGTCGCATATTTAAATCTTTCTGGGTGAAGATGTACTTTAGGCTCTTGTGATCGGTGTAGAGATGTACTAAATTACCCAGTAGATAATGTCTCCACATCTTCAATGCTAGTACCACAGCAGCGAGTTCTAGATCATGAGTCGGATAGTGCTGCTCATGGTTCCGAAGCAGCTGTGATCCATAAGTGATCACTCGTCTATCCTGCATCAACACACAACCCAAACCAACTCCTGATGCATCACAATACACGTCAAAAGATTTGGTTGTGTCCGGTTGAGCTAATACTAGTGCCGTTGTGAGGTGTTTTACTAATGCTTGAAAACCTGCCTCAGTCCATACGTACTTCGTTCCCTTCTTCAGAAGTTCTGTCATTGGTTTAGCTATTCAGGAGAAACTGGGAATGAACCTACGGTAATACCCAGCTAAACCTAAGAAACTTTGAACTTCATGTACAGACTTTCGAGACTCCCATTTGAGGACATGCTTGATCTTACTTGGATCAACGGCAATCCCTTCTGCTGATATGATGTGCCCTAAAAATGGCACTTGGCTGATCCAGAATTCACACTTGCTGAACTTAGCATTAGCTGGTGGTCCCGTAATCGTTGAAGCACGATACGCAAGTGTTGCGCATGTTCTTCTTCGGACTTTGAATACACAAGTATGTCGTCAATGAAGACCACGACAAACTTGTCCAATTTCGGCATAAACACCGAGTTCATGAGATACATGAAATGAGCCGGTGTGTTGGTCAATCTGAAAGATATAACAAGGTACTCATACAGTCCATACCTCGTTGAGAATGCTGTCTTTGGTATGTCTTCTGGTCGGATTCTAATCTAATTATAACCAGAACAAAGATCCATCTTCGAGAATACTTTAGCACCCACCAATTGATCGAAAAGAACATCAATGTGTGGTAGTGGATACTTGTTCTTGATAGTGACAGCATTAAGTGGACGATAGTCTACACACAGTCTCAAGGTCTTATCTTTCTTCTCTACGAACAGCGCAGAACAACCCCATGGTGATGAACTTGGACGAGTGAAACCCTTGTTCTCAAGTTCGGTTAACTGCTCCTTAAGTTCTGCAAGTTCCTTGGGTTATCTTGTAGGGTAGTCTTGAAATTGGCACTGTTCCCGGTGCAAGTTCAATCTTGAACTCTATATCTCTTTCTGGGGGCATACCAGGAAGATCTTCGAGAAACACGTCCGGGTATTCACATACTACCGGAATATCCTTAAGTTCCATAATCTCGGTATTGTGAGTAGATGAATTCACTAGAATGGCTTTCTCAAGATTGAGGACTTGAGAGGGATGGACTGGAGAATTTACATATATTTTTCAAGGGACCAGATCTAGAATAGCACCATGGTATTATAACCATGCAAATCCCAAGATGACATCTAATTTCTGATGCTCTAGTATCAGAAGTGAAATAAGATATATGGTTCCATCTAGGTTAAGTGGTATCCTAGGAACCAATTCATTTGTTACTGTTTTCCCGGCTGGAGTTCCAATCACATACGGAGTTTTTGTGGAGATTATAGGCAATTGATTTTTAATGACAAAAGACTTGCTAATGACATTGTGTGAAGCTCCGGAGTCAAAGAGTATGAATACGGGATGATTGAAGATAGAGAACGTACCCGTGAATACATGTGTGCCTTCCGGAACATCCTCAATGGCGAGGTGGTGGACGTTGCCGAGTCTGGGAACTGGCTTCTTGGGCTGGTTGCGGGGTTGGTTGGTGCCCTGGTATGATGATTGTCCTCCGCCTTGCCTACTCTACGGGCAGTCCTTGGCGAAGTGCCCCATGCATCCACACGTGAAACACGTGTACGGGGTTTGGCCAGTATGAATGGGAGGACGGAATCCCGGTGCACGTGGTGGAGGTGGAAGTGCACGTGGGATCATCCCCTGCTGTTGCTGCGGTCGGATCCCGGAGTTGAACTGGCGACCACTGAACATTGGTGGTCGTGATGGCGGTTGCCACCTCTGGCCGGATGGTGATCGATACACCATTCGGTACTTCTGAGAAGCACCACCTCCGCTGCCCTACGGAGCACTCCTCTTCTTTTTATCTGAGGACAGCTCACGCGTAGCGTCCTCTTGCATGATAGCGGCATTGACGATGTCGTTGAAGCTGCTGCGGATGAACAGGACAAGCTTGTCCTTCAACTTGGGGTTCAAACCCCGGTAGAAGCATTCACGCTTCCGATCTTCGGTATTCACTTGGTCCTGAGCGTATTGGGCCAAGTGGTTGAATGATTTGGAGTACTCGTACACACTCCTTCCTCCCTGCCTTAGCTCCAAGAACTCTTGAAGCTTCCTCCTTATAATCCCGGGAGGATTATGGTAGGCGCGGAACGCCTCCCGGAATTCTGCCCAGCTCACGACATAGCCTGCGGGGCATGCCGCGAGGTAGTTTGCCCACCACGCACCAGCAGAAACCCTGCAGTTGCTGAGCTACAAACAGAGTCTTTTGTTGTTCGGTCACCTCGAGTAAACCAAACTTCCCTTCAATGGTGCGGAGCCAATTATCCGCCTCCAAAGGCTCGTCGGCCTCTCTGAAGACCGGTGGATGTGTCGATGAGAAATCAGAGTAGGAACTCTGATATGACTGACGTGTCCCCTCAGCATGTCGCCCCCCCCCCCCCTTGACGGGACGAGTGCTGTACAAGAGTCCGCAACAACTCGGTTTGCTCGTCGTGCGAGCCGAGTACTGCAGCGAGAACCTCCGCGAGACATCTAGGAAGTGTGGGTGGAGGTGGTGTAGGTGGTTGCGTTTGAGGCGTATTCTGCCCTGGGGGTGGTGTGTCATCCCCCTGCCCTCCACTTGAGCCTCCCACTTCTTGGGCTGCATGTGTACGCACCATGCTGCAATACAACGATTCATACCATAAGTCTCATTGCCTCAAGTTCATCCTTCCATATAAATAGTAATGCGGTAGATAACAATAGATGATGCATAACATTCATATATATTGATAAAGCACAAACTTTATACAATCTATATTATCTTAGGCCCAAGTTTACAATAGAACTCCAAAAATAGATAGACTTCATCTAAAGAAGTCATCTCATCTATGCTTGGTCACCACAAGTCGTCTTGTCTATGTCATCGTACATACACCTCGCTACTATTTACAACAAGACTCATAAAGTCACAAAACACGCGTGGTGTTTACTACACATTATTACACTCGGCCTAAAGTGATAAGCACATCAACACCGCCCTTTAATCATAAAACTCGACCTCCTGAGGATCTTCTTCCTCCTCGTCATCCTCAGGATTAGGCACCACTGGTACGGGTGCTGGAGCAGAAGTTGATGCCTCGTTCAAAATCGACGTCCTTTTGGCAATCTTAGCTTGCCAATCTGTCTGTACCATAAACATCCTCCATGCCTCTTCTCCTGTTGAGCCTGCTCACAGCTGGTCTTCCAGCTCTGAGCCTCCACTCTGGACTGATCCTGATTTGCAGTCACCGCGTTCAACTGGGTGTCCCGCTAGTGTCCATAGAGTAGGCTCGCCTCCAACTCAGTTTCCATCTCTAGAGTCTCCTGGCGAGAAGCGGCTAAATCCATAACAGTGTCATGCCATTGATTCTCCCTGAGGTTCAAACGATGGTTGAGAGGAGACATCATATCCCTAAGTCCGTCATTTGCCCACTCAAAGTGATCCGCTCGAATCATGGCTTGCTTCACAATGCTCGTCAATTCTTTTATGCATGCCCTTTGATTACCCTTCTCGCGATGTGATGCGGATGCATACACCGCTAAGGCTGTCACGGATGTTTCACCGTGATTGTCCACCACCGCAAGCAAACGGGTTGCCCAAGCTTCAGAAGCCCTGCCGGTAACTAGAAAGAACTCATACGGAGTACCCACCAGAATACGGTAATGGAGTTTGCAAAACCTCCCTATGGCAACACTTGCGGCGTAGCTCCATGTTTCCTCTAATATCAACCCTTTGATATTGATGGAGTATGGGGCCCATCCGAGGTGCGGTGGACCAGCTGGCACATCGACGTAGATGGTGCAACTCCACATACCACTTTCCTGGAACTTATTGCCCCAATAGCTAGGCAACTCCAGGCAGCCAAACTGGCGAAGCCACCTAACAAACACGTCCGGGAAACCGGCTTGCCCGGTGCACATTGAGAACACCCATCCATTAGGCAACTGAATTCTTGGTGCTGCCATCTATGGACAAACATACCCGGATGTCAATACACCGTATAAGTATTCAACTCAATCAATGATAATGTTGGACAAAAGAAAATATCCATAATCAATTGATCCAAGAAAATCTGCAAACTGGAAGTGATCACAGTTCTGGTTTAGCTGACTGATGAGGACATCACTTCTATGGATAAAAACAACACTCCATTGAACATACAAGATGCAATCAATAGAGTTCATACACAACAATTAATTTCAGAGGTGAACTCGTTCTTATATATTTCCTTATATGTTTTTGAGCATAAATTGCTACTTAATGATTTATTTGTGATTAGGATCCATGGAGAGGTTCAAGGAGTACTTGGAGGGAGTATTAGGGACGTGGACCAGAGAATTCGTTCAAAGAAAATGGAAACCGAAACAAACTCCAAATCGTAACCAACTCGGAGTCCAGGAGCAGTACGCACTAAAACGGATGCCCAGGACGCATACTAACTCCGTTTTGGACATTCTACATATGCCCGGAAAGGGGATAGGATAACCTTTCCAATGGAACTGGTCCCATGTCAAAATTCCTTCGGAGTCGTCGGGAATCATCGAAACAAAATCAAGTACAGAATCTGTCAGGGTGCTGCGCCACCGTATTGGGCCATTGGGCCTTGTATCAAGTCTAAGTCCATTATTTTCGTGTGTTAGGGTTAGGTCACGACCCCAACACCCCCTTGTACGTCCTCCCACCTATATATACTCCATAGTAGCAACAATTGGGTTTTGCTTTAGATTAATAATATCGTCGTTCTTCGGTTTGTGAGACCCCAACTTCGCGATTTCAGATCATGTCTTCTACGTTCTTGCTTGTGTTCTCGGTTGCACTTGCTGGGATTAGCCTTCTTGGCGAGGTCAATCGTGTGCAGCACGGTTGATAACCAACGGAGCAGTGGTGTAGTAATTGCAGGGGTTGTTCGTGTTCTACTCGAGAGCCTCGGATCATCAACGTCGAGATCTCCACATCAATCGACTTATCCATTACCTTTCGGAAGATCGGGCCTCATCATCTTCTTTTCCTATCAATTGGTATCAGATTTCCAGGTTGCCCGTTAGGTAATTCATCTATCCATTATATTAGTTTTGTTTTTCATACCTAGAGTCCACAAAAAAAGCCACAAAAAAAACTTGTAGTTTAGTAGATCTGTTCATTACTTTGTCCAAACCACATTGAGCCTTTACAACTTTGTTATTCAGTTTGGTTTTGTTGAGTTTTTGTCCGTTGTTGAGTCATCTTGCTGGTTTAGAAAGTGTTTTTGGTCTTAGTTTTAGTTTTGCATTGTGTGATTCATCCTTTTGAATTACGTCATCACGTCCAGATTAGATTCACCTCTGTCCAGTTTGGTATTTTCATCATATCTCGCACATACGAACTCGTATTTTGGTGTTCTTGTACTTTCTGGAAATCCAAAAAAGTGCTCTATAACTTTCATATTCATCATGTTCCCATAAAATATAGTTATCGATGCCAAAATTGCATTATATCCGAATCTGTTATTGACCTAAAAATTCTGAACAGTCTGTATTTCGGGGGCAGTATCTCCTATTGCTCTTTTGCAAAATAGGTCTTACATATATTTAAATTAAAGAGGAGAGATATATCTACAATCTTGCTGTTCTATGTTTTCCAACTTAGAGCCTATAAGTGTGCCTATTTGTCCTTGGAAGATTGAGGAGAAAATCTGCGACAGACACACGAGATATTTTGGATTGATTTTCATTGTGTTCTTCCCTTGCAGCACATTCTGAAAAAAAGGAAGAAAAATAGAAAAAGTCAAGTGCAAAACAAGAAACAAAAGCCGTACAAAAAAAAAGAGGAAAAAAACAACAAAAAAAACAGTAGTGCTTGCATTCTTTGTGTCATCTAGTTTTGTCTCATGTCTTGCTAGCTTGAACTACTAGGAACACATTTAGGCCAGCAACTTTGACAAATACTTTGGACACTTATTCAACTTTACTATCTGATTTCATTGTTGCTAATCCTTGCTACATAGAAAGTGCCATCCAAGCTACACCTTACTCTTGAGCAGAATCGATACACCTTTGCAATCATCCCATGCTTCATTGGTTTCTTCATACCGTCCACCGTTTGCCACCTGCAGTGTCGGAAAGAACACTTGTAAGAGCGTGGTAAGACGCTTGAGAGTGTGTGATTCCACTTCCACTTTGCCATTATCCTTTGTAGTTGATAGGGATAACATTTTTTTTGTGTTCTCTTCTGTTTGCTACTAACAATGTCAGGTAAAAGCAAGAATCATGCATTATATGCTTAGATGATGGACATGATGAAGAGGACGATGGAGTTGCTCAGTAAAAATAAAACATCAATCAAGGATTCACATGACATTCAGACCACCTTTACAACACCTTCCACAAGAAGTAATTACATTCTCCCATCTCTTCCTTCTTATGATGGTTTTGGTTACGATGAATATATTGCTTGGGAAATAGAGTTGGATAAAATTTTTGGAAAATTGCATATGTGTGAGAGGAGAAAGATTAGAAATATTTCTAGTGCGTTAGTTGATTGTGCATTAACTTGGTGGGACAACTTAAGCGATATAGAAAAACCTCGAACATGGAAAGATATGAAAATTCTTATGCGAGAAACTTTTGCTAATGTATCTAATTGCAAAGATGAAATACATGAACTTGAGAAGAATTTTCTTGTTGTACCTCCTCCTTTGCCTAACCTTTTGCAGGAACATGAACAAATAAATGTAGATGCAAATGAGAGTGAGGTGTTGAACAACTCTTCTGAATTTTCTGATGAATCAACTCATAATGCATTTGAATTTCTTGCTGAAAATGAGAGTAGTGTTAATGGACAATGCTATACAGTTAACCAAGGTATGACATTTTCAGATGTGCTGAATTTTGCTACCAATCATACTATCGATAAGCAGCAACAAGATGAACCTTTTCATAATACACATTTACCATTAGTTGATTTTCCTACTGATTCTTACAACAAAAATGAGTTGTGTGCTGATAATTATATTGTACCTATGCTAGAACAACCAAATGAATTTGATACTTTATTACTCACTTGTGCTGAAATTAAGCATTTGATCCCAACTACATGTGAAAGGGATGAGCTGAAATTGTTATCTTCTCTACATACTTTGGGCTATATTGAATTTGACACTCTTTGTGATCTAGATATCGTAGAGAAGATAATATTTTCTCAGTCTCAATTGCCTTTGTTAAGTAGAAATATTTTTTATGCTATAGGCAAATATGAACATAGTGGTATGTTTATGGTGCATAAAGTTTACATATGTTCAAATGAGGAAGCTCCTTTTGTGCTGCAACAACATGGTCAAGTAAATGAATGTACTAACGCTAATAATATCTTGTCAAGTTTTTCTAGTATTTTTTTCTTGCAGCAGGGACAACAAAAACATTTTTCACTGCGGTTGTTCAATATGGACAGTGCTCACTCGGGCCTAAACTCTACCCCCAAAGCAAGACTTTTTGCTGGACAGACGAGCAAGCCGAGGACGGCTTGTCATAAAGAAGGGGAGAATGATGAAATCATGCATATTATTATTGCACCTACAAACATGACACAATGTTTATTTGTTTGGGATCCTGGCTCAAGTGAATGTGCACTCTTATTTGACGGACAAGATCAAGATGGTGCACTATGCCGTCCACCACCTTGGCCTCCTCCTTTCATGCTTACAAGAAGATTTGATGGCGTTGCACGTATGGACCCACACATGATAGAAGATGAACTTGAGTCGAGGATGACTCCAATTAAAGAAGGGGAGGATGATGAGGACATCACTTCTATGGATACAAACAACTCTCCATTGAACATACAAGATGCAATCAATAGAGTTCATGCACAACAATTAATTTCAGAGGTGAACTCGTTCTTATATATTTCCTTATATGTTTTTGAGCATAAATTGCTACTTAATGATTTATTTGTGATTAGGATCCATGGAGAGGTTCAAGGAGTACATGGAGGGAGTATTAGGGACGTGTACCAGAGAATTCGTTCAAAGAAGATGGAAACCGAACCAAACTCCAAATCGTAACCAACTCGGAGTCCAGGAGCAGTATGCACTAAAACGGATGCCCAGGACGCATAAGAACTCCGTTTTGGACATTCTACATATGCACGGAAAGGGGAGAGGATAACCTTTCCAATGGAACCGGTCCCATGTCAAAATTCCTTCGGAGTCGTCGGGAATCGTCGAGACAAAATCAAGTACAGAATCTGACAGGGTGCTGCGCCACCGTATTGGGCCATTGGGCAGTCTAAGTACATTATTTTCGTGTGTTAGGGTTAGGTAACGACCCCAACACCCCCTTGGACGTCCTCCCACCTATATATACTCCATAGTTGCCGCCATGAACAATTGGGTTTTGCTTTAGATTAATAATATCGCCGTTCTTCGGTTTGTGAGACCCCAACTTCGCGATTTCAGATCATGTCTTCTACATTCTTGCTTGTGTTCTCGGTTGCACTTGCAGGGATTAGCCTTCTTGGCGAGGTCAATCGTGTGCAGCACGGTTGATAACCAACGGAGCGGTGGTGTAGTGATTGCAGGCGTTGTTCGTGTTCTACTCGAGAGCCTCGGATCATCAACGTCGAGATCTCCACATCAATCGACTTATCTATTACCTTTCGGAAGATTGGGCCTCATCATCTTCTACATATGCTCTGATACCAATTGATGAGAAAAAATGGTCCCGATCTTCCGAAAGGTAATGGGTAAGTCGATTGATGTGGAGATCTCGACGTTGATGATCCGAGGCTCTCGAGTAGAACATGAACAACCCCTGCAATCACTACACCACCGCTCCGTTGGTTATCAACCGTGCTTCACATGATTGACCTCGCCAAGAAGGCTAATCCCTGCAAGTGCAACCGAGAACACAAGCAAGAACAAGGTAGACACGATCTGAAATTACGAAGTTGAGGTCTCACAAACTGTAGAACGGCGATATTGTTAATCTAAAGCAAAACCCAATTGTTCATGGCGGCTACTATGGAGTATATATAGGTGGGAGGACGTCCAAGGGGGTGTTGGGGTCGTGACCTAACCCTAACATACGAAAATAATGGACTTGACTTGATACAAGGCCCAATAACCCAATACGGTGGCGCAGCACCCTGACAGATTCTGTACTTGATTTTGTTTCGATGATTCCCGAAGACTCCGAAGGAATTTTGACATGGGACCTGTTCCATTGGAAAGGTTATCCTCTCCCCTTTCCGTGCATATGTAGAATGTCCAAAACGGAGTTTGTATGCGTCCTGGGCGTCCGTTTTAGTGCGTACTGCTCCTGGACTCCGAGTTGGTTACGATTTGGAGTTTGGTTCGGTTTCCATCTTCTTTGAACGAATTCTCTGGTCCACGTCCCTAATACTCCCTCCAAGTACTTCTTGAACCTCTCCATGGATCCTAATCACAAATAAATCATTAAGTAGCAATTTATGCTCAAAAACATATAAGGAAATATATAAGAACGAGTTCACCTCTGAAATTAATTGTTGTGTATGAACTCTATTGATTGCATCTTGTATGTTCAATGGAGTGTTGTTTGTATCTATAGTAGTGATGTCCTCATCATCCTCCCCTTCTTTAATTGGAGTCGTCCTCGACTCAAGTTCATCTTCTATCATGTGTGGGTCCATACGTGCAACGCCATCAAATCTTCTTGTAAGCATGAAAGGAGGAGGCCAAGGTGGTGGACGGCATAGTGCACCATCTTGATCTTGTCCGTCAAATAAGAGTGCACATTCACTTGAGCCAGGATCCCAAACAAATAAACATTGTGTCATGCTTGTAGGTGCAATAATAATATGCATGATTTCATCACTGACCTTCCTGTATCAACCCAAAAGTTTCATACAGGAAGTGCCAGAATTAAGAGTTAAGTTGAATATAAAATTTGTAGTACACTTCAAAACCTTTCCAGATTGTACTCATACAGCTCCAGATGAACTAATATGAAGAATCTATATAGGTTTTAAGTTGACTCAAGTTTTCTGAAAATTTTGACAGAACCTCCCCTGTATATGGGCTTATCTCCACATTCTATACAGGTTTATCATGATAAGATATTGAGATAATGACAAAATAAACGTTGTATAACATCGCGTTAACAATCCAGAAATAACAGAGTTCCACCCTGAAAACTTTGTTATACAGGTATCGCGTACAAATTCACAACCCTGTGCAAACTGTTCCAAGTTCTGGACTGCAAGAACCAAGTTTGCGACAAATGGAATTAGGCATAGCTACACCCAGATTCAGGTCATGAGTGAAAAATAAATTGATAGAGGACTTCCTAAGCTTCCCAGAAATGTATATATGTGACCATGTCACTATTCTGGATTAAGAGCTATAACTATCCAAACTTAACAGTTGAACTGACTGGTTTGCACCAGCAGTCCTGCAGTTCACTGTGTTGACTTCCCAATTTGGTTCAACTCCATCCCAAATCAGGAAAGACCTCCCATAACAAACATGTAAAGATCCTCCTACCCTTTCCAAACATGTATCACAATAAGGCAATGGATTTTGCTACAACAAGTTATGGCAAAAATACAGAGACTGGTACAATGGTAAGGTCATCTGGAGCAGTTACAATACACCCCAGATTTCAAAAGATTATCAAGCGTTTATGTCTTTATGGCCAACAGAAAAGTTGTAGTGATCTTCACGAGCTTTCCATCCATATATGATACTCCTATACTATCTATTAAATAACCAAGATTACAATCTGGCGAAGTCGAGCCAACTTCTGCCAGAAATCAAGAATCCTGATTTTATCTACTCTATCGAGTCGGATCCCTTCTTACGGAGTCCAAACCTACCAGCATCTGATATTTGGACTTTCCAAAGCATTATGCATCCATTCTGTTGTTGGGGATGGTCTAGTATCATGTTTTATACTGACGGTACTATGTATCTCACCAAAGAAAATTATATCCGGTATTTCCGGTTACGTCTATAGGTGGTTCCTATATCATTCTTTCGCAAACGGCTTCTACAAGGTCTTCTACCATAGTTAATGCTGCAAAAGACAAACAATCCCCTTTCACACATTCACACCTCAAAGGTGGTATGGGGAAACATGATACACAGTCACAATAATATATATAAAAATAAATGCATACGACTCTGGTGTGAGTCGCCCTCGAGCGAGGTCATGTCTCGAGGTACATGGCTGTAAATACGTCTGTACAGCAAAGACTCCCGTACGATCCGACTTATACACGCTTGGGCATATGTGTTTCGCATGCTCACATAGAACATGAATAGTTCTAGAGAGGCATACTATCGGGTTATACACCACCCGATGGGGGCTCCCACTAACTTTGAAGCACGCTGGGGTACCGCGTGTCATAGGTTCTCAGAAACATTGAGGGCTTCAGAGACTCCTATTAACTTCCCGTGCCAAGCCACGGAAATTTCACATACCACTCCTCGTATGCTGAGCTTACCGAGATTGACCCGCTCTTGGTGGCGTACCTTACCTCTTACCTGACGTTGGAGCGTCGTTACGGAATATAATAACACATAGTTAGTTTACCACCTTTATATCTTATACTAATAATACTCCTTATAAAGGCATATAGCTAATTCCTCACTCAAGTCCTAATTTTTGAAAATATGTTCCTTTCAAGTACACTGTTCCATATGATGCTCTGATACCATGACTGTGGGGACCGGAATCCCGACATCCGAGGATCTCATTGGGTGGTGTCGTGCGATGCGACACCCAACAGTATACAAGAATAGAACCTGAATAAAGTACAAGATGAAGTCTTTTATTTATCATACAGCGGAAGTTTTACAATACTAGCGTAAGGAAAGAAACATATATATCATAGCTACACTCTCAGCACTAGCTATGCAAAAGCAAAGTTATCCATGCCATGGATACTTTGCACTAGCAACACTCAATTACGGCGGCGTGCAGGGTTCCCACTCGGCTGTACACCCTGGAGGGGGTGCAGCCTCATCATCAAACCCTTCATCAAATGTATATCCTGCAAAAACTCGTTATTTGCAAACGTGAGCATAAGGCTCAGCAAGACTAACCCGTCTCACTAGACATATGCAATGGAACACTAAACATAGGTAAGGTGAAGCATAAATGACTCGCCTAAAAGTGGATCCCTATAATCAGGTTTTATGTAGCAAATGACATTCTCCAAGCACGGCACATCATGGGCTCCAGAATCAAACAAGAAACGCTTTACCGGTGATATGACATGCTCAGAGCACATAATGCTATTACAGCTAAAGTATAGGGAAACTGTAAACTTTTAATTGCACTATATCTAAATCATACAAGGTTGCAAAGCAATTATAATTTAATACAATATAATTTTCTGGTTTCTTTAGTATTTACTACGTCACCGCTAAGTGAACAAGTGGTACTCTATTACCGTGAGGGACGGTGATTGCAATCAGGACACACCCGGACAACACGACACATACGTCATTCGGAAGTGTCAGCGAGTACACCTGTACCTACATAACACTTCAGTACTAGGCGTATATGGCCAGCTTTCACAAGAAACCCAAACGCCGAACCTATCTCACCTCCGCAAATAGAAGGTCTCCGCACGGAACACCTCATGTGTCCGCCAACCGATTTACACCTTACTGTCCTCAGCCCACCCCTATCGATGGTGAGTTAGTGGGCCTCAACACCCCAGTTATCGAGTTACATCAGTTTACTGGATTCCATATGTCCATTATGTTGCCGGTACAATTCAAGCTTGTCCGAAGGGGCCGCATACAGACGGGCCTTAATTGACACAGGCAGGGCTATGCGACCGAGACTCAATTCTCGCCGCTTCCTATCCATTCCCTGCCCGGTCTCCATATCATTATATTATGCCATTTTCTATCTAACCAATCCTGTGAGATATGTCCTACATCTCTCGCGAGTAGATTCCAACTACTCGACTTCTATCAGATTTCCTATGCATTAGCAAAGCAGTTGCTACAGGTCAAACTGTAACTCGTTTCAACCAATCCCTGGGATTTTTGGTCATGCGGGTGTGGTATCAATCATCCTAAACGTAATGCACAATTCATATACTACTCATCATAATGATAAAGTAAAATTTTATAAACGACTTAAATGCAAACCGGGGCTTGCCTTGTTGCAGATCAGAGTGTGAGTTAATATTTAGAAGGTGCTCTTCCAAGGCTTCTGGCTCCTCCTCGACTTCGGTCACTATACAATATGCATAGAATACGTATATGAATGACTCTGAAAAATAATTATTACCAAGACCATGATTTAATTTATGGTGACCACTATGTTATAATGACTTAATTAGGAATATGATAGTAGCTCTTGCAAAGAAAAGGAGATGATCAAAGTAGATTGTGGTCTCCACCATTATGGCAAGCAATCAACTTCCAAAATTTCTAGAGAGGATACTGTAGCTTGAACATAGCTAACAATTGATAATTAAGATAGAGGAAATTGTCCTGGTTCTATCAAAATTTGTTTCATAAATTTCTAAGCTTGGGTGAAGGAGTTATTGAATTTCTAAGTTGGCAAGAATTTCTGGAATTATCTTGTAATTGAATTTTTAACCTTTTACTCAATATTCAGTTTGCGACTGAATCAGGACTAGGATAGTAGGTCAATTAAATCCATGATTTTTACAGGAACTAGTGTATGACTAAAGGAAGACTCAGTCCAAATTTGGGACATAATAAAGCAACTGAACATCTGTGAATATTCAATAACTGAAAAAGGTAATTGAACTATACGGAGGGTTAAACAGGTGCAATGGCTCCCAAACTTTTTTGGTAGCCAATAATAGGACAATAAATTTTTTGTGAATTTTGGGGATTTTTCCCGTGGTATCTTATCTGGAAAAATTGTATTTGCATTTGGAAAGATAATTTTCTACAGAATTTAACTCTGAGTTTCACAGAACCTAATTGGTACTGACAGAAACTAGAGCTCAAGGGCTTTCAAACAAAATTTGTTTGAATAAATTTGGAGCATCCTATAGAAAAGTATTCAATTTAGAAGTTTGAACAATTTTCTGGAATTAATTTAATAAAATATCGGCGCCAGAATTCAAATTCAATCGGGTGGGTCCCATGGGTCACGTGGCGTGCTCTGGTCAATGCAACACCGCGGTCCACAGATTTCTTGCGCGTAGCCGCACGGAACCCCAGCCGCATCGTGATCCCGCAGCTACTGGCAGGTGGGCCCCACGGGGTTGTCTCCCACCTCGGGCCAACGCCCGCGCGAGGCGGCGCCCGCGGCGGTGACTCGCCGGTGAGCTCGCCGCGGCTAAACCAACGGGCCAAACTCGCCCAAACTCGCCGCCTGTGGGTTTTTGGAGTCGCTGAGCACGACGGTGAAGTCGCATGGACCAGAAACTTGCCGGAAATGGTTGTGCGACGGCGGCGGCGGTGAGCGCTCGGGCAACCAGGAACTCGCTCCAGAGTAGCTCAAACCACTCGGGACCTTCTTCAAAACCTTCCTGGGATGATGCAGATCAAGGAACTGGACGTGGGAGAGGAGGAAACAATCGGAAACTATGAGCTCGACGGCGAACTGAGGCTTCCTCACCGGCGGCGAGCAAAACTCGATTTCCTCGGCCGTTGCTCGATAACTTTTAGTGGTTTTTGCTCAGGTAGCAGTGCTAGGACCTATAGAAACTATCTCTAAGCAATTTCAAAGAATATTTACTTGTAGAAATGGAATTGAAACGGAAACCGAGCGAGCTTCCTCACATCGGCCGGAAAGAAGAAGACTGATAACTTGCTCATTTCTCAATGAAAAAGGAAACAGTTTGCACCGCGAGTTAGAGCTGGACTAGGCGCACCTTTAAGCTTTTAGGATCATGGCTTGAAACTGCATGAAACGGCGGCCACCACGGAGTAGAGGCGAGCGGCGACGATGGCGCGCGGCGGAGAAGAAATAGCGAGAGGGGGAAAACCGATCGGGGAAGGGAAACACCGGAGCGGCGGCCGGGCCTTTTATAGCGCCACGGCAAGCAAGCAAGCAGCTCGCTGGAGCTTGCATGCGCGTGCATTGTCGAGCGGGCGAGCTCCGGTGCAGAGATGGCAGGCGGTCGAGCTGACCCGTTCAGCAGAGGCTGACCTGTGGGGCCCATAGGTCAGTCAGACTCCAGCAGTAAAGTTAAAAATACATTTAAAAATAGAGGATCAACTCCAAAAATCATGAAATTTTGTGGAGATGGTAAATGAATTATTCTGAACACAATGGCGAACTCAAATCTTATGTTCAAAGAAGTTGGAAAAGAATTTAAAATTCAGATTTAAATTTGATTCAAATTTGCTAAGCGTCTCAAATAAAATAGCAAATGAGTTCCTAAAATCATAAAATTTTTGCAGGCAAGCTATTGAGAATATTAGAAGGTCAAGGAAAAATTTAGAGCCTCTATAATTAGTACTGCACTTTAAATTTCCTTAATAAACTTCATCCAAATAATTCTAAAATTTGAAGAGAGATGAATAGAATCATTCTAGAATTAGTGGTGAAGTCCAATACTCATGTTAATAAAATTTAACCATGAGTGCAAGAAAGGGTTGGATGGTATTAAGTTCATGTGTACCACTATATTGGATCGCTAATATAGTTGATCACAAAACTCATAACTAAATTTACATGCAATAAAATTGGGGTTTTACATTGAGGCTCCCACAAATCAATACAATGAGGAGCACACGAAGCTCAACTCACACAAGCCACAAATCACAACACAATGTGCAAGAGATCAAACCGAGAGCCAAAGCATGATGATCTTCCTTTACTCGCCTCCCCAAACCCTAATCTCTTCAAGATTTGCTCTTAAGGGGTTAGTAGGATGAGTAGAAGGCTTTGGAGGGCTCTAGGATGCTTGTGGCGGCTCTAGGGTTCAAGACTTGTTCAAATGAGCCCGGGGGGGGTCCCCTTTTTATAGGGGTCCCGAGCCCCTTTTGCTTCCCTCAGTAGAAGGGCGGACTAGTCCGTCCTCCGGGCCCGGACTAGTCCGGCCTTATGGGACCACTGACCTCTTGTCAGTTCCCGACAACTTCCACACTGAGCGACGATCGTCACGCTACTCGCCAAATTTCCAAATTCAAACGGTCACTAGACAACGGACTAGTCTGGTCCAAAATAGACTAGTCCGAAGTGGAACTAAACCATTTGGTCCATCCCAGAACAGACTCTTCCGGGTTGGCCCGGACTAGTTTGGTCACAGGGGCGGACTAGTCCGGCCCTCTAGGGTTTCTCTCAGTCTATCTCACTAAGTCTCAAACGGACAAGTCCGTACCCAAACGGACAAGTCCGAACTTCTCCAGAGAGCTTTAGTCCATCCAAAAACGGACAAGTCCGGACTTCTCGAACTTAGCTCCAGATTCACTCAGCTTCACTCCAGAGACGTTTGGTCTATCTAAAAACGGATTTGTCTGCCCAGCCGGACTTGTCCGGCCTTGAGGCCCGGACTAGTCCGGCTTCCTAGGGTTTTTCTCATTTTTGGCTTCTCACTTAGGTATTTCACTAAACCACCACTTTGAGCCCTGTAGAATGATCTCATTGCACATGATACATCCACCCTCTCACATAACATGGCTCATATAAGCTCAATACCGTAGAAACCCTAATTTCTACGCTTAAGTCTTTGACGCCCGTTTTATCCTTTTTCTTTTTGAGGGTTTTCATCACATTTCAATCCTTGTACCTGTTCTTAAGATCACTTCAGCTCATTAGCCTCTTAATTGTCGTCATCAATCATCCAAAACTCACGGGGATGCCTACATGCACTTTCAAATACCAACGGTACTCAGCAAGTGGGGAAGTTTATGCCATGTGATTCATAACAAGGAAGGTAAATAATAGCAAAGACCTATATCAATTACAATCTACCATTAATGTTCTTAAGCACCTATATCTAGGTGAAACCCATCCACAAACCCCATAGTGAACAGATAATTGCCCAAACCCAAACCATCCACCATTTTACCATGTGTGCTAGTTAGGAACATGCTCCCAAGCTCCTCGTGTCTGTGAGCACGGCTGTCTGGACAGTTTGACAAAACTCTGCAGAGTCTGTATCCTTTACCCATAGTTCGTGATTTCATCCCTTGTTGCCAGGTGGACTAAATAAACCTCCCTGTTGCCCGTGGTAGCTAACAACATAACAAACTTTCGTAGGTGTGTGGCCAGGAGATCACTACGAGGTCTTTCTGAAGGTTCTCCCAACATGCATTGGTACTCTGAGGTTTCACTACTCTGGCACCTGGAGTCTATTTTCCCTCTGCCTGAAGAAGCCCTCTCTTGAGCCATGCGGATCCCAAGGCAGTAATCGGAACCAATTCCCCGCTCGTTCGTTTACCAACGCTACACCGGGAGAGACCAAATTACTAAACCAAGTTGTCCCATATACATCCCTGTGGCGATACTGTATGACTTAGCAACTTCCTCCATAACCCGGTCCATAGAATCCAACAGGTGTCAAACCCCAAACCAATGCCTTGTGCACGCATGCACCATACCAGTCAACACCTCCTATCAGATTCCTATCGACTACTTCCATTATTCCCAACAGCTCATATTTCATAGTAGATCAAATATAACATGTATACAAATTGATTCATATTCAATTAGGAAGGACTAAGCGTGAAATAGTTAATATTAATCCACCCAAACCATGGCTACAAGGAATACTGTGGAAAATCAAGGGAAAACATAACATAGGATTCATCTATTAATTTAGCATGCATCTAACTAAAACTTAACAAAAAGGGTGCAAGATGGTCAAGGAACTTGCCTCCAGGGTAAGCTTGGTGGTCGACGAGAAATTGGTGCTCTTGAAGGTTGAAAGTTAGTTCTGGCCCCGACTCTAGATACGATGTTGCACATAAAATGATAACAAACAACAAGAACCAAAATGCATACATAACAATTGAAAAAACATAAAATTCTACGCATTCTGTGGGGACTGGAATCCTGACATCCGAGGATCTCATTGGGTGGTGTCGCGCGATGTGACACCCAACAGTTATACATGAATAGAACCTGAATAAGTACAAGACGAAGTCTTTTATTTATCTTACAGCGGAAGTTTTTACAATACTAGCATAAGGAAATAATATATATATATATATATATATATATATATATATATATATATATATATATATATATATATCATAGCCACGCTCTCAGCACTAGCTATGCAAAAGCAAAGTTATCCATGCCTTGGACACTTCACACTAGCAGCACTCAATTATGGTGGCGTGCAGGGTTCCCACTCGGCTGTACACCCTAGAGGGGGTGCAGCCTCATCATCAAACCCGTCATCAACTGTATAACCTGCAAAACTCGTTAACTGCAAACGTGAGCATAAGGCTCAACAAGACTAACCCGTCTCACTAGACATATGCAAGGGGACACTAAACATAGGTACGGTGAAGCACAAATGACTTGCCTACAAGTGGATCCTTGTAATCAAGTTTTAAGTAGCAAATGACATTCTCTGAGCACGGAACATCATGGGCTCCACAATCAAACAAGAAACGCTTTACCGATGATATGACATGCTCAGGGCACATAATGCTATTACAGCTAAAGTATGGGGAAATTGTAAACTTTTAATTGTACTATCTCTAAATCATACAAGGTTGCAAAGAAATTATAATTCAATACAATGTGATTTTCTGGCTTCTTTAGTAATTTACTACATCACGACACAGTGAACAAGTGGTACTCTATTACTGCGAGAGATGGTGATTGCAATCAGGACACACCCGGACAACACGACACATACGTCGTTCTGAAGTGTCAGTGAGCACACCCATACCTACATAACACTTCAGTACTAGGAGTATATGGCCACCTTACACAAGAAACTCGAACGCCGAGCCCATCTCACCTGCGCGAACAGAAGGTCTCCGCACGGAACACCTCATGCCACCGACCGATTTACACCTTAATGTCCTCAGCCCACCCCTATTGATGGTGAGTTAGGGGGCCTCGACATCCCAGTTATCAAGTTACATCAGTTTATTGGATTCCATATGTCCATTATGTTGCCGGTACAAGTCAAGCTTGTTCAGCGGGGCTGCACACAGACGGGCCTTAATCGACACAGGCAGGGCTATGCGACCGAGACTCAATTCTCGCCGCTTCCTATACATTCCCTGCTCGGTCTCCATTTCATTATATTCTGCCATTTTGTATCTAACCAATCCTGTGAGATATGTCCTACATCTCTCACGAGTAGATTCCAACTACTCGACTTCTACCGGATTTCCTATGCATTAGCAAGGCAGTTACTACCGGTCAAATTGTAACTCGTTCCAACCAATTCCTGGGATTTTTGGCCATGCAAGTGGAGTATCAAACACCTTATATGTAATGCACAATGTCAACTGAAGACGTAAGTGAATAAAACTGGAAAAGTTTAAAAAGCTCTTAAATGCAAACTGGGGCTTGCCTTGTTGCAGGTCAGAGTCTGAGTTAATATTTGGAAGGTGCTCTTCCAAGACTTCTGGCTCTTCCTCGACTTCGGTCACTATACGATATGCATATAATATGTATATAAATGACTTTGAAAATAATCATTACCGAGACCAAAATTTAATCCATGGTGATCATTAGATGATAGGGACTTTAATTGGCTTTGGAAATTCTATGGTAGATGCTAGGGAATATGATTAAGGCTCTTGCAAAGAACGAGATGATCAAAGTATAGTGTTGTCCCTAAAATTATGGCAAGTATTAAACTTCCAAGAATTTTAAAGAAGAAACTATAGCTTGAACATAGCTGCCAGTTGATAATCATGATAGAGGAAGTTGTTCTGGTTCTAGCAAAATTTGTTCCATAATTTTCTAAACTTAGGTAAAGGAGTTATTGAAATTCTAAGTTAGCAATAATTTCTGGAATTATTTATATTTGAATTTTCAGCTTTTAAATAAATAGTCAGTTTGCTACTGATTTAGGACTAGAATATTAGGTCAATTAAATCCAAGATTTTTACAGGAACTAGTGTATGACTAAGGGAAGACTCAGCCCAAATTTGGGGCATAACAAAGAAACTGAACATCTGTAAAAATTCCATAACTGAAAAAGGAAATTGAACTATACAGAGGGTTAAACAGGTGCAATGGCTCCCAAACTTTTCCTGATAGTGAAGAATAGGACATTAAATTTTATGTGAATTTTGGGGATTTTTCCAGTGGCTCTCTTTTCTGGAAAAATTGTATTTGCATTTGGAAAGATTAATTTCTACAGAGTTTAACTGTGAGTTTCACAAAACCTAATTGGTTCTGAAAGAAACGAGAACTCAAGTGCTTTCAAACAAAATTTGTTTGACGATTTTTGGAGCATCCTACAGAAAGTTATGGATTTTCTAAGTTGGAGCCAAATCTGGATTAAATTCCTAATTTGAATTAACTCGTGGGCCCCACTGTTTTAAAATGGACCAATGGTATTTAAACCACACGGGAGCCACAGATATCCACCGCGTAGCCACAATAGATCCTGTGGCCACACCTGATCCGACGGGGTTTACAGACGCTGACACGCGGGACCCACCGCGTCGTCTTCCACCTCCGGACGCGGGCGGCGCGCGGGGCTCCCGCGGCGGCGCTCTCTGGCGAGCCTCGCCGATTTTTAGTTCCCGGCAACCGCAGCTCCTACCTTTTGGCACCCAACCGTAAAATCACGCGCTGAGCATGATGGTGGGGTCGGGGAGGTCTGCCAATGGTCGGAAACCATGGTGCATCGGCAGCGGCGGCCGCTAGGGCTCCGGCTATGTCGGAACTGCCGCTCAGTGGCTAAAACCCTACTAAAAAGGCTGGGGAAGTATCCTGGAACCACGAGGAACGTGTTGGGCCGGTAATATCGCCGTGTAACGGTCGGCAAAGCAGTCGTCGACGGCAACAGAGGCACTTTTTAACGGCGGAGGGGATAACTCGCGATTCTTGAGCTACGGTCGATCATTTCCGGTGATTCTAGTTCGAGAGGGTGTGCAAGAAAGCATAGAAACTATTTGCTAGCAATTGGGAAGAGTGATTAAGCGTGGAACTCTAATTGCATGAAATACCGAGCGAGTTCATAAGCTTCGGCCAAGAGTAAAACCTAGCTAACTTGCTCGATACTTGCGTAAACAAGGAACGGCTTTCACCGTTGCGTAGAGCATGTCCCGGCGCACCGATTTGCTATGGGAGTCGAAGCACGAAACGGCAAGAGGTCTTGGTGCGAGAGGTCTCCGGTTGGCTAGCAACAGGCGCGCGGCGCCGGCGGTCGGAAGCTCGCGCGCTGGATGAAAACGGTGCACACCATCGGCTCAACGAGAGGGGAGGCGATAAGGGCGGCTGGGAGTTGATAAGGGAGAGTCCAGGGCGCTATTTATAGGGCTCAATGGCGGTGGCGGGCTTGTGTCGCGCTGTGCATGCACGCCGTCGTGGTGGCGGGCGCAGCGCGCACTGAAATGCGGCTGCACGTGGGCTGCTGACTGGTGGGCCCCGCCAGTCAGCCCCACAGCTACTGTTATTTTGGTAATTCACTTAAAAATAGTAAATGAACTCCAAAAATCATGAAACTTCAGGGCTAAGTCAAGAAAATTGTGATGAACACAATGGTGGGTTTAGATCTTCATGTTCAAATCTATTTTTACCAGACTTTGAATTTGAATTTAAACTTGATTCAAATTCGTTGAGCGTCTCAAATAAAATAACAAGTGAGTTCCTAAAATCTTGAAATTTTGTAGGTAAGCTATTGAGAATATTAGAATGCAAAGGAAAAATTTAGAGCCTCAATTTTGAATGTTTTTGGCAGGGCCCATTTAGTACTGTACTTTGAATTGCCCTAATAAACTCCACCCGATTAATTCTAATGTTTGAAAAGGGGGTGAATTTAATCATTCTAGAATTAATGGTGAAGTCCAATACTCATGTTAATAAAATTTAGCCATGAGTGCAAGAAAGGTTTGGTTGACATTAAATTCATGTGTACCAGTATATTGGATTTTTAATATAGTTGAACACCAAACTTATAATAGAATTCACATGCCACAAAAGTGGGGTTTTACATTCCTCCCCCCTTAAAAGAATCTCGTCCCAAGATTACAAAAAAAGGTAAAAGGAAAATATCTAACGAACATATGCCGCTAACAAGTCCGGATAGTTCGTTCTAAGATACTCCTCGCTTTCCCACGTGGCCTCTTCAGCACTGTGGTTACTCCACAAGACCTTGTAGAAACGCAAGGTGCGGCTTCTTGTGGTGCGAGTCTTCTCATCGACGATCTGAGTTGGATGCTCGGAATAAGTGAGATCTGGTTGGAGAGCTTCCAAAACTTCTATACGGAAATCAGCGAGAGTTTTAAGACACTTCCTTCACTGGGAAATGTGGAATACATTGTGAACCCCTGAAAGTGACGGCGGTAACTCCAATTGATATGCCACAGGTCCGCATCTTTTGATTATTGCGAACGGCCCAATAAAACGTGGAGCTAGCTTCCCTTTCACTTCGAATCGATGGATACCTTTCATAGGGGATACCCGGAGATAAACTTGATCCCCAACTTCGAAGTGAAGAGGTCGACGTCGTTTGTCCGCATAGCTCTTCTGACGAGACTGAGCAGCTTTGAGATTGGCTTGAATAGTGCGAACCCGTTCCTCGGCTTCATTTATCAAGTCGATGCCATACACCACTCGTTCACCGGATTCACACCAGTTTAGAGGTGTGCGACACTTCCGGCCATAAAGAGCTTCATATGGCACCATCTGAATGCTAGCCTGATAACCGTTGTTTCACGAAAATTCCGCCAATGGTAGGTGATCATCCCAATTCCAACCATAGTGGATGACACAGGCATTAAGCATGTCTTCTAGCACTTGATTCACTCGTTCGGTCTGACCATCGGTCTGAGGATGATAAGCCGAGCTCCGAATCAACTTGGTTCCCAATGCATCACGGAGATGCTCCCAGAATCGTGAAACAAATACAGCTCCACAATTGAAGATGATGGTGCGGGGTATTCCGTGGAGGCATATGATTCTGGCAATATATAACTCCGCCTATCTTGATGAATGATAGTTGGTATTGACGGGGATGAAATGCGCATTCTTAGTCTGTCGGTCAACTATCACCCAGATTGAATCGTGTTTTTGGAGAGTGAGAGGTAAACCCACAATGAAATCCATGCTGATATCCTCCCATTTCCATGTCGCGATGCTTCAGGGTTGAAGCTGTCCGGCTGGCTTCATATGGTCGGCCTTCACTCGCCGACACGTATCACACTCAGATACGTATTTAGCTACTTCCCTCTTCATCCGCGTCCACCAGAATTTCTTTTTCAAATCTTGGTACATCTTGTTGCTTCCCGGATGAATGGAATACTTGGACAAATGAGCTTCGTCGAGTATCTTCTTTCTAAGCTCCATATCTCGTGGTACCACTATACGGTTGTTAAACCAAAGGGTGCCTTCATTGTCACATCGGAAACATTTCATCTCCCCCTTTTCCATTCATTCCCGAATGTGTGACATTCCTTTGTCTTTCTTCTGAACTGCTACAATATCCTCCCTGATGGTAGGAATTAGAGCGAGATTGTAGAGTGCCCCATATGGAACCAAGTAGAGACTTGGTTCTTCTTCTCCTTCCATTGCGGAAATGGAAAGATTGTTGACATGGGACTTGCGGCTCAGAGCATCTGCGACCACATTCGCTCTGCCTGGATGGTAGTGGATCTCAATCTCATAGTCATTGATCAACTCTAACCATCTCCGTTGTCGCATATTCAAATCCTGCTCGGTGAAGATGTATTTCAAGCTCTTGTGATCAGTGTAGAGGTGTACTAGATTACCCAGTAGATAATGCCTCCACATCTTCAATGCCAGTACCACAGCAGCGAGCTCAAGATCATGTGTCGGGTAGTGCTGCTCATGGTTCCGGAGTTGCCGTGATCCATAAGCGATCACTCGTCTATCCTACATCAACACACATCCTAAACCAATTCCTGATGCATCACAATACACGTCAAAAGATTTGGTTGTGTCTGGTTGAGCTAATACTGGTGCCGTTGTAAGATGTTTCACCAATACTTTGAAACCTGCCTCACATGCCTCAGTCCATACATACTTCTGCCCTTTCTTCAGAAGTTCGGTCATTGGTTTAGCTATCTTGGAGAAATTGGGTATAAACCTCCGGTAATATCCTGCTAAACCCAGGAAACTTCGGACTTCATGTACAGATTTTGGAGACTCCCATTTGAGGACTTGCTTGATCTTGCTGGGATCAACTGCAATCCCTTCTGCTGATATGATGTGCCCTAAAAATGGCACTTGGCTGATCCATAATTCACACTTGATGAACTTAGCATATAGCTGATGGTCCCGTAATCGTTGAAGCACGATACGCAAGTGTTGAGCATGTTCTTCTTCGGATTTTGAATACACAAGTATGTCATCAATAAAGACCACGACAAACTTGTCCAATTCTGGCATGAACACCGAGTTCAAGAGATACATGAAATGAGCCGGTGCGTTGGTCAATCCGAAAGAGATAACAAGGTACTCATACAGTCCATACCTCGTCGAGAATGCTGTCTTTGGTATATCTTCTGGTCGGATTCTAATCTGATGATAACCAGAACGAAGATCCATCTTCAAAAATACTTTAGCACCCACCAATTGATCGAAGAGAATATCAATGCGTGGCAGTGGATACTTGTCCTTGATGGTGACAGGATTAAGTGGACGATAGTCTACACACATTCTCAAGGTCTTATCTTACTTCTCTACGAATAGTGTAGAACAACCCCATGGTGATGAACTTGGATGAATGAAACCATTGTTCTCAAGTTCGGTTAACTGCTCCTTAAGTTCTGTAAGTTCCTTGGGTGCCATCTTGTAGGGGGGTCTTGATATTGGCACTATTCTCGGTGCAAGTTCAATCTTGAACTCTATATCTATTTCTCTGGGCATGCCAGGAAGATCTTCAGGAAATACGTCCGGGTATTCACATACTACCGGAATATTCTTAAGTTCCATAATCTCGGTATTGTGGGTAGATGAATTCACTAGAATGGCTTTCTCAAGCTAGAGGACTTGAGAGGGATGGCGTGGAGAATTTAGATATATCTTTCGAGGGACAAGATCTAGAATAGCACCATGATATTGTAACCATGCCATTCCCAAGATGACATCTAATTTCTGATGCTCTAGTATCAGAAGTGAAGTAAGATATATGGTTACATCTAGGTTTAGTGGTATCCCAGGAACCAATTCGTTTGTTACTGTTTTCCCGACTGGAGTGCTAATCACATATGGAGTTTTGGTGGATATAACAGGAAATTGACTTTTAATGACAAAAGATTTACTAATGACGTTGTGTGAAGCTCCGGAGTCAAAGAGTATGACTACCGATTGATTAAAGATAGAGAACGTACCCGTGAGCACGGGTGCGCCTTCCGGAACGTCCTCGATGGCGAGGTGGTGGATGTTGCCGGTTCTGGTGGCTGGCTTCTTGGGCTGGTTGCGGGGTTGGTTGGGCCCCTGGTAGGATGATTGCCTGCCACCTTGTCGATTCTGAGGGCGGTCCTTGGCGAAGTGCCCCGTGCGCCCAGACGTGAAACACGTGTACGTGGTTTGGCCAGTACGAATGGGAGGACGGAATCCCGATGCACGTGGTGGAGGTGGAAGTGCACGTGGGATCATCCCCTGTTGTTGCTGCGGTCGGAATCCAGTGTTGCTAAACTGGCGACCACTGAACACTGGTGGTCGTGATGGCGGTTGCCACCACTGGCCGGATGGTGATCGGTACACCATACGGTACTTCTGAGGAGCACCACCTCCGCTGCCCTGCGGAGCACTCCTCTTCTTTTTGTCTGAGGACAGCTCGCGCGTAGCGTCCTCCTGCATGATAGCGGCGTTGACGATGTCGTTGAAGCTGCCGCGGTTGAACAGGACAAGCTTGTCCTTCATCTTGGGGTTCAATCCCTGGTAGAAGCATTCGCGCTTCCGATCTTCGGTATTCACTTGGTCCTGAGCGTATTGGGCCAAGTGGTTGAATGCTTTGGAGTACTCGTATGCACTCCTTCCTCCCTGCCTTAGCTCCATGTACTCTTGAAGCTTCCTTCTCATAATCCCGGGAGGGATGTGGTAGGCGCGGAATGCCTCCCGGAATTCGGCCAAGCTTACGACATGGCCTGCGGGGCGTGCGGCAAGGTAATTGGCCCACCATGCACCGGCAGACCCCTGCAGTTGCTGCGCTGCAAACAGCGTCTTCTGCTGTTCGGTTACCTCGAGTAAGCCGAACTTTCCTTCAATGTTGCGGAGCCAATTATCCGCATCCAACAGTTCATCGGCCTCTCTGACGACCGGTGGATGTGTCGATGAGAAATCAGAGTAGGAACTCTGATATTGCTGACGCGGTCCATCATTTTGTTGTCCCCCTTGATGGGACGAGTGCTGCACCAGAGTCCGCAATAGCTCGGTTTGCTCGTCGCGCGAGCCGAGTACTGCAGCGAGAACCTCCGCGAGGCTCCTCGGAAGTGTGGGCGGAGGTGGTGGAGGTGGTTGCGTTTGAGGTGTATTCTGCCCCGGGGGTGGTGTGTCAGCCCCCTGCCCTCCACTTGAGCCTCCCACTTCTGGGGCTGCACGTGTACGCACCATGCTGCAATACAACGATTCACACCATAAGTCTCATTGCCTCAAGTTCATCCTTCCATAGAAATAGTAATGTGGTAGGTAACAATAGATGATGCATAACATTCACATATATTGATAAAGCACAAACTTTATACAATCTATATTATCTTGGGCCCAAGTTTACAATAGAACTCCAAAAATAGACAGACTTCATTTAAAGAAGTCGTCTCATCTATGCTTGGTCACCACAAGTCGTCATGTCATATATCATTGTACGTCCACCTCGCTACTATTTACAATAAGACTCATAAAGTCGCAAAATACGCATGGTGTTTACTACACATCGTTACACTCGGCCTAAAGTGATAAGTACACCACCACTGCCCTTTACTCATAAACTCGACCTCCTGAGGATCTTCTTCTTCCTTGTCATCCTCAGGATTAGGCACCACTGGTATGGGTGCTAGATCAGAAGATTATGCCTCGTTCAAAAGTGATGTCGTTTTGGCCATCATAGTTTGCCAATCTGTTTGTACCATAAACATTCCCCAGACCTCGTTCTCCTGCTGAGCCTGCTCACAGCTGGTCTTCCAGCTCTGAGCCTCCAGTCTGTACTGATCCCAATCTGCAGTCACCGCATCCAACTGGGTGTCCCGCTGGTGTCCATAGCGTAGGCTCGCCTCCAAGTCAATTTCCATCTCTAGAGTCTCCTGACGAGATGCGGCTAAATCCATAACAGCGTCATGCCATTGATTCTCCCTGAGGTTCAAACGATGGTTGAGTCCGTCATTTGCCCTCTCAAAGTGCTTTGCTCGAATCATGGCTTGCTTCAGATTATTCGTCAATTCTTTTATGCATGCCCTTTGATTACCCTTCTCGCGATGTGATGCGGCTGCATACACCGCTAAGGCTGTTGCGGATGTTTCACCGTGCTCGTCCACCTCCGCAAGCAAGCGGGTTGCCCAGGCTTCAGAAGCCCTGCCATTAACTGGAAAGTACTCATACGGAGTACCCACCAGATTCTGGTAATGGAGTTTGCAAAACCTCCCTATGGCAATGCTTGCGGCGTAGCTCCATGTTTCCTCTAATATCAACCCTTTTGATCTTGATGGAGTATGGAGCCCATCCAAGGTGCGGTGGACCAGCAGGTACATCGACGTAGATGGTGCAACTACACATACCATTTTCTTGTAACTTCTTACCCCAATAGCTAGGCAACACCTGGTAGACAAACTGGCGAAGCAACCTAACAAACACGTCCGGAAAACCGGCTTGCCCGGTGCACGTTGAGAACACCCATCCATTAGGCAACTGAATTCTTGGTGCTGCCATCTGTGGATAAACATACCCGGATGTCAATACACCGTATAATTATTCAACTCAATCAATGATAATGTTGGACAAAAGAAATTATCCAAAATCAATTGATTCAAGCAAATCTGCAAACTGGAAATGATCACAGTTCTGGTCCAACTGACCTTCCTGTATTAACCCAAAAGTTTCATACAGGAAATGACAAAATTAAACGTTAAGTTGAATACAAAAGTTGTAGTAAACTTCAAAACCTTTCCAGATTGTACTCATACAGCTCTAGGCGAACTAATATGAGGAAGCTATACAGGTTTTAAGTTGACTCAAGTTTTCTGGAAATTTTGACAGAACCTCTTCTGTATATGGGCTTACTTCCACATCCTATACAGGTTTATCATGATAAGATAACGAGGTAATGACAAAATAAACATTGTATAGCATCGCGTTAACAATCCAGAAATAAAAGAGTTCTATCCTAAAACTTTTGTTATACAGGTATCGCGCACAATTTCACAACCATGTGCAAACTGTTCCAAGTTCTGGACTGCAAGAACCAAGTTTGCAACAATTGGAATTAGGCATAGATACACCCATATTCAGGTCAGGAGTGACAAATAAAGTTGATAGAGGACTTCCTAAGCTTTCCATAAATGTATATATGTGACCAGGTCACTATTCTGGATTAAGAGCTATAACTATCCAAACTTAACAGTTGAGCTGACTGGTTTGCACCAGCCGTCCTGCAGTTCACTGTATTGACTACCCAATTTGGCGTAACTCCAACCCAAATCAGGAAAAACCTCCCATAACAAACTTGTAAAAATCCTCCTAACCCATCCAAAAATGTATCACAATAAGGCAGAGGATTTTTCTACAGCAAGTTATGGCAAAAATACAGAGACTGGTGTAATGGTAAGGTCATCTGGAGCAGTTTCAATACACCCCAGATTTCAACAGATTTTCATGTTTTTCTGTCTTTGTGGTCAACAGAAAAGTTGTAGAGATCTTCACTAGCTTTCCATCCATATATGATACCCCTATACTCTCTAGTAAATAACTAAGATTACAACCCGGCGAAGTCAATCCAACTTCTGCCCGAAAACAAGAATCTTGATTCTATTCATTCTATCGAGTCGAAACCCTTTTTGCGGAGTCCAAACCTACCAGCATCTGATATTTGGACTTTCCAAAGAATTATGCAACCAATATTTCGGTTGGGATGGTCTAGTATCATGTTTGATACTGACGGTACTACGTATCTTACCAAAGAAAATTCTATCCGGTATTTCCGGTTACGTCTATAGGTGGTTCCTACATCGTTCTCTCGCAAACGGCTTATACACGGTCTTCTACTGTAGTTAATGCCTCAAAAGAGAAACAATCCCCTTTCACACCTTCACACCTCAAGGGCGGCACAGGGAAACACGACAGACAGTCACAATAATATATATGAAAATAAATGCATACGACTCTGGTGTGAGTCGTCCTCGAGCGAGGCCATGTCTCGAGGTACATGGCTGTAAATACGTCTGTACAGCAAAGACTTCCGTACGATCCGGCTTATACACGCTCGGGCATACGTGTTTCACATGCTCCCATAGAACATGAATAGTTCTAGAGAGGCATACTATCAGGTTATACACCACCCGACGGGGGCTCCCACTAACTTTGAAGCACGCTGGGGTACCGCGTGTCATAGGTTCTCAGAAACATTGAAAGCTTCAGAGACTCCTATTAACTTCCCATGCCAAGCCACGAAAATTTCACATACCACTCCTCGTATGCTGAGCTTACCGAGATTGATCCGCTCTCGGTGGCGTACCTTACATCTTACCTGACGTCGGGGCGTCGTTACAGAAAATAATAACACATAGTTAGTTTACCACCTTTATACCTTATACTAATAATACTCCTTATAAAGGCATATAACTAATTCCTCACTCAAGTCCTAATTTTTTGAAAATATGTTCTTTTCACGTACACTGTTCCCAATGATGCTCTGATACCATGTCTATGGAGAACAGAATCCCAACATCCGAGGATCTCATTCGGTGGTGTCGTGCGATGCGACATCCAACAGTTATACATGAATTGAACCTGAATAAGTACAAGACGAAGTCTTTTATTTATCTTACAGCAGAAGGTTTTACAATACTAGCGTAAGGAAAGAAAAAATATATATATATATCATAGCCACGCTCTCAGCACTAGCTATGCAAAAGCAAAGTTATCCATGCCTTGGACACTTCGCACTAGCAGCACTCAATTATGGCGGCGTGCAGAGTTCCCACTCGGTTGTACACCCTGGAGGGGGTGCAGCCTCGTCATCAAACCCGTCATCAACTGTGTAACCTGCAAAACTCGTTAACTGCAAACGTGAGCATAAGGCTCAGCAAGACTAAACCGTCTCACTAGACATATGCAAGGGGACACTAAACATAGGTACGGTGAAGCACAAATGACTCGCCTACAAGTGGATCCTTGTAATCAAGTTTTAAGTAGCAAATTACATTCTTCGAGCACGGCACATCATGGGCTCCACAATCAAACAAGAAACGCTTTACCGATGATATGACATGCTCAGGGCACATAATGCTATTACAGCTAAAGTATGGGGAAATTGTAAACTTTTAATTGTACTATCTCTAAATCATACAAGGTTGCAAAGAAATTATAATTCAATGCAATGTGATTTTCTGGCTTCTTTAGTAATTTACTACGTCATGACACGGTGAACATGTGGTACTCTATTACTGCGAGGGACAGTGATTGCAATCAGGACACACCCGGACAACACGACACATACGTCGTTCGGAAGTGTCAGCGAGCACACCCGTACCTACATAACACTTCAGTACTAGGCATATATGGCCACCTTTCACAAGAAACTCGAACGCCAAGCCCGTCTCACCTCCGCGAACAAAAGGTCTCCGCACGGAACACCTCATGTGTCCGCCGACCGATTTACACCTTACTGTCCTCAGCCCACCCCTATCGATGGTGAGTTAGGGGGCCTCGACATCCCAGTTATCAAGTTACATCAGTTTATTGGATTCCATATGTCTATTATGTTGCCAGTACAAGTCAAGCTTGTTCAGCGGGCCGCACACAGATGGGCCTTAATCGACACAGGCAGGGCTATGCGACCGAGACTCCATTCTCGCCGTTTCCTATCCATTCCCTACCGGGTCTCCATTTCATTATATTCTGCCATTTTGTATCTAACCAATCCTGTGAGATATGTCCTACATCTCTCGCGATTAGATTACAACTACTCGACTTCTACCGGATTTCCTATGCATTAGCAAGGCAGTTACTACCTGTCAAATTGTAACTTCTTCCAACCAATTCCTGGGATTTTTGGCCATGCAAGTGGAGTATCAAACACCTTATACGTAATGCACAATATCAACTGAAGACGTAAGTGAATAAAACTGGAAAAGTTTAAAAAGCTCTTAAATGCAAACCGGGGCTTGCCTTGTTGCAGGTCAGAGTCTGAGTTAATATTTGGAAGGTGCTCTTCCAAGACTTCTGGCTCTTCCTCGACTTCGGTCACTATACGATATGCATATAATATGTATATAAATGACTTTGAAAAATAATCATTACCGAGACCAAAATTTAATCCATGGTGATAATTAGATGATAGGGACTTTAATTGGCTTTGGAACTTCTGTGGTAGATGCTAGGGAATATTATCAAGGCTCTTGCAAAGAACAGGAGATGATCAAAGTATAGTGTTGTCCCTAAAATTATGGCAAGTATTAAACTTCCAAGAATTTTATAAAAGAAACTATAGCTTGAACATAGCTGCCAGTTGATAATCACGATAGAGGAAGTTGTTCTGGTTCTAGAAAAATTTGTTTCATAATTTTCTAAGCTTAGGTGAAGCAGTTATTGAAATTCTAAGTTAGCAATAATTTCTGGAATTATTTCTATTTGAATTTTCAGCTTTTAAATAAATAGTCAGTTTGCAACTGATTTAGGACTATGATATTATGTCAATTAAATCCAAGATTTTTACAGGAATCAGTTTATGACTAAGCGAAGAATCAGACCAAATTTGGGGCATAACAAAGCAACTGAACATCTGTAAAAATTCCATAACTGAAAAAGGAAATCGAACTATACAGAGGGTTAAACAGGTGCAATGGCCCCAAACATTTCCTGATTGTCAAGAATAGGAAACTAAATTTTATGTGAATTTTGGGGATTTTTCCAGTGGCTCTCTTTTCTGGAAAAATGTTATTTGCATTTGGAAAGATTAATTTCTGCAGGGTTCAACTCTGAGTTTTACAGAACCTAATTGGTTCTTAAAGAAACTATAGCTCAAGGGCTTTCAAACAAAATTTGTTTGACGATTTTTGGAGCATCCTACAGAAAGTTATGGATTTTCTAATTTGGAGCCAAATCTGGATTAAATTCCTAATTTGAATTAACTCGTGGGCCCCACTGTTTTAAAATGGACCAACGGTATTTAAACCACACGGGAGCCACAGATATCCACCGCGTAGCCACAACAGATCCCAAGGCCACACCTGATCCGACGGGGTTTACAGACGCTGACACGCGGGACCCACCACGTCGTCTTCCACCTCCGGACGCGGGCGGCGCGCGGGGCTCCCGCGGCGGCGCTCTCCGGCGAGCCTCGCCGATTTTTAGTTTCCGGCCACCGCAGCTCCTACCTTTGGGCACCCAACCGTAAAATCACGCGATGAGCACGATGGTGGGGTCGGGGAGGTCTGCCGACGGTCGGAAACCATGGTGCATCGGCGGCGGCGGCCGCTAGGGCTCCGGCTATGTCGGAACTGCCGCTCTATGGCTAAAACCCTACTAAAAAGGCTGGGGAAGTATCCTGGAACCACGAGGAACGTGTTGGGCCGGTAATATCGCCGTGTAACGGTCGGCAAAGCAGTCATCAACGGCGATGGAGGCACTTTTTAACGACGGAGGGGATAACTCGCGATTCTTGAGCTACGGTCGATCATTTCCTGTGATTCTAGTTCGAGAGGGTGCGCAAGAAAGCGTAGAAACTATTTGCTTGCAATTGGGAAGAGTGATTAAGCGTGGAACTCTAATTGCATGAAATACCGAGCGCGTTCATAATCTTCGGCCAAGAGTAAAACCTAGCTAACTTGCTCGATACTTGCGTAAACAAGGAACGACTTTCACCATTGCGTAGAGCGTGTCCCAACGCACCGATTTGCTATGGGAGTCGAAGCACAAAATGGCATGCAGCGGCCTGGCAACGTGGAGCAGGGACGACGCGCGGTGAACACGACGGCGACCCTCGATATAGCCTCAGAATAATCGGCCAAACCGGCAACTATGCAATGAAAAGATCGATCCGGAGGACAGGGGAGGAAGAGAGGAACAACCTAGCCATTGGAGTCTTGGCACGAGAGGTCTCCAGTTGGCCAGCAACGGGCGCGCGGCGCCGGCGGTCGGAAGCTCGCGCGCGGGATGAAAACGGTGCACCCCGTCGGCTCAGCGAGAGGGGAGGCGATAAGGGCGACTGGGAGTTGATAAGGGAGAGTCCAGGGCGCTATTTATAGGGCTCAACGGCGGTGGCGGGCTTGTGTCGCGCTGTGCATGCACGCCGTCGTGGTGGCGGGCGCAGCGCGCGCTGAAATGCGGCTGCACGTGGGCTGCTGATTGGTGGGCCCCGCCAGTTAGCCCCACAGCTACTGTTATTTTGGTAATTCACTTAGAAATAGTAAATGAACTCCAAAAATCATGAAACTTCAGGGCAAAGTCAAGAAAATTGTGATGAACACAATGGTGGGTTTAGATCTTCATGTTCAAATCTATTTTTACCAGACTTTGAATTTGAATTTAAACTTGATTCAAATTCGTTGAGCGTCTCAAATAAAATAACAAGTGAGTTCCTAAAATCTTGAAATTTTGTTGGTAAGCTATTGAGAATATTAGAATTCAAAGGAAAAATTTAGAGCCTCAATTTTGAATGTTTTTGGCAGGGCCCATTTAGTACTGTACTTTGAATTGCCCTAATAAACTCCACCCAATTAATTCTAATGTTTGAAAAGGGGGTGAATTTAATCATTCTAGAATTAATGGTGAAGTCCAATACTCATGTTAATAAAATTTAGCCATGAGTGCAAGAAAGGTTTGGATGACATTAAGTTCATGTGTACCACTATATTGGATTTTTAATATAGTTGAAACCAAACTTATAACTGAATTCACATGCCACAAAAGTGGGGTTTTACACATTCAATATTTTATGGTTAATTTAGATCATGGGCACAAATTAAGTATTATTGAGAATTTGAAGTTAAATGAGATAATTTGAATAAAACAAAATTTTAGCAAGTTTTATATAAATTTTTATATGTATATGAAACCTATCATTAATTTCTATAGAGTTTTCTCCTTCAAAAATATGCTTAAAATAGATTCCCAACATAAAATATGCATTTTACAATTTTTACACCATTTTTAGTATTTATTTCTTATGTGTAAATTAATTTCCATAGTTTAAATACAATTACGAAGCATTTTATATATAAATCAGCAATTTAATGAAATTATTAAAAATAAATACAATACTGAATGATAATTAAAAATATTTATAGGGCTACTTTTATAGTATTTTATGGAAACTATGGACTTTTATTTAATTTCTGACATTTTCATGGGCTAATCTACAAAAACACAATTAATACAGAAGCTAGAAACTATTTTTTGTAAAGTCCAGGGGTTATTTTATAAGTTTCTAGTATTTATTTTGCTATTTTCTAATATTCCAGGGGCTTTCTAATAATTTTTACTTCATTACATTTATCACACAATTTCCAGAAAGATTAGGGTTTATTTTATAAAATCTTGGGCCAAACGGTCCAGGGGGTTATGTGTAAATCTGTCAACGGTTATGCGGGTTTGAATATGGGCCGTGAGGATGGTTCGGATTTTAAACACTGAAGGGGTATTTCACGATCTAATCTGGGTCATACGTTTCAAATGGACGGTGACCGAGCAGTCACGTCACCCCGATGGCCCTAGGTGCCGGCGCGCGGCGGCGATCTGCCCAGGACGCGCAAATACAAGCGAAAGGGGACATCTCTAGGGCGGAAAAGAGAGAAGAGGGAAAGGTGAACTCACCGAGAGGGCTTGCAAGGCTGAAAACAGAGTGGAGGATAGTCGGCGACGGTGAACTGCGGCAAAATCCGGTGGCGCCAGACAAAATTTGTGTCGCGACGGCGTTCCCCCCAAGAGTTGATGTTCGGCGATCTCCTGAGCACACGACGAACACGTTAAACAAAATTTTGTGGCTAGAAATTGGACGAATCGACGGGAACAGTGGAACCATTACCGAGCTCGTCAGCGGCTAGGGTTTGGAGTGTTGGGGTGAAAATTTCAAGGGGAATTGGCTCGGGTTTTACAGGGGTTCGGAAGAATAACGCACGGCAGCGTCATTGGGAAACATTAAGTGCTTGATTGATGAGAAACGACCGACATTAATGGGGGAGAAGTGGGGCGGCGCGGTGTGCGGGCATTATAGAGGCGCGATGCTTCGGGGAGGAAGGCAGAGCTGATGGGTGGGGCCCAGAGGCCAGGGAGAGGGGGAGGCACAGGGCGGGCTGACGCTGAGGGGAAATGGAGTTGGGCCGAGGAAGACATGGGGCGACCCAGGTGAGTTTTTCTTTTTCCTTTTTCTTTTATTTTTGTTTCTCTTCTATTTTCATGTTTTGAATTTAAGAGTGAAATTTTCTAACGAATTTGAATTTCAAAAATTTTCACACATGCATACCATATGATGCACTTGCCTTACGTGACTTTAATATATTTTTTCTTGGTTGAAAATTGTGGGTGTTACAAATGGTGCGCACTCGAACAACATACAAGGTCGGTGGTTCAAGTTGGGGAGGAGATGACTCCCGAGAGAAGGAACAACCGGCGCAACAGCCACCTCCGTCTCCACTTACATTGGCGGATGATATCGCAGCCATGGTGGGTTCGCGCGACGAGCGGACTGAGCTGCTGCGAACCCTCGTGCAGGATACGTCCTATCAGGGGGACATCATGCCAAAGGCAATCGTCAACCTCAGCAAGCAACATATCCGGAATTCTTGGCGTCTGCACCGCCCGTGTTCAGTGCTGATTGTGAACCTCTAGATGCGGTCCATTGGCTCCGCACCATTGAAGCTAAGTTCGGACTGCTACAGTGCAGTGATCATATGGAGGTTTTATATGCAGCACAACAACTACATGGCATCACTAGTGCTTGGTGGGCGAACCACATCGCCTCCTTGGCTGTCGGACAGCAAGTCACTTGGACAGTGTTCTGGGAGGCATTCCATGCCTATCATGTTCCTCCCGCCATTATGAGAAGGAAGCTTTATAAATTTCTTGATTTGAAGCAAGGAGGAATGAATGCTCAGGAATACTCCAAAGTCTTTATTAATCTAGCGCAATATGCGTAGGAGTATGTGAGTACGAAGGATCAGAAGCGGGAGTATTTCTATTGGGGTCTAAGCCCCATGTTGAAAGACAAGCTTGCATTGTTCAGTCACAGCTCGTTCAGTTCTATGCTTAATGCCGTGATTCAGCAAGAGGATGCCACACATGAGCGGATCGCCGAGGAGTCAAAGAAGAGACTTGCCATGCAGGACAGCACACATAGTGTTCCTCAAAAGTACTATGTGGTATACCGATCACCGTCCAGTCAGAGATAGCAGCCGGCTGTACAACCGAGTTTATATCAAATTCATCAGTTTGGAGAATGAGGTTTCCGACCAGCAGTACTGCAGCAGCAGGAAAAGTCCCAATTTGTTCCACGGGCATTTGTCTCACTGCAAGTTGCAGAATTATTCAAGCCTCAAATCAGCGGGACATTGAATCAGTATAAGTGTTTCACATGTGATTATGTTGGGCACTATACCAAGGATTGCCCATAGAAGATGTTGATCAGCGGGCAAGTACCACCACAACGGTGTATTCAGCCCCATATTTAACCAGAGAGGACAGCACTGCAAACCAGAATGTTCAACATATAGCGATCGAGGGTGTTCCGGAGGGAGCACCGGAGTTAGCGGGCTTGTTTGCTATCAAAGACATACCCGTCCTCATACTCATCTATTCCGGTGCTACCCAAAATTTTATCAGTAAATCATGTGTGGATCAGAACCAATCATCAACCAATATTTCCAAGAATAGTTATCTTATAAGTTCACTGGGTGGAAGTATCTGCTAGTCAGATTGTTCCCAGAGCAGCTCTATGTTTGGGAGGCATGATATATCCAATGTCGCTGATTATATTGGATGACAGAAGATCGACGTAATATTGAAGATGTCACGGTTGAACCATTATGGTGCCGTTCTTAATATCAGTACCCGGACTTTCCAAATTTACTCTCCGATGCACGGACAGCACGAACTGGTTTTGGACAGCATGGAGCGGGACAGTGTAGCTGTATATAACACTGAAGCAAAGAAACTTGAAGATATTCCGGTGGTCCGTGAGTATCTTGATGTGTTTCTCGATGACTAACCGGGCATGCCACCCGAGCGTGACGTCGAGTTCAAGATTGAACTTGTACCGGGAACCACACCAATCTCTCGAAGACCTATCGAATGTAGCCTAATGAGCTAGCTGAATTAAAGGATGATTTGAAAGACCTTTTGGACAAGGGTTTTATTCGCCCAAGCTTGTCACCTTGGGGCTGATCGGCGCTGTTCGTTAAGAAGAAGGATGAAACATTGCGGTTATGCGTGGATTATTGACTGCTCAATGCCATGACTATAAAGAACAAGTACCCGCTGTCCCGCATCGACAATCTTTGCGATCAACTTGTTGGTACGAAAGTGTTCTCAGAGATGGATCTTCGTTCTGGATACAATCAAATCAAAATCTGACTGGAGGATATACCGAAGACGGCATTCTCGACGCGATACGGATTATACGAGTATCTTGTCATGTCTTTTTGTCTCACCAACGGTCCGGCTCACTTTATGTATCTCATGAACTCAATATTCGTGATGGAGTTGGACAAGTTCGTTGTGGACTTCATCGATGACATATTGGTTTATTCCAAGTCAGAGGAAGAACATGTTGCACATCTGCATATTGTGCTGCAACGGTTGAGAGACCATAAGCTCTATGCAAAATTCAGCAAGTGTGAATTTGGGATCAGCCAAGTACCATTCTTGGGATACATTATTTCAGCTGAAGGCATCACCGAGGACCCAAGTAAAAATTGTTCAAGTGCTGAAATGGCAATCTTCTATGTCCGTACATGAAGTCCAAAGTTTTCCTTGTTTAGCGGGATATTATCGGAAGTTCATACCGAGCTTCTCAAAAATCGCTAAACTGATGACGGAGCTGCTGAAAAGGGGCACCAAATATATTTGGAGATCAGCTTGTGAAGAAGCGTTCAAGACATTAGTGCAGCACCTTACAACAACCCCGGTTCTTGCTCAACCGGACATGAAAAAACCGTTCGACATTTATTTTGATGCATCTGGCATCGAATTTGGCTGCGTTCTTATTCAAGGGGGACGTGTGGTTGCGCATGGATCTCGACAACTCCGAAACCACAAGCAGCACTATCCGACTCACCACCTTGAGCTTGCTGCTGTGGTATTGGCATTGAAGACATGGAGGCATTACTTGCTTGGAAATCTTATACATCTCTACACCGATCACAAGAGTTTGAAATATATTTTCACGTAGAAGGAGCTGAATATGGGACAACGAAGGTGGTTAGAGATGATCAAAGATTATGAAATTGAAATTTACTATCACCCCGGTAAAGTGAACGTGGTTGCCGACGCGCTTAGTCAGAAATCCCATGTCCACAACATCACCCAGTTGAAATGGAAGTTGAGGAACCAAGTCTATATGGGATTCTATATGGGGCTGTCAATAATCTTGCCCTCATTCCCACTATCCGAGAGGAAATTATTGAAGCCCAAAACAAGGACAAGGGCATGTCATACATACGGGGAAGAATGAACAGCGAGGAGGTAAACTGTTTCTGGAAAGATAATCACGGTAAATTATGGTTTAAGGACCGGATAATTGTACCCCGGGATGTTAAGCTCCAGAAGAAAATATTGGATGAAGCTCACAAGTCAAAATTTTCTATTCATCCGGGCAGCAATAAAATGTATAATGATTTGAAGACTAAGTTTTGGGGGACACGGATGAAGCGGGAAATAGCGACGGACGTATCCAAACATGATATGTTTTTGCGAGTGAAGGCTGACCATATGCGGAAAGCAGAACAGCTACAACCGTTAGATATTCCGGCATGGAAATGAGAGGATGTGAGTATGGACTTCATTATCGGATTACCACTCACATTACGGAAGCATGATTCGATTTGGGTGATAGTCGACTGACTAACCAAATCAGCACATTTTATCTCGGTTAATGTTGGATTTGTTGCTAAACTATATGCGGAGTTGTACATTGCACGGATCTTATGCTTACATGGTGTTCCGAAGACCATAATTTCAGATCGGGGTGCTCCGTTTGTTGCACGTTTCTAGGAGCAGCTGCACTCATCTTTGGATACTAAGCTGATTATGTATGTGGAGTAGGGGGGGGGGGGGGGGGGTGAATAGGCTTTTTTGAAATTTAGTCGAAACCTGCAGCACTTAACAAACTCGTCAAATCCTGAGATATCGGACTAGTCCGGTAGAGTGCGGACTATTCTGGTGCGTGCGGACTAGATTGATCAAGCTCGATCAATGATTTCAATACAAGCATAGTACGCAGCGGAATACAGTATGTAACATGCAAGTATTGAGTCAATGAAGCCAAGTATAATGCAAACCAATTCTTGTTTCAAAGTATTAATGTAGATTATGCAAGATTAACAAAACCCTAGAATGTAATATGAAAATTAAGAACAGGTTTGACTCAAGATTTTATCCCGTGGTTCGGTTCCCACAGAAGCAACCTACATCCACGTTGAGGAGCCCACAAAAGGATCGGGTCTTCACTGACCCTAACCTCGTCGAATCGCAACAAAGGCCAATTCTCTTCCACTATCACAAGGGTCAAATCACCAAGTTCAAAGGGCCTTCTCACAAGTTGAGGGCTCCCCAAGATTACAAAGCAAACACCACCAAGAACATACTCTGAAGATCAACAATGAAACAACAGGAGTGTGTTAGAGATCAAACCCAAGAGCTCAAACGTGTAGAATCGTGTCTCTCCTTTGATCCAAAGTGAACCCTCAAGGGATTGATCTTTCTTGCATTGGATTGCATAGAGAGATGTGTTTTCTAGGCTCTTGGAGGGTGTGATGGCGCAGGGGGTCGAGAGTGTTGAATGTAGGGCCGTGCACATCTATTTGTAGGGTGTTTCCAAAAGTTACCGTTAGGGTTTTGAGGGTCCGGACTAGTCTGTGGTGAAGTCCGGACTAGTCCGGTGTGCGGCGTGCAGGAAATTCTAAGTGTCCAGGAATATCGGACTTGTCCGACTAGGAGCGTACTAGTTCGATTTTAGTCAGAATGGTTTTCGGTCTTGTCCGTGGTAATATCGGACTAGTCTAGTGTGGTGATACCCTTAGTGAAAAGAGAATAAGTCCGCACTTGGAGGACTTGTCCAATTTTAGTCAGAGGGTTTTTCAGACTAGTTCGTGAAGAGATAGGACTTGTCCGTTTTTAGTCAGAGGCATTATTGGAATAGTCCGGACATTATCGTACTAGTCCAGTGCGGACAAGTCCGCACTGGTAGGACTTGTCCGAACCTATACAGAGAGGATATCGGACTAGTCCGGTGTATATCGTACTAGTCCGTTTTTCCTGTGGAATGTGAAGTGTGTGAGGATATTTTCATTTTGTGCTTGAGCTCTTGGGATGTGTTACACCAACACACTCCAAACACAATGATGTTTTCTATTCAGCTCTTGAGCTCTTTTTCAAATTGATCCTCATTCTCCTTTCTTTTTGGTGCTTTCTTCATTCATTCATTAAAACATGCGCTCATCTCAATAGTGTGGTTAGGATCTCATTTGTTTGTCATAAATTAACCAAAACCCACAAGGGATGCCTAGATGCACTTTCAGATTAGAAGCTCCGTATATCACCCACAGACCGATGGACAAACTGAGAGGGTGAACCATGTCCTTGAAGACATGTTGCGTGCATGTGCCATCCACCAGATAAAAATTGGGATGATCATTTACCGTTGGAAGAAATTGGGATGATCATTTACCGTTGGCAGAATTCTCGTGCAACAATGGTTATCAAGCGAGTATCAAGATGGCACCATACGAAGCTCTCTACGGCTAGAAATGTCGCACACTGCTGAATTGGTGTGAGTCCGGTGAGAGGGTGATGTTCGGGATTGATCTAGTAAACGAAGCCGAGGAACAAGTTTGGATCATTCAAGCAAATCTAAAAGCGGGCTCAATTCGATGGAATAATTATGCGGACAAGCGGTGCCGCCCGCTGCACATTGAAATCGAAGATCATGTATACCTCCGCATGTCTCCGATAAAAGGAATTCATCGGTTTGGAGTAAAAGGGAAGCTCGCTCCCCAATTTATTGGTCCGTTTGCTATCGTGGAGAAGTGAGGATATGTGGCTTATCAATTGGAATTACTGGCATCTCTCCCTGGTATACATGGCATTTTCCACGTGTCTCAGCTCCGGAAATGTCTCAAGTTCACAGCTGCAGTAAACACGGATGAGATCGGCAAATTACAACCGGGTCTCTCATACGCTGAACATCGGGTTGAGATTCTCGATGAGAAGGATCGAACAACGCGGAACCACACACTGTGGTTTTATAAAGTGTTATGGAGCAACCATACCGCTGAAGAAGCGACATGGGAATCTGAAGAATATCTCCGCTCCAACTATCCAGATTTCTTATCATCTCATATCCGGTAATTTCTCCCCGACTTTCGTCTCTTAATTGTAATCTCGGGACGAGATTCTTTTAAGGAGGAGAAATGTAAAAGCCCTAATTTTCATAATACAAACTTCAGTTAGAAGTAATGAAATTTTTGAATGATAAAAAGAAATAAAAAGGAAATGAGAAAAACAAAGTAATTCAAACTCCAAAAGAGGGAATTCAAAAAAATAAACTTAACTACCATTGGATTTTAGTAATGAGTTTAACATGAAGATTTGAGTTGACCATTGGATTCCAAATACTATCCAAGCAAACTTTCTTAATTTTTGAAGCAAGTTTGCTATTTAATTCAATAGCTACATTGAATTCAACTCAAATTCAAATTCAAGGTTGAATTCGAATGCAACTTGGGCAAATCAACAATTTGATTTCAGAATCAAATTCTCCACATTCAATTTGGCCTTCCCACAAATATCTAGCAATTTTTCGACTGAAATAGGTGCTGGAATTGAATGAGCAGTGTTGTGGATGAGGGAGAGCAAGTGAGACCCACCTATCATGCTTACAGTGCTCTATTCCCGGGCAACACCTCATGGCATGCAAATTGCCACAGAGCTGCTTGCTTCACTGCTTGCTTACAGCTGCATACAGAACGCCCAGGGCTCCTCCTTATCCCCTCCAAGCCCCAAAGTCGAGCACTTCACCTTTGCTTCGTTCCCTGGCACAATATTTTGCTCCCCGGCGAGTTCTTCCCCTTCCAGTCGAAATCCAGCAAGGATCATCGGTATTGATCAGTTTTCTTCACAGCCTATCATTCCTCAACACCTTGCACAACGGTTTTAACAATTTTTTTGCTCAGTTGGAGCCTCTTCGACGAGGAACGTGAAGAATTCCAGCCGCCACCCTCTGTCTTTCAAGTGCCGCCCGTCGGTGCACCGTCACCCCCTTGATACAAGCAAGTTCTCACCTCGGTCCTTGAAGCAAAAAGGTTTGCCTATTCAGATACTAGCTGCTGGTAAAATTTTAGCCCATGCCAAGTACCATAGCCCGCTGTATTTACATTTCTTCCGGCAAGCTTTGTGTATGAATTTAGCTAAGTCTCTGATTAAATTCGCTTTCTACGTGTAACAATTATTTGTGGACATGAGGCTTTATCTTCTACACATCCACGCGCTTCACCTCAAAGAAGAATCATTGATTTTCATCGAGTAATTAAGCTGGACTTCTAGTTTTTCCCCTCCGCTTTTGAAAACGCGTTGGTTCACCGTCCAGCGCATAATTTCAGGCCGTTCCACAAATTTTACACCTTCTATTCATCCTCAGCATGATCCCAGGAAAATTTTAGATTGATTTTGAGCGGTTTGAGCAAGGTTTTGGCGGTTTTGACCTTGCCAGAACCCTAGTTCCGCCCGCTGCCATCGCACCTCCCTCTTCGGTCATCTTTCGCCGGCGCCATGTAGGTCAAGTTGTTCCCCATTCGATTTTAGGCCCTGTCGTCCAGTTCCGAGGCCCCCCGTGCCCTAGCGCGTGCTGCGGCAAGGCGCCGCCACCTGCCACCGTCGGGCGCCTCCCGAGTGCCGCCAGCGGGAGGAAGAAGATGACTCGGGGTGGGGCCCGACTGTTAGCTAGAGAAGGATTTTCCTCGGGAGCTTTTGTGTCATTACCTTGGAATAAATTTGTTAGAACCAAGATGATCTATACCTTGTATCTGTATGAAAATCATTAATTTGTCCTCAATAATTCCATGAAGCAAAATGCTATTGAAATTAAATCATGATGCTCCATTCATTCAAAATTCCCTAAACTTGGCCAAATCATTCCAAATAATTCCCTTAAGTTCCATTAAAAGTTTCATGTCCATTTGAGTTGATTTGAATAGCCAAATTTTGTTTCCAATCTCTATGTACCTGAAAATTTCAAAATGTCTAGAAACATTTCAGCCAATTGTCCAAACTTCTAAATTCTTCATCTCACTCTAGAAAGCATAGAAAATTGCGCAATGAATTTTGTTAGTACCAGGACAACCCCCTATGTATGATACAACCACTGGTAGCCTGATACCACTACAGGATTTGAATGGAAATTCACAGAAGTGGAAATACATATGGAATTGTTGTGACCACATACAACCTTTGCTAGAACTCAAACTTTGCACACCTTCTACACATCATCCATTGATGCTACTGTTAAAGTTTCTGCTTCATTGGACCTCTGTAGCATAAGCAATCCTTTTATATATGTCTATGTGCATATAAACTCTAAATCAAATGTGGTTAATCTTATTCCATTTCACATAAATATTTCTTTATTCCTGTAGATCACAACAACAGGAACTCCATTCTCAATCACTTAGTTTTTTTTAATAAAATTGTTACAATAAATTTAAATGTTATGCTATCTCATGCTTATATATGCACTTGCATTTCGATAGTTCACGTGACGTAGGAACTCGACTAGGAGCATTCCTTGGAGAGAAGGCCAGGGTGTCCACTTGAAGTCCTTGGTGGAGTATCTGGAGGAAGACCACTGACCATTTACATTTAATTGAGTCGCAAGCGAAGGCAAGCCCCGGTTTGCATTTAAGCGCTATTACAAAGTTTTGATTTGTATCACCTATGCCTGGGGTGAGTTATGTGCATTAGGGCTAAGGTGATTGAAAATCCACTTGCATGACCAGATCACCCAATGAAGTATTTGGTTAGTTGTTAAGTCATCGTGTATAATATGCTATGCTAAATTTGTATAGGATTCGGTAGAAGTCGAGTAGTTGGAATCTATTCGCATGGCTAGGACTTATTCACACGGGATTGGCTCAAGAAATGGAGTAGTAATCTGAATATGAGACTGGGCAGGGGCGTAGGATGCAGCAAGATGTGGTCTTGCGTGTGTAGCCCTGCCTATGTCGGTTAAGGACTAATCCATATGTTGCCCTGCAAAGCAAGTTTGAACAGTACCGGAGTCATACTGGATATATGGGGTCCAGGAAACCGATGTACCTTGGGAAGCCTTTGTTGAGACTTTTTTTATCACCTCAGGCTTTTGGCAGCAGCACAGTAGACGGAAACTCGCTCACGACATCTTAACAGCGGAAAGGTGCACCGCGAGTGGGAATACTGTCCTAAACGATTGAATTGATTCAATTTGGGCGGAACTTGAGAATGGTGGCTGCGTACGACGTCTGTGGAGTGCACCTGCGTGACTCCTAGTACGGGCGTACGTGTTGTGTATTTCAGGTATCTTTGATTCGAATCACAGTCCCTCGCGGTTATGAGTACCACTTGTTCACTGAGTTGTAATGTAGTTAATACTTGCACTTGAGATGATAATTAATTACTGCCGTTATGAACATTATATTATCATTGTATTGCTATGTTGTATGTATTAGTATTGTGCACACCAAATTTATTTTCCACCTTGGGCATGAATCATCGTGATGAAGGGTTTCTTGTTTTATTATGGAGTTATGATGTTGCCCGCACAAGGTTTGACCTGCTGCTAATAAATCTGAAAATGAGGACCCACGTTTAGGTGAGTCATTACGCAAATCTGCCATCCTATGTTTATGTCTTTACCCTCATGTAGAGATTCATGTTTAGGTGAGACGGTTAAGTCTCGCTGAGCCTTCGTTCTCACGGTTGCTATATAAGTTGTTTTGCAGGTACTAACCTCTATGCTTATGATTATGGTTGTCCGATGAGACTTGGAACTTTCCAAGCGATATACTCATGGGGAACCATGCCGCTGATGTTTGATATCCGTGGCTAATGAGGAGCATCCGTAGGCTGGATGACTTCTCTTTTGCTTATTAGACTTGAGTACGAGAGTTGTAATCTTATCTTCTACTGTAGTTTAATTTTATATAAACTATTTGTAAACTGAGCACCTTTGTAAATTTCAACAAATGATTTATGTAATACATGTTCCTTTACATGTGTGTTGTTGGGTGCCTCATCGCACGGCACCACCCAATGCGATTCTTGGAAAGTGTGGACCCGATCCTCACACGCTCATTCCACCATTTTCAAGCATCCTGCTGATGCTGCTGGACTTCTATGGTCTGCAGCTTCATCACCTCGGCCCCCGCTCCTTCTTGCTAGTGGCGACCTTCATCCACTTTTGCGAGATGTGGGTGGGTGTTCCGCCCTTCATCGAGCTCTTCTAGACCTTCTTCCCGGTCAACTCAACTAGGAAGAGCAACAAGTACCTGGGCTTCTACTACTTCGTGATGTGGAAGAACTAGCCGCTCAAGTACCTAAAGACATTTCCTTTCGGGAAGTGGGACATCTGGAAGAAGGATTTGGTTCTGATGACGGTGGACCACCATGACATGCTGGGGCTACCAGAGAGTCTCTCCAACATCGACACCGACGTGTGGGAAGTGGCTCCGATGTTGTTAGAAGAGTACAACCCGATATTGACAAGGATTCAGGAGTGCGTCGAGGGAGGGGTGACTCCTCTGATGGTCATCGCCAATTTCCTGACAAACCAGTGGGCTCCACTAAAGACAAGGGAGTGGTCTGCTTGGGCGTTTTGTGGAGATCACAATCACAACCAGATCGAGACTGGCTTTAGATCCAATTTGAATGAAGGAGCTTTGAAGCTCCATCTCCAGAAGTTGTAGCACGGAGTCATCCGCCCTGATGATCTGACTCCTCCGGCAGATTTCCTACCCTTAAAGAAGGTGCCAGATGTCAAGAGGGAGCTGCAGAACAAGATGCCAACTCTTGATGATCTATGCCTCATGGACAAACATCGAAGAGCTCCTCCACTGGGATTGCCATCCCCAGGGCTCCCTGCTCCCATGAAAGCTCCCGACCTGTGCCAGTTAGTGGCAAAGGCAAAGGTCCTGCTGCTTCTTCTCCAAAGAAGTCTACCTCTAGCAAAGGCAAGGAGAAGGCTCCCATCGAATTTCCGAGTTACATGCAGAAGCTAACGAGGATCAATGGGAGCAGAGTGAGGGAAGCTTCAGCTGAAGTGACCCTTCCACCTTGGCTTAGGTCTATGGTGATCATGCCTCCAGCTCCGGCTGGTTCTTCGGCTCCAGTGCCCCTAGGGGGGGGGGGGGGGCTGGCTCCAATAAGTCAACTCTCGCCCCGATGCCAGCTGGTGGCTCAGAATCCGGAGTGCTACCTCTAACGATACAGGTCCCAGATATGGCTGCGCCGGCAACCGCCTCAACTCCAGGTTCAGGCCCTGGAGCGTTCGCCACACAGACGATGGAGGGCTCTAGCTCCCAGCTCCCGAGGAAGAAGATATGTGCCGGCTGGTGTGGCAATAGTCCAAGGTAAGGATCGATTCTTTAGCCTTTCTCTTGATTTTTTTCCATGCTTTTGTCTTGAATTCCCTACTTTCTATCTTCAGAGTGTCGAGAACAAGCACTGCGGCTACGGTGCCTGCTGCGGCTTCGGTGCCTACTGCAGCTCTGGTGCCTGCTGTGGCTCCGGAGACTGCATTGCTTGAAGCTCCCGCACCAGCTCCTGCCTTTTACCCAGTGGTGGTGGCAGATGACACGACAACTCCGGTGCTGGCTGTCGTGGAAACAATTTTGAGCCGGCAACTAAAGATCCCGTGCTAGCGTCGTACCACGCGGAGGAAGATTTTGTGGAAGATCCAACAGTTCCGGAACCTGCTGTGGTCGCTCCGGCATCGGTGCCGAAGGTGGAGGAAGCTGCAGGAAGCGCTTTAGTGTCAGCTTCGGATGCGGTGGCCCCAGAGGAGATTATATCTCAGCCGGCGCAACACGAGGATCTGGTTGCGGGTTCTTCATACTCTAAGCCGATGATCGAAGATCTGGCTGAGGGACCCTCTTCATCAGCCCTGGAGATTGAAGTTCCCGCAGCAGAACCTTCTTCTGTCAGGGTAAATACCGATGAGCTCTCGGAGGTCGACCCGGGCGATGTGGAGCTGCTGGATAATATGATCGCATCATTGGATCCGTTAGTGATTTTGGAAGACCCGCTATAGCCCGCTTAGGAATGTCAGGCGGTCCTGGAGCCGATCCCCTTCACGTTGTCTAATAATGACGCTTGCTCAAGCCTCTGCCAGGTGCAGCTCGCCTTTGACCACGAAAGCGAGACCCTTGAAGAAGAGCGCAACACCTTAAGATGTTGGCGCAACAGACTTCACTTCGAGATGAAGCTGACGCAGTCTAGGCTGGCTAACCAGAAGGAGTGGGTGGCCAAGGAGGAGGCTCAGTTGGCGCTATTGGACCACGCCCTGAATGAAAGAGAGGCCATGATTAAGGGCCTCGATGACAAGACCCGAGAGATATTTGAGCATGCTAAGGAGGTCAATGAGGCGGCTGACGATCGTTCGAACAACCACAATGAACTGAAGGAGCATCTACTCAAGCGTTGGGAAGCCCTCAATCAAAAGGAGGATAAGCTCATGGAGAAAGAGGAAGACCTCGTGAAGAGGGAGGAGGAGCTCTCCCAGAGGCTATCGCTGGGAGAGCAGAGATTGGATGATCGTGCCAAACAGTTTGAACTGTAGTGCATTCAAGAGAAGGAGAGGATTTGGTAGGTGGGAGAAGAAGTCTCCAGAAGAGAGATTGATATCTCCACCAGGGACAGTAAGTTTAAGGCCAAGGAGAAGGACTTGGCAGAATGGAGGAACCGTATCTACCTCCGGGAGAAAGAGCTCAACGTCCAAGAAAGGCGGATTGCTGAAAGTATTGAACAGCATGCTAAGGAAGTCGAGCGCTTCTCCAAAGAAGGTTCTCAGAAATTTCGGCTGCCAGGAAGTCACCGGAGGAGCTAAGGAGCTTCAGAGCAGATGAGTCCCATCAAGTCTGAGATTATTTAGGGCATGCCAATGAAGCTCCGGTGCCATTTGGTTTCAGCCCGGTACGTCCAGCTGACCCGGAGCCGGAGATAGACAAAGCTCTGGTGGCGTTGACCTCTGCTGACAAGAAGCTGGAAGCCGTGGGTGACGTGCTCATCAATGAATTGGATATGGAAGGAAGGACCCTAGCCAAGAACGTTGCCACTTATAAGTTGGCTTATTTCAAAAGTCGGGACCCCCAAATGTCCTTAGCTACAGTGCTCGAAGGACCCGTCGTTGAGGAGGAAGAAGCCGACAGGGCTAGCGTTCAAGAAGCTGTCCAAAAAGTTGCCTCATCTTTCCATAGGAACTCCAGTATTTAGGTCTTATCCTTTTTTTCCTTTGCCTCGTAATCCTCATTTTGAATGAAGAAATCTGAAATCCTTCCGAATTCTGAATTCCATTTTTTATTTCTTCAATACATTGCCTTTTATATTGTTGGCCCCCTGTTAGATGTGTTTATTGAATTGAAGTCATCTACCACAAGGATATAGACAATGTCTTGAAAACACAATAGCTCTGAATTCGTAGCTAGTATGTTAGCTCTGAGTTCCGAGTCTTGCATCCGACATCTCTAGGGACCCTTTGTTGCGTTGACGGCGGGCCCCCTAGGAGTTGTCAGAGCTTAGTAGGTTCGATGGCTCTAACTATCTATGTTTAGAACATCGACGACGGGCTCCCTGGGGGTTGTTGGAGCTTGGTAGGTCCGACGGCTCCCACTATCAACACTTAGAACATCGATGGCGGGTACCATGGGGATTGTCGGAGCATGTTAGGTCCAACGACACCCACTATCAACGCTTAGAATGTCGACGGTGGGCCCCCTAGGGGTTGTTGGAGTTTGCTAGGTCCGACGTCATCCACTATAAACGCTTAGAATGTCGACGGCGGGCCCCCTGGGGGTTTGTGGGAGATAGTGCTCCGACAGCGTCCACCATGACCAAGCGAATTGCAATCGAATATTCATTTTTCCTGCACATAAAAGACAAGAAAAACAGTAAAATTCGTCCTCTTGTCTACAACTTATTTGCAGCTTATTGTCTTTCCTTGAATTCTAGATCCTGAGGAATTTAACATGATGATATAAGTGTATTAATTAAATCTCTTTAGGTCCGAATGCCTTACAGACCCGCCCTACTAGGACTTGCCAGGATATAGGTGGAGTGGCGTACTTAGGGTTCCTGACCAGTCCAAGTCGCTAGCACACTCCGGACCTGCCATTGGCTTTGGTTTTCACAAGAGTAGACCATGCGACAATGCTAAGATTCAAAAGAGGATTACTAATACAAATTATATATCACAGAAATACCTTGGACTAAATTTCTAGCGGGTTGCACAAATTTGTTATAGAAAAGAAGGTAAATAATAAAAAATTACATAGCTTGTACAGTGGAAATGCATGAAGAGTATGTCCATATAAAATGTTTCTCATCAAGGTCCACATTATAGGGGAAGTCAAGGACACACTCAAAGTACAATGACCAAGCAAGTGTGTTATTCGTCTTGATCTATCCCAGGGAGGGTAAAGACACACCTAAAGTACAGGCCCAAGTTAAGACCCTTCCCACTCTGTCCATGGACTACGAGAGATACAATTTCTACAATAGACTCACCTCCGTGCAGCTAAGCGTAATACTTTGATAACTCTATATCCAGGCAAACGCATCCAAGGTGGGATACAATTAAAACATCCCGATGTGACCTTCCCAACTTGGGTATAGTTTATTCATCCCTTCACAAGTCAATATTCTCCACAACACCTGATCACCTTCTTCTAACTGCTGGTTGCGCACGAACCTTTGTTTATAGCGCCGAAGTGCCTGGCGGTATCATGCGTTCAGAACAGTAACTTGACACCTTGCCTCATCTATGAGGTACAGGTCTTCACGCCGGAGCTTGTCCTGCGTGGCTTCGCCGAAGGTCTGGACATGAAGAGAACCCATGGTGATCTCCAAAGGAAGGACTGCTTCAGCTCTGTACACCAAGAAGAAAGGTGTCTCTCCAATAGCCCGGCTAGGTGTTGTCCTGCTTGCCCACAATGCGGATGGAAGCTCCTCTATCCAGTTGGCCCCATGTTTTTTCAGGCGCTCATATGTGCGCGTCTTGAGTCCCTTAAGTATTCCTGCATTAGATCTCTCAGCTTGGCCATTGCCTGCCGGGTGAGCTACTGATGAGTAGCTGACTTGTATGCCGAGATCTTCGCAGTACTCTTGGAATGCTGCCCTTGTGAATTGGGTTCCGTTGTTAGTAATTACTTTGTTTGAAACTCCAAATCTGTAGACTATGGACTTCAAAAACTTGATAGCTGATTGCTTGTTGTTTGTCACAACTGGGGTAGCTTCCGACCACTTGGTGAACTTGTCGATGGTGACGTACAGGAACCTGTAACCTCCAACGGCTTTTGGGAAAGGTCCCAAAATGTCCATCCCCCACAGAGCAAATGGCCACATAGGAGGTATCATTTGCAGGGACTGTGTCGTCGTGTGAATTTTCTTCGCGTGGAACTGGCACGCTTCACATTTCTTTACCAACTCAACTGCATCATGGAGAGCTGTATGACGGTAAAAGCCATGCCGGAAGGCTTTACCGACCAACATGCGAGAAGGGGCGTGGTTCCCGCACTCACCTCCATAGATTTCCGTGAGGAGCTCGCGGCGTTATTCCAATGAAATGCACCACATTAGAACGCTGTCGGCACCACGCCGATAGAGACCCCCTTCTACCAACGTGTATATTTTAGCCAATATGAATTCGATTACCGAAAGCACCAGCTTCAGGAAGGATATTGTCTTTGAAGTAGCTCCGGATCTCTGAGATCCATGCATCAAAGCTAACTTGAGCATTTGGATCTTGCGCGCTGGGTTGCTTGGAGCTTCCTACAGCGCCTATGATCCTTGGTGGGCGCCATGTTAATAGGGCCAACGGGACAGCTAGCTTCAAGGTGCTGGTCTCGTCCCCATCACTCAGTTCGGCAGGCTGAGCAGCAGGTCTTGACAACTTGTGAGACCTATGAGTGGTGAATACATTGGTTTTGATGATAAAAGTTTTGAATTCTACCAAAACACCTTTATCATTAAGGTCCGACTCTAGGTTCGAGCTCCAACAAGGTGCGACGATCGGTCCAACTTGTTTTGGGAACTCCGACAAGGTCCGACGTAAGGTCTGACTTCTTTTTCTAGGTCTGGCTAGCTTTGGTTAGCTCTGTCTCTAGGTCCGACTAGCTTTGGTAAGCTCCGGCGCTAGGTCCGACTAGCTTTGGTTAGCTTTGGCACTAGGTCCAGCTAGCTTTGGCAAGTTTTAGGGCTAGATGCTATTAGTTTTGGTAAGCTCCGGTTCAAGGTCCGGTTAGCCTTGGCAAGGTCCGGAGCTTGATCGCAATGGTTCTTCTTTTAACTTGCATTGTTTCGAACTTGCTTTTTGGATTATGGAAGGTTTGCTTAGTATTCTTTTATTAAGTTTTTGGTGTGTTTTGGTGGTCATGGCTGATATCGTTTTGTTATGGTTTGCAACATGCTTATGTGAGGTGCTCATGTTAGGTGTTGTGGTTTCGGAACTAACGAGAGTCAAATCATGGACTTGTGCTCGGAAGTATTTGTTGTTTCTTCATGTGCAGGTGTTGCTTGAGTTCAAGACATAGCTGTTTACAGGATCCATTGAACTAGTATTAGGGAGAAGATGAGGTTCAACAACAAAGTATTGGAGGAATTGTGGTTGACTTGATCGGGAGGTCGCGCAACATGTTTGAATCAAGAACAATTCCTATGAGGGTATTGTGGACAACATTGGAAGATGTTTGCACGTGTGCGAGGAGTGCATGGATGTAGCTACATGGTTATGAGGCGTGATGAAGAGATGTGGACGTAAAGAATTGGTCGGAAAGGTCCAACCGACTAGGTTGTGGACTCAGGCTGCGGCTGAGTCGTGTTTGACTCAAGTATGAAAAGATTTGAGTTTTTTATGATATGATTTCGTAAGGGTCACGAAGTTGAGTTATTTTAGGAATGTGGAATACGTTCCTAAGGTGTTGAAGTCTTAATACTGCTTCTATCTGCGTATATAGGAGTCTTGAGCAGTTATGGATTGTTTCAATTTGTGAATTGAGTAGGATTAGAGTCCTAGTTTGAGTTGAGTTGTCTTTCGGGCTGCTTATATAAGCAAGGGAGACCAGAGCTCGTAGTAGAAGACTTTGGGACTGTTTCTCTTGTGTTTTGATCAATAAAATTCGTAGTTTGAAGGAACTTTTGTGCCTTGTTCGTCCAACTTGTTTTCATCAAGTCTTCCTCGTCGAGTTCCTGCACCGCACTACCTTTCTTTGGTGGTTTTATCATAAATTGAGTTTTACAGATCCTATTGATGTGATTCTTTTTGGGTTATCTTCACTACTTGATTTTCTATCTTCTTTGTAAATTTCACGGTTATTAAATTTGTGGTTTTGGATACACACGAGTTTCTTTGCAGTATTCCGGAACCGTTTTTCTTGGGTAAAACAGATTGACCTTTGTTTGATCTTTCGATCGTAACTTGAGTTTTTCTAGATGGATTTTCGTGATTCTTGTTGTGACATCTGCGTGACTTGATTCTCCACAATCTATACTTGTTTAGTTATAATTGATCACCTCTAGATTAGTCGCACACACGATTTCTTTAACAAATTGTTTTTCTACCAAGGGCTTTTTCATTGCTTTTGCTGAAAAGTTTAATCTACCATTGACCCCCCTCTGGTAGCTTTACACGTGCTCTTCGATCCTATACAATCTTCTAACAAAAAATTCGTCTGGAGCTTGAGCTCCTGTTCAAGCCTTCGTTGAATGATCACCAGCTTCAGCGTTGTTGAGATGCTAGACATGACAGAGATCCAGGACGTGGAAGTCTTTCTGTAGCTTCTTGACTTCAATTATATAAGCAGGGGGTTGAGGATTATTGCAACTACATTCACCTTTAACTTGCTTGATGATGAGTTGCAAACCACCCTTCACCATTAGATGCCTAACGCCATATGATAGCGCCACCTTGAGTCCGTAGATGAGAGCTTCGTACTCTGCCATGTTATTGGTTGCCTTGAAGTCAAGGTGTACCATGTATTTGACCATCTCCCCGGTTGGAGCGAGGAGATGGATTCAAGCTCCGGTCCCCTGCTTTTGCACAGAGCCGTCGAAGTAGAGTGTCTAGTGAGGCTCAGTGAAAACTGGGACCTTAGGTTCTGACTTTTGCTCACTGAGGCCCCCTGGCGTTGATGAAGTGGTGCCACAAAGTCAGTTAGTGCCTGACTCTTGATAGCATGTCGAGGCAGGAATTTGTGATTGAATTCTTCCAGTTCAGCAGCCCACTTGGCAATATTTCTAGTAGAGTTTGTGTTATGCAATATAGCACACAGTGGAAAGGAGGTTACCACTGATATCTTGTGGGCTTCGAAGTAGTGACGTAGTTTTCTTGAGGCAATAAGGACTGCATACATCAGCTTATGCACCTCAATGTAACGAGTCTTGTAGTACTTCACTTTTGAGGTACACTGGCCGCTGGACGGTCCAGACCCTCTCAGAGGGGCCCGAAGCTTCTTCTTCATTGAGCCGAACCCTCCCGGAGTGGTCCAGATCTTCTTCTTGAGCAACCTAGACCCTACCGGAGGGGTCCGAACCTTGTTCTCCATCAGCTCGGACCTCTCCAGAGGGATCCGAACCTTCTTCTTGTATTGCAAGAACTCCCTTGATTGAGAGAGGTTGATCCTCATGCTTCTTGTCTTTAGGATCCGTGTCTGGGGGATGGGACCCTGACTCGCCTTCAGGTAGCTTGGACCCACCCGGAGGGGTTAAGGCTCCAGAGCTGAAGATGGCTCCGGCCTCTCTGAGATGAGGCTGACAACTTCCGTAGTTGCCGAAATGTAAAGCAGAAGAGGCTCACCAGGTTCCATAGCTACCAGAATTGGTAGTGCGGTGAGGAGTTGCTTGAGCCCTTGGAACGCCTTCTCTGCTTCTTCAGACCAATGGAATGGCCCGGACTTCCTCAATAGCTTGAAGAAGGGAAGCGCCTGCTTCGCCAGTCTTGAATTGAACCGGTTGAGTGCAGCTAGACACCCAGTTAGCTTCTGGACGTCCTTGACATGGGTTGGGGGCCGCATCTCTTCAATGGACTTGATTTTAGCGGGATTTGCCTCAATTCCTCGGTGAGTCACCAAGAAACCCACGAGCTCTCCGTAGTTAAACCCGAAGACACACTTGTCCGGGTTGAGCTTCGTGCGCGTTAAGCGCAACTTGTCAAAGAAAGCTTGCACATTGTTAAGAAGTGACTCCTTGTTTTTCACCTTGACGACGATGCCATCAACATAGACCTCCACCAAGTCCCTAATAAGATCTCCAAATGATTTTTGCATGGCTCGCACAAAAGTTGAAGCAGCATTTTTGAGACCAAAAGGCATAGTAGTGTAACAATATAACCCATCTACTGTAATGAAGGTCGTATGCTCTTCATCTTCCCTAGACATTTTTATTTGTTGATATCCAGAATACGCATCTAGGAAACACAGTAACTCACACCCGGAGGTAGAATCTACTATCTGATCTATTCTGGGATGTGGAAATGGGTCTTTTGGGCATGCCTTATTCAAGGTGGTGTAGTCGATGCACATTTAATGCTTCTCGCCAGCCTTTGGTACAACAACTGGGTTTGCCAGCCACCGTGGATAGTGAACCTCACGGATAAAACCAGCGTCGAGTAGCTTCTTGATTTCTTGTCTGATAAAGTTCTGCCACTCGATGGATTGCTTATGGAGCTTCTGATGTACTGGTCATGCATCGTGGCAGCATCGGAACCGATGTGGATGACTTTGACAGGGATGTCAGTGTCGCCGCTTGGTTGCACGCGAGTTGCAGAAGTTGAGACATGCTGATGTGAGCTCGAAGGTTGCTGAGCTGGTCGCTCCTCGCTAGAGTCTTCTTCTTGTGCCGTTGCAAGCGCATGAAGTTCCTTCAGCGCAATGACTCCAATAGTGTGATCCCCACGGATCCACAGGACGCCTAAAGGAGTCGACATCTTCAACACCAGGTAGCCGTATTGAGCAATGGCCATGAACCTATAAGGATATTGCCTGCCTAGGATGGCATTGAAGGGAAGGTTGATGTGTGCCACATCAAAGACTAACTTCTCAGACCTATAGTTATCCCTGGTCCAAAGGTCACCAGGAGTATAATTTATCCGAGAGGAGTGATAGCTCCGGGACCTACTCCGGAGAAAGGATGTTAGGGCCTAAGGTCCAAAAAGCTGAGTTGGAGCTTCGTGAAAGCCGCAAAGCTGAGGAGGTTGAGCGCCGCACCTCCACCCACCAGCGCGTGGTAGAGCTGGATGTTGTTGATGGTAGGAGAAACCATCATGGGCAACTGTCGGTGGTTTGGAACCGGCAGATCTCCCGACACTACTAAAGTGTTAGAGGAGTTTGATGTTCGGTGTGGGCGCACGGAAATTCAAGAAGGTGAATGGTAAATGACGCAGGAGACACAGAGGTTTACGTGGTTCGGGCCGCCTGAGCGTAATACCCTACTCCACGGATGTGTTGGTGTTTTATTAGCCGTATGAGCTTGTGACGAGTGTCTATGGCGCGTGTGTAGCGTCCCTGAACGTGTAGAGTCCGTCGTCGGCCTGTCCTTTTATAGTACAAGGGCAGGCCGTTACAAGTTAGCCTGGCCCGACATGTGGCCCCGGCGGTTACTAGTATTGATATTCATTCAACAAGTTTAATTGCCCTTAATGACCGGGTAATGGGCTTTGACAGCACCGTTACTAGTAATTAAGGTCATCCGACCGTGTGTCATTAATATGGTATTAATGACACTTAATCGGGTCTTGAAGTCCTCGATTCCCCTTTGAAGATCCAGAGCCGTTATGAAGTCTTCCGGAGGTCAGAGGCTGAAGCTCCGACGGGTGGACACGTGGCAGCTTCGGGGCATACTGTGGGAAATAGGAAGCTCCGGAGCTACCTGACACGTGTCAGGTCTGGAGCTTCTCTCGGTCTGGGGTTATGTCCGGAGGTGCCATTTCGGTACATGGCCCGGAGCTTCCCCCTTGTGGGCGGTAGCTCCGGTTTGATAGTACACGTGGCGACCCTGGGATTAACCATGTTGGAGAAGCGGGTATGGTTACATCTGACATGTGGGCCTCCGAAGGTCTTCAAATCAAGTGGGTGACTTTTCCTTGATATATTTATAACCTCAAGGGGTGTACGGTTTCCAGGGTACCGACAGTGGCCCCCTGGACCTACCTCCGGAGAAGACCACTGGGGTGAAGTCATTCCGCCGGAGGTGGGTCCATCCTCGCGACTTTTGAACTAAGTCTTCAAAGGTCTTCAGAAGTGTCATTGGCGAGGGTTTGGAGTTAAATCCTCGACACGTGGCGTGTCCCATGTGCGGCAGATGAGATCTTTGGCGTGCAGATCTCACGCAATTGAAGGTCGCCGGTTCCTAATATGAAAACCATATCGGTTCCGCACGCCTTGTCAGGCCGCCGCCTTCGGGTTTCCCGCCTCTTGATGACAATCGTTCGCCTGGGTAAGAACCTCGACTTGATCGTCGGGGTGGTCTCGGGCCCCCTTGTCATCGGCAGGGTGGAATTTTTCAATGGTATCTTCGACTTCCTTGCGGTTTCCATCCAAGCGTTGTGAGGGCTTACTTAAGAAGGAAATCACGCACCGTCGGGAGTTCTTCACGCCTCCCATCTGATCTTGCGCTCAAACTCCCAACTTGTGCTTCGCTTTTCTTCTCTTGCCTAGTCGTGCCGCGATGGAGTTGGGTCTCTGCGAGAGTCGCTTGAAGACCGACGGCGACCTGAAGAAGGTCCGAGCCCTCATGGGGTGGTCTTCTGACTTCTTCAACCGCTCGGTCCACGCCGGTGGAGAGCTCCCGTTTGAGAAGGAGCACTCCGTAGAAATGGTGTACTTCTCCTCGTACGCCATGGTGGGGTTGATCCCACCTTTTTCTTGATGCTGCTGGACTTTTATGGTCTGCAGCTATACCACCTTGGACCTCACTCCATTCTCCTCGTGTCTATCTTCGTCCACTTCTGTGAGATGTGGGTGGGCATCCCCCCCTGCATTGAACTCTTCCGAACCTTCTTCACCGTCCACACCACCGGTAGGAGCAATGAGTACCTTGGCTTCTACTACTTCGTGAAGCGCAAGAAGTGCCCATTCAAGTACCTCCGGTCGTTCCCCTCTGGGAAGTGGGATGACTGGAAGAAGGATTGGATAGTCATCCGGGTGGGGGAGCACGAGAGGCTTGAGCTGCCCGAAGGCCTCCCCAACATTGACACGACAATCTGGAGTGAAGCTCCGGTGCTGGCGGATGCTTTCGACCCTGTTCTGACCAGGATTCGCCGGTGCGTGGAGGGGGGATTAACCCCTCAAGCGGTGGCTTGTAACTTCTTAGTCAACAGGTGGGCACCACTGAAGAAGAGGGAGAAACTCGCTTGGGCCCTCAACAGCATGATGGACGACGACCGGGTCGAGACCGGGTTGAAGTCCAACATGGTGGGGAAAACCTTGGAGTTCCACCTCAAGAAGTTCCAGCACGGCATCGACGTCGAGGGTGACGACTTGACTCCGCCATCGGCTTTTCTTCCTCTGAACGTGTAAGTTGAGTTCAGTAGGGAGCTCTGACGGAAGATGCCCATGCTTGATTACCTTGGTGTCGGCGAGAGAAGATCAACTACCAGGGTGGCGATCCGTGGAGTGTCCGAAGGTGGCTCCGACCCAGCTCCGAGGCTGAGGGAAGAGGTCGTCGGCAAGGGCAAGGAGCTGGCGGATGAACCCGTGAGCCGGAAGAGGAAGCTGCAGTACGCCGATGGAAGGTCCGTCAGGCCCGCTACTTCTGCGTCGGCTCCTTCTCCCCGGAGGGGATTGTCTTCCACAACCGCGACGACTGTTCCCGTAGTGGGGTCCTCCCAGGGAGAGACTGTTCCCGCAGTGGGGTCCTCCTGGGGTGTTAGCTCCGGGCACGTGACTCCAGCACCTGGGCTGGTGGAGGCCTCTAGGTCCGGGGGTTCTTCCCAATCGAGGGGGGCCTCGACCCGGGAATCACCCGTGGCCGCGACGAGTTCCGTGGGGCCTTCCGGAGCTTCCACACCGGCTATGACCAGTTCGGAACGCCCGGGAAAAAGATTCCGCGCAAGCTGGTGCGGAAGCCTCCCAAGGTAATTTTTAATCTTTACCTTGGACAATTGTTTTGCTGTAGTGACTGCTTTTTTAAGTTTCTTCGTCCATCATTTGCAGCGTTCCCAAGAAGAGGAGTGAGGCTCCACCCTCAGCCACAGCAACTGAAGCTGTGAGGGCGGAAGCTTCTGCTCCTGTCCCAGTGCCACCCCAAGTGGTGGCTGAAGCTACGACAGCTCCGGCGCCGGCTGTCGTAGTCATGGTCCTCGACTCATACCCAGAAGCTCCCGTGGTAGCGCCGGACCACGGGAGAGAAGATGCACCAGCGGCACCTGTCCCGGAGGTTGAAGCTCCGGGTCCTGGTGCTAAAATGACGGAAGTTCCGGCTGTTGAGCCGGGGGAAGCAGTAATTCCGGCCTCTGAACCGGAAATTGTCGAAGCCCCGACGGTTGAGCCGGAGGTGATTGAAGCCCCGGCGTGCGTGCCGGAAGCTGAGGAAGTTCCGGTAGTTAGGCCGGCTACCTACGAAGCATCGGCCGCAGAGCCTGTCATTGTTGAAGCTCCGGCCGCAGGGCTGGTCGATGTTGAAGATCTTCCGGCCCCCGAGCCGGTTATTGAAGAGGTGATGGAGCTCGAGCCCCCATTGGAGGAAGTGCCAAGGCCGGAGCCAGCAGCGGCTCCTGCTCCAGAAGTGACAACGTCGGAGGTACCTGCGGCCGAGCCGGAGTACCCAAGCGAAGTCGCTGGCCCCCTGCTCGAGGGGGTGAACGAATACCTGGTGGCGGGGCCTTCCTCGATGGCGATTGAGGCCATCCCGGAGGACGGCCCTAGTGCCATGGAGACTCAGGGGACCACTCTTGTGGAGTGGGACCCAATTTTTGTATCTGAAAACCCGCTAGAACCAGCGGAGGAGACCCCAGCAGGTCCGGAACCTATCCCGTTGTCACTGTCTATTGACAACGCATGTTCCAGTCTGCTTCAAGTCTAACTGGCCTTCTTCCACGACAGCAAGGCTCTTGAAGAGGAGCGCCAAACCCTTAGGCGGTGGCCTAACCGGCTCTACTTCGAGACCAAGCTGGCGTAGTCGAGGCTAGCGGATGACAAAGAGTGGATCAAGCGGGAGAAGATCCACCTGGAGTACTGGGCAAGTTACTGGATGACAGGGAGAGTTTGACTCGTGCCCTCGACGCTCAATCCCGGGAGATCTACGATCAGGCCAAAGCAGCCAATAGTGCGGCTGATGAACGCCACGAAAGGCTTGAGGCCATTAACACTACACTCATCAAGCACCGGGAGGCACTTGAGGAGAGGGAGAAACGGCTCGAAGATGAAGAGCAGAAACTCCTAGAGCTACGGGATGATGTCCTGAGGAGGGAGGAGGAGCTCGCCGAGAAGGTGGCTCTGGCTGACAAGGGCCTCGAGGAGCGCACCAAAAAATTGGAAGAGCGCTGCCATGAGGAGGAGGAGAAGGCCTGGGTGCGAGGGCAGGAACTCTACGAACAAGAGTGTGCCCTTACTGCCAGGGAGAAGAAAGTGGGGGGTAGAGAGAAGGATCTGGCCGACCGCCGGAACAAGATCCACCTCCGGGAGGAGGAGCTCAGAAAACTCGAAAAGCGGGTTGCTGAGAAGATTCAGCAAAATGCCAAAGAAGATGAGTGCCTCGCCCGTGAGAATTCTGAACTGATGGCGGCCAGAAGATCCCTCCTTAAGGGCTTGAGGACTGTGTACTCCCTACAGATTTGGGAGTTCCTGGGCAAGGCCAACGACGCGCTGACACCGATGGGTTTCAGCCCCGTGCGCCCGGATGATCCGGAGCCGGAGCCGGACCTAGCGCTGCAGGCATTGAGCTCGGCAGGCAGCAAGCTCTCCAAGGTGGGCGATGTCATCGCGACCAATTGGAGGTTGAGGGGCAATCCCTGGCGAAGAACATCGCAGAGTACGTGCTGACGTGCTACACCAGCCGGAACTCCCAATTTCCTCTGGACCCGGTGCTTGAAGGTCCTGTCGAAGGAGAAAGCGGAGCTACCCGAGCCAACGTATCGGAGGTTGCCCAGAAGGTTGCCCAATTCTTCCATAGGGTCTAGGATCATCTCTGTAGTTCTCACTTGTATTTTCTCTTCTTCTTCCTCAATTTTGTAATCCCTTGTCTCCAGATGTAATTCCTTGTCTCTAGATGAATGAAATCCCCCAATTTTTGTGAATTTCACTTTTTGTCTTCAACACTTTTGTCTTCACTTGGCCCCCTGGTAGATGTACACAATTTGATTGTGAACATGTACCAAGAGGATTTTACGTTTTGTTGAAGACTCATTTGCTTCGAATTTAGGTCCGAAGTCTTCGATAGTGAAGGCCCCCCTGAGGTTGTCGGAGCTTAGAAGCTCCGGCGTTGTCTATCGCCGGAGCTTAGTAGCCCCGGCAATAGTCTCTATCAACGCATAGAGCATCGATAGTTAGTCCTCCGGGGTGTCGGAGCTTAGTAGCTCCGGCAGTGACCTTTGCCAACACTTAGTTTGTTGGCAGCAGACTCCATTTGTGGGGTCTTCTCACCATCTTTTATTCAGCGTCGACGGCTGACTCCCCTAGCTTTACCCGAGCTTGATTACTCCGGTGATGCTCGTTTTCAATGCGTAACATCGATTACAGTCCACCTAGGGGAGTCGGAGCTTTGTTAGCTCCGGCTTTTCTCCATCAACGTGCATTTTTTATTTTTCCTGCACACTGAAGTCAAGAAAAATAGTAAAATTTGTTTCTCGTCTATAACTTCGTCGCGGCTTATGATTCTCAAGAAATTTTTAGGTCAAACGCGATTCTAGACACAATCGAATGCATTGCCTTTTCTTCCGAATTCAATTGTATTTGGACTCGCCTTACTTCAGCCTGCCGGGGTGTAGGTAGAGTTGTGTACTTAGGGTGCTTGACCAGGCTAAGTCGATAGCACAATCCAGCCCTAAATTGGCTTGGCGGCTTTCAGGCGAGTTGGCCAGGAACAATATTTGAATCCAAAAGAATTGACAATACAACTCGTATTGTATTTAAACCGGTCGAACTAAAATTTCTTAGGAACTCCACGTCTTCATTATAGACAAGAAAGAGAAAAATAAAAAATGTTGATCCTGTACAAAATAAATGCACGTGGAGTCTTTTTCACATGAAGATGTATTTCATTATAGGTCTGGGGTATAGGGGAAACAAGTACACTCTTAGGGTACGGAACCAGGCTAAGCGTGTTTCATTTCTCGTTTGACCCAATGTAGCTAGCCACACTTTTAGTCCGGAGACTGTGACAAGTGTTGCATGAACTTTGCAGACCTTTCGGGAAAGGTCCGGCTGTTCTCCCGGAGGAACTACCCGACTTTGTACAATGACTCTATAACATACATCTCAAGTTACTCAAGACTCACCTCCGTGGTATTAAGTGTAGAACTTACGGAGGTGCTCGATGTTCCAAGGATTTGGGAGAGGTGTCCCATCCTCGGTAGCCAAGCGAACGCTTTCGGGTCGGGATACTTTAATCACTCGGAAGGGTCCCTCCCAACCGGGGGAGAGTTTGTTCAACCCTTCTCTGGATTGTATTCTCCGAAGCACCAGATCGCCTTCCTCGAGCTGTCGGTTGTGTACATGCCGCTGATGATAACGCCGTAGGGCTTGGCGATATTGGGCATTCCGAACAGCTGCTTGGCACCTTCCCTCCTCAAGGAGGTCTAGGTCTTCACGTCGGAGATGGTCCTGCGCGGCCTCGTCAAAGGTCCGGACCCGGAGTGAACCCAAGGTGATTTCCGGAGGAAGGATTGCTTTAGCTCCGTACACCAGAAAGAAGGGTGTCTCTCCAGTTGACCGGTTTGGAGATGTCCTGTTGGCCCATAAGGTGGGCGGAAGCTCTTCGATCCAGTTGGCTCCATATTTTTTCAAGCGCTCATAGGTGCACATTTTGAGTCCTTTCAGGATTTCAGCATTTGCTCTCTCGGCTTGACCATTGCTGGCTGGGTGAGCTACGGAGGCGTAGAAAACTTTTATGCCGAGGTCTTCGCAATATCCTTGAAATGCAGAGCTTGTGAATTGGGTCCCATTATCAGTGATGATTTTGTTTGGGACTCCATATCTGCATATAATGGACTGCAAAAAGTTGATAGCAGATTGCTTGTTGATTGTCACAACTGGAGTTGCTTCCGGCCACTTGGTGAACTTATCAATGGCGACGTACAGGAACTTGTAACCTCCGACGGCTCTTGGGAAAGGTCCCAAGATGTCCATCCCCCACACAGCGAAAGGCCATGTAGGAGGTATCATTTGTAGGGGCTGAGCCGGTGTGTGAATTTGCTTTGCATGAAATTGGCATGCTTCACATTTCTTCACCAGCTCAGTTGCATCCTGGAGTGCTGTAGGCCAGTAGAAGCCATGCTGAAAGGCTTTACCGACTAGCGTGCGGGAAGACACGTGGTTCCCACACTCGCCTCCATGGATTTCTGCGAGGAGCTCGCAACCTTCTTCCCTTGTGATGCAGCACATTAGGATGCCGTTGACACCGCACCGGTAGAGATCCCCTTCTACCAACGTGTATCTTTTAGCCAATCTGACTACCTGGTCAGCGGATACATCATCGTCAGGAAGGATGTTGTCTTTCAAGTAGTTCCGGATCTCCGAGATCCATGCATCGGAACTAACTTGAGCATTTGAGTCTTGCGTGCTGGGTTGCTCGGAGCTTCCGGCAGCACCTATGACCCTTGATGGCTGCCATGGTAACAGGGCCATTGGGACCGTCAGCTTTGGGATGCTGATCTCGCCCCCTTCGCTCAGTTCGGCAGGCTGAGCTGTGGGTTTCGACAACCTCCGGACAAAAGTTCCGTCAGGAGCTGGAGCTCCGGTTGACGCTTTCGTCGAGAGTTCGTCGGCTTCAGCATTGTGGGCACGCTGAACATGGTGGAGATCTAGGACTTCAAAGTCCTTCTGAAGCCTCTGGACTTCAAGGTGGTAAGCAGCTAACTGGAGATTATTGCAGGAACATTCACCCTTCACCTGCTTAATGATGAGCTGTGAATCTCCCTTGACCAGCAGTTGCTTGACACCATATGACAGTGCCACCTTTAGTCCGTAGATGAGTGCTTCGTACTCTGCCATGTTGTTGGTCGCCTTGAAGTCAAGGTGTACCATGTATTTCACCTTCTCCCCAGTCGGTGCAAGGAGAAGGATTCCAGCTCCGGCCCCTTGCTTCTGCATGGAGCCGTCGAAGTAGAGGGTCCAGTAAGGATCGGTGAAGGCTGGAGCTTGATGCTCCGTCTTCTGCTCACTGGGGCCCCCAGGGTTTGATGGAGAGGGAGTCCATTCTGCCACAAAATCTGCCAATGCTTGACTCTTGACTGCTTGGCTTGAAATAAATTCAAGATCAAATTCAGCCAATTCCACTGCCCACTTTGCAATATTCCCAGTTGAATTGGGATTATGCAAAATTGCTCGAAGTGGGTAAGAGGTCACCACTGAGACTTTGTGAGCTTGGAAATAATGGCGAA